>CM028381.1:19251957-19291804 GCA_013146195.2 Codonopsis lanceolata
TAATCTAGGATAGAATGAACATGTATTAGGATTGTTAACTCATGGTTATGACTTGTATTCAAGTCCTAGAACTCAACCGAACCTCTCACGAGGCGAAATGAAAGCAATACAAGCTGATGATGTAAAAACCGAAAACACAAGCGAAGCAACGAAGCTTCTAAACTCCCAACCAAGCATGAAACAACTAAGATGAACATTGTAAATCTTGTATGCAAGGTATTAAGACTCTCATGAGACTTGTTAAGGTGCTTGCGTTAAAAGCGAACACCGAAACAACAACAACAAGGCATGCAGCGCATGGAAGACCATCTACTACGTATGATCTTAACCAATTCAATGCCAACTCGATATGAATGAAATGAAGTCTCAAATGTCAAGACATATTGTAAACATGTTATAATGATGTCAAACATGAAATGGGGTTTGGGTTCTCACAAGGCGGTGATTGACTTAGCTTGCTTTCGGTTTGACTAGGGAACTTCCTTCTTCTCTTTTATACGCTCCGGAACTTTCAATGTGTTTCTTTAAATTTTCAATTTCTTCAAGCATGTACTTCATCAAAGTGCTTGACCTTTACTAGCTACTTCTTGCTTGGAACTTCTTCAATTCTCAACGATTTTGATTTGGCAACTGTGGAGGTTGTGGTGGTTGAGGTTGGAATTGTTGAGGTTGCAAAGGCTTATTTCCTCCCCAAGAAAAGTTAGGATGATTCCTCCAACCAGATTATATGTGTTTGAATAGGGATCATTCCTTGGCCTTTGAGGGTACATATTCATAGCATTAGCTGCTTCGGAATACATAGCACTTGACGGACAAAAATTAGTAGCATGAGAATATAATCCACATAGGCACATGCTTCTTGAATTTGCCAATTTTCAAATTGAGCTTGTGTATTTGAATTATCTTGCAATTGATATAGGCTCTATTTTTACCTCTAGCACTTTTCGTTTGGGAATTAATACTTAGCATCTCAAATAATTCTTCTAGTGCTTACGGTGTCATTCTATTAATAGAACCACCAACTATCTCAACCATAGTTTGTAAGCTTTGGCGAAAGACCATGATAAAATTGAAGCACTAACACATGTTGAGCCAAATTATGATGAGGACACATAATAAGCGATTTTTTAAATCTATCCCATGACTCATGGAATGTTTCACCTGGTTCATTTTGGAATGACATGATTTGTTTTCTATACTCCGTAAGAGATGCATGTTTGTAAAATTTGCTCATAAACAAATCATATAATTGTGCCCAAGTATAAACACTATTTGGTGTTAGGTTCATAAACCATCTCTTTGCCAATTCTTTTAATGCCTTTGGGAAAATATTTCATTTTGATTTGATCTTGATCCACCCTCCTAAAGGAAAAGTACTCATCATGTATTCATATTCTCTTAAGCGGCAGGGATCTTCATGGGCATCCCATGAAAAAATGGTATGGCATTAAAATAATGTCCTTTTAACTCAAAATTCCTAACAGCATCTGGCAAGACTAGACATGATGTCACAACATTTAATGAAGGTCTACTAAAGTCATTAATAGTTCTTTGATTTACCACTACTTCCATATTTCTTCTTGCAGGCTCTTCTTGTCTTTGATTCCTATTGACTGGGTCAACTAGGTTTTCAGGATTACGATTATTGTTATTTTCTTCCATTGTAGGATCAACCAGAGGATCCTCTTGATTCAATTGGTCTTGATTATCAGGCTCGAAAACTAGATTATCAAAAACTTCTTGATATCTTCTAACAATATTTATATCTTGATTTAAGTCTACCAATTTAGGATTTAAAGATCTACGACCGTGCATAAAAATAAATTAAAGCAATTTAAAAGCAACTAACTATTAAAAATAAAATCTTTTTGTATTTTTTTTATTTTTATGAAAACTAAAAATTAAACTAAAAACTAAATTAAATTAAAAACTACGCTACCAACAAACTAACTCGTGAACTAGCTTGTCCCAAGCAACGGCATAAAAACTTGCTCGATGTTTTATTTAATCTTTTTCCTTGCAAGTGAACAAGACTATTATAGAATAGTATTGGAAGCAAGGGTCGAACCCACAGAGACAAGTGATCACGAACAGTGCAATTATTGATAGCAAATTATTAACCTAAGGGGGGTTTTATGTTTAATTCTACTCTAAACTATTATTTATAGATGTTTAACTAATTAGGCAACGATAATAACAGATATGAAGATCTTATGGTGGGTGGAAATCTAGGATTACGGTTTCACTTATATCTCCTTTATGTTCAATTCATAATAATGTCATTCAATGTCTTGGGTTCGTTCACTAAAAATAGATATAGTACGTTGAACAATTGGTTCGCCTCCATCCCATAAAAATTCATCCATTCTATATCCTAAGCACGAGGCACTGTCAATCTAGTTGTCACCTAGATTTATGATCTATCTGTCACCTAGATCATGTAAGAACACGGTCCTAACTTATCACTCTCGTGCATCGATAGGTCCAATTTATTGTGTTGGTGAGCCGATTATGCGACATATGCACTTGGTCATGCGGTTATCCGCACCTCTAAGCCTTTATTATTTGCGATTACATTCATTTGTTCAAAGCGAAATAATATAGGGGTTGATAAACAACACAATCAACAAGCATTGAATAGACATATATATAAGAATCAAAACATAAATTCGATACAAGTTACCTCCCACCTCCTAGATTATGGATGATTTAGTTCATCATAGATAATGAACAGCACATGGAGATGATCGGATACATGATTTGATCTTCAATACTTGAAATTACAAGGATCTAACTATGTTATACAATCTAAAACTACCTAAAATCTATGAAAGAGAGCTTCCGGCCGTCCTCCTTATGCTTTGGCTCGGCCTCGGCTTCTATATATACTCGGGAGTTGTAATCGGATCGAATACCGTGTGAAAATCCGAATAGGTCATGCTTTACGCTCCCACCTTGCGGCTTACGCAAGGTGCTTGGTACGTCGCAAGGTCTCAGTATGTCTGGCCTTGGAAATCTTGACTTGAGCCCTTTTGCGCCCCGTCTTGCCTACCTTGCGGTCGCAAAGGTCTGAGGAAGCTGCTGCGTCCGCAAGAGTGTCCAGTTGTCCAGCTTTCCTTGTTTCTTCAATTTTCCTTTTGGCCCTTCTTGAAATTTGCACTTAAAACCACGGAGTTTCGCGTATTTTCACAATTAACTGAAACTTTACAAAACTCACCGAAAACATATATTAGTAACCAAAAGCCTCGTGAAATAGCATAATTTAAGTCATAGAAGTATATAAAATCGACGTATAAAATACATCGATCATTTATATTATCCCTTTTCAGCAGAACTTAAGTAAACTGTCAAAGGTCTACCGGTAGTACTTATCGGCAGACCTGGTACAACTTCTTTGAAGGTCTTCCGCTACTTGATTCTCTTCGATAGATTGCAAGTAACTTTCAAAAGAATTTACTTAAAAGTTTTAAGTGTATAATAAGCTATTCAACCCCCCCCCCTTCTAGCTTATTATTGTGGCCATTGGGACCCACAGTCGCCTCTTCCTGTACTTGGTTGATTCCTCAGTTGGTGAAGGCTAGTGTCTAGCCTCACTTCTTTTCTTTCTTTTCCGTGAGCAAACAGAGGCGAACAACGAAGCAGCCAGGGTCGAAACCAGGATACCAGGTAGCTTGGCCATGACTGCGGGGGACTCGTGGGCGCTGCCCATGGAGGAATTGGGCGCGGCGCCGAGAAGGGCTAGGGGCAGCGTCCAGCCTTCTTCTGTGCAGTTCCTATTTTGGCCCTATTTTCGCACTACTTTGATATTTCGACCGTTTCTATTTTCTTTTCCCTTTTTAGACAGCAGGCAGATCTTAGCTTTCTTTGTTCTGTTTTTCTTTTTATCAGATCAGATATAAAATTTTACCCTTTTTCAGAAATGATCGAGTGCACTCATATAGCCCTGGAGATCGAAATATATGAGACTCCCCTGGATTACTAGATCCTTTCATTACGGGAGGACGAAAGGGAATGGTTTGATCATGTTTATGGCTACCGCTGCCTCCTTTCATGACGGGCCCTGCGTATTAACTGGGATATGCTGAGGGCAACATCTAGATTCTGGTCGACGCAAAGTCATCTCTTTAATTTTTATTTGAATGAGATATGTCCCACCTTCGAGGAATTCTGCGCCATGGTGGGAATGCCGACTATCGGACCCATTGCTATGCCATCTGTACGGAGACGTCCCTTCATGGCGATAAGGGAATTGTTTGGCTCGACCCGTGCTGGTACTCCAGAATTTTACAATGGAGTTAATATTGATCTGACTATTCTTCCCTTTGCCTATACTAAATATAGGCAGGACCCAGTATATTCACGACACTGGCTGGTTGCCCTCTTTTTGTGTGTGATGGGAAGGCACCTCCTCGTGGGCCAACCAGGATTTATCGATGTGCGGGTTGTTGATCTGGTTTTGCAAGCTCGGGAGCGCCGGGTGAATATTATCCCGATCATCTTGGCTGAGACTTTGATTGGCCTAGATGCTTTTTCAACCGGCGCGAAGTCTTTCCTTCTAGCAGCCCCATTTTAATTCATATGTGGCTGGAGGATCACTTTAACTAGGTGATGTCCCCTAAGCTTGTAGGAGGGGTATATATGCCCGCGCGCTATGGCTCTCGTGGTCATTATTGCCATGATCTGTCTACTGAGCGCGACTGGATAGAATATTTTCTGCGCATTGGCTCTATGGAGATAATCTGGGTGATAAGCCACTGGCGGATCCGTCACTTTTTTCTGTTTACTGAGGCTTATATCCAGGTCATCTTGCCTAGTCTCCAACAGATCTCTTTCTATTTGTCGTACCGAGTTCTCCGTTAGTTTGGTAGAGAACAAATCCTTTCGGACGTGAACCGTCATCTGATTGAAATTCTGCGGATGGAGAGAGATATGGGCGGTCTTATCCGAAACATGTGGGAGATTGATTATCCCATGCGGGCCTCGGCGAGGATCTGGAAAGTTCAGGGCCGGTGGTTCCCCTGGTCTTGTAGGAGAATTTTCGGCGAGTGCACGCCTTGGAGCTCAGATGGCACGTGATCCTAACGAGACGGGACCCAATAATGTGCCTCCCAGATTAAGCAATACTAGTCGGCGGAGTAATCCCCGACGGACTGATGAAGCTGGCCCAAGTCAGACAGGCAGACGGAGCACTGCTCACAGAGATGATGGTACTGGCCCAAGTCATCCTGCCATTCAGAATAATGGCGATGCTGATGACGAGGAGGAGGACACCTCTGAAGGTTCTCATGTTGGTGCTGTTGGGGCCTCCTCTGCACCTCGCAGAAGTATCTGGTCTCGGCTGGGACGTCGCAGATGTTGAGGGACTATTTCTGAGCTGCATAAAAAAAAGGGTTTTGGGGCTATGGGTATAGGCAGTATGTGTATATAGGTACCTGTACAGAATAAATGATAATCTAAATATCTTAGACACCTATTCCATAGTTGCACCTTAAATGGAGTTTTATATTTTGATGTGTTAATTATTTATTTTGAGCTCTGTTGTGGTTTTTTCTTAGCCAGTCAAAACCGAGACGAGCTACCTTCCCTGCCATGAGAAGTCTTCTTCCTTGTGTCAGACATGTCTGATATATGATTGACCCTTGTTCGACCGGACCCAAAGGTTGCCTACATTCCTCATTTCTAAGGCTCGGGTCGACGTAGTTCTTCCCCTAAGGGAAGATTCTTCTGTTGTTGGTGACCTGAATATGCTGAAGACCTTGTCTGCTGGAGGTTATATGCTGGGGACTGCTTTCTCTCTCCTTCTCCTGGTTTTTCTTTTGTTTTGCTCTAACTTTAACCTAAACTACCCTTTCGGGTTTTCAATCTAGCGAGCCCTTATTCTCCTTGCATATATTTTTTTCTTAGCTCTAACTATTGCCTAGACTGCCCTTTCGGGTTTTCAATCTAGCGAGCTGGAGAGAGATACAATTGCCAGACATGTTTGACTCATGCATAATATCTTTTGAGCTTATCCATGTTGAAAGATTGAACGAGGTCTTCCCCATCCTGAATTTGCTTGACGATGTAGGGTCCCATCCAAGGAGATTTCCATTTTCCCCTAGTGTCGACATAACTAGGGGTTTTTTTGTGGCGTACCAGGTCTCCTACTTGGATATTACGGCCTTTAACTCTTTTGTTGAATGCTCGGGCTATTCGTTTCTGATATGCTCAAGTATGTTCTAAAGCTAGTAGTCGTCGTTCATCTAACATGGCTAATTCTTCGTAGCACTGTTTGACCCAGTCGATTTCAGATACATCCAATTCCATCATAACTCTTAATGAGGGGACCTCTATTTCAATACCCAGTAGGTGTGCGGACCGAAACGCGATAGCCCCAGAGTACTAGAGGCAGTTTTTCTGGCCAGTCTCTTCCTGTTTCAGTCATTTTTCTGATAATATTTTCTAACGTTTTGTTGGCTGCTTCGACAGCACCGTTTGCCTGTGGTCGGCACGGGGAAGACTTGTGTCTTTGGATTCTGAACTCGTCGAGCAATCGTTTCACGTCCCTTTGAATGTGTGTACCGTTATTAGAAATTATTTTGAAAGTTACCCCGTATCTGTATATGATGTTGGTTCTGAAGAACTCGAACACCTTTATGGCATTTAGCACTTTGTAGGAAGAGGCTTCTACCCATTTTGTGAAATAGTCGATGGCTACCAGGACATATTCGTTGCCATTGGATCCTTTTGGGTAAATTTGACCTATAACGTCAATTCCTCATGTTGAGAAGGGCCAAGGAGCTGTGGAGTTGTATAGTTTATGCAGGGGAACGTGTTGTAGATTTGTAAAGTGCTGACACTTGTCACAATGACGCACCCACCGGATACGGTCCATTTCTAGCGTACTAAAGTAGTACCCCTGCCTGATGACTTTCTTTGATAACATGTGCCCATTCATGTGTGGCCCACAAGTACCACCGTGCAGCTAGTCCATGACTCGTTCGACTTTAGCATGATTAATGCATAACAGATTTAACCCTTGGTAGTGCCTTTTGTATAGACTACCTCTGCTGATCACAATTGTGATGCCCACCTTCGTAGGGAGATTTCCCTCTTTTGTATAAGTTGGCTGGATAGACTCCTTTTTGAAGTAGATTCATAATGTCTAGGTACCAGGGTTCGTTATCTTTTTCAGGAGTGGTATCAATTCTGAAGCAATAGGCAGGGGTGATCTTTTTCCCGACTACAAATGGCTGGACGTTGATCTCTGTGGGAACTTTGGCCAACGAGGCTAAAGTGGCTAATGCATCAGTGAATTGATTTCTATCTCGCGGTAGATATTGAAATGAGATATTATCAAATTCTTTTGCTAGGGCCGTCAATCGGGTATGATATAGCTGTAGCCGGGGATCTTGGGTTCTCTATTTTCCTTTGACCTGGTTTAGAATCAGAGTAGAGTCACCGAGACTTTGAAGTCTCTAGATCCTTTTGGGAGAGCCTCTTCTAGACCAGCAATGCAGGCTTCATATTCAGTAGTGTTATTTGAGCATTCGAACTCCAGTCTTATAGCCAAAGGAGTGTGGGAATCTACTGGATCAATTAGCAGGATTCCTATGCCGAAACCTCTTTTGTTGGCAGCCCCATCGAACAACATTTGCCATTTGATGTCATGATCAGTAATTTCTAAGACACCTTTGTCTGGGAAACATGGCTCAGATACATCTTCTGATTCTTGAGGTAGATTAGCTAAATGGTCAGCGATCACACTGCCTTTGATAGTTTTAAGTGTGACATAAGTGATATCGAATTCGTTGAGCAAAAAAGACCATTTAGTCAACCTGTTGGAGAGTGATGGCTTTCCAAAGATGTATTTCATGGGACCCATTCTGGAGATGAGTTTGATGGACCGAGCTTGCAAATAGATTTTGGGCCTCTGTGCTGCCCAGACTAGGCCAGTGTAGCTTTTTTCTAAGACCGAATAGTTTAGCTTACTTCCTTGTAACCCTACTTATGAAGTAGATGGCATTTTAAATGTAGGAATTTTCTTTTTCTTGTGCGAGCATAGCCCCTACTGTTGTGTCTGTGACAGTCAGGTATATGACGAGGGGTTTATGAGTATGAGGAGGAGCTAGCAATGGTGGGCTGACCGTATTATTTGACCTTTTCGAAGGCTAGCTGGAATTCTTCGTCCCAGACTCGGTCAGTGTCCTTCTTCAGGAGTTTGAATAATGGCTCACACATGGAGGTTAGTTACCTGATGAAACGACTGATGTACTGCAATCGGGCAAGGAAACCCTTGACTTCCATTGGGGTTTTTGGCTATGGCATGTTTATGATGGCTTTTACTTTGGCTGGTTCTATTTTGATGCCTTGCTCGGTTACCATGTAACCTAGGACTTTGCCCTTGGTAACTCCGAATGTGCGTTTGGTTGGGTTAAGCTTCATTTGGTGCTTCCTTAACCTTTCGAAGAATTTTCGAAGGTCTCTGATATGGGCACTGATAGACGTATTTTGTACGTCTTTATCAGGTACGTTTATGACCTAGAAATAGCAATTCCACGAGGCTTTTGGCTACTAATATATGTTTTTGAGCTATACTGTGAGTTTCAGGGTTTTAGGTGAACTTATAGGATTTATAGAGCTTTCATTGAAGATTTCGAAAAAGGGTGCAAAGTGCAACATTTGAAAAGATGACAAAGAAGAAATCTGGACACCTTTCGGCCGCATGCCTCCAAGGCCTTGCCCCCGCAAGGAAGCCAGTATGCAGCATTCCCCGTTCAAGACCCTTGCGGACGCAAGGTATACACCCCTTGCGGCCGCAAGGTCCCCAGAAACCGCCTTTGCAGGTATTTCACCTGAATTGTACCTCCCACTCCCCCTAGGACACCTTGATAGATATAAAAGACAGTAGCCAAAGCCATAGAACGCCCAGAAATTACTAGGAAACAGTTCTAACACCGATTTTAGAGTGTATTACTTAGTTTAGTGATTGTAATTATAGTTTTTAAGATAGATTCGTGTATTCCTTCATCCCGCAGTTTGGTTCATCGTCAAGGATGAACTAATCGTTCATTAATCTAGGAGTTGGGAGGTAACTTGTATCGAATCTATTGCTTAATATATTTTTATTCATTCAATTCTTGTTGATCGTGATGTTTATCAACCTCTTTACTGTCTAGCTTTGACCAAATGAATGGAATCGCAAGTAGTAAAGACCTAGAGTGGCGGATAACTGCACGACCAAATGCATATGTCGTACATTGGCTCACCATCATGATAAATTGACCTTATCGATGCACGAGTGTGATAAGTTAGGGACAGGTGCATATATATGACCTAAGTGACAGATAGGATCCATATGTTCTTGTTTTTAGGATATAGATTGGATGAATTATTTAGGATGGAAACTGAACTATAATTTGACAATCTATATCTATCTTTTGTGAACGAACCCAAGGTATTGAATGATACTTTATTTAAATATGCAATAGAGTAGATCAAGTGAATTCCCAATCCTAGATTTCCCTCCTCCATATAGATCTTTATAATTGTGATTGCTGTCTCGTTTGTTAATTAGATTTCCTGTTTTAGTAGAATAAAAGTAGATTAATTAAAACAAAATAAAAACCCCCCTTAGTTTAATTTGCTGTCGATTTACTTGTTGTTCGTATTCTTCTTGTCTTTGTGGTTCGACTCTTGCTTCCCAAAACTATTCTGCAATAGTCTTGTGCACTTGCAAGGAGTTAAATAAAATAAGACACGATCAAGTTTTTTGGCGTCGTTGCCGGGGACAAGCTAGTTTGCTTAGTTAGTTTGTTGGTAGCATTGTTTTAAAATTCAGTTTTTTAAAAAAAATTACAAAAAGATTTTTAGTTTTTAGTTTTTAATTGTTTTTTGATATTTCATGTACGGTCGTAGATCTTTAAATCCCAAGTTGACAGAATTAAATCAAAATATAAATAATCTTGGTAAGAACCAGGAAGACCATGATAATTTGGAAAACCAGCCCGTTAATCAAGAGCAGTTAAATCGAGAGGATCCTCTAGTTGATCATCCAATGGATAATAACAATAATCAAAATCCTGAAAATCCGGTTCCTCCGGTAAACATGAATCAAAGAAGAGAAGAACCTGCTGATAGAAATATGGAAGTAATAATCAATCAAAGAACTATTAATGATTATGGTCGTCCCATGCTGAATGCAACACCATCATGTTTAGTTTTATCAGAAGCGATAAGAAACTTTGAACTTAAGGGTCACTTTTATAACATGTTTCCTTCATTCCATGGATTGTTATTTGATCCAGTAACTTTTGTGAAAGAATATGGTTTTATGACTGATAATTTTCCATTAGGAGGCCTGATAGAAGATCAAATAAAAATGCGATACTTTCAATATGCATTAAAAGATGCGGCAATAAGATGGTTTATGAATTTAGCACCTAGAAGTGTTTATATATGGGCTCAACTATATGATTTGTTTATGGGTATATTTTATCAACATGCATCTCTTTCAGAATATAAGAAGCAAATTATGTCTTTTCAAACTGAACCGGAAGAGACATTCCATGAAGCATGTGATAGATTTAAAAATTTACTTATTTTATGTTCCCATCATAATTGATCGATGTATTTTATACGTCGATTTTATATGCTTCTAAGACTTAAATTATGCTATTTCATGAGGCTTTTGGCTACTGATATGTGTTTTCAGTGAGTTTTATGAGTTTCAGGGTTTTTAGTGAAAATATGCAAATCACAAGGCCTTTATATGCAAATTCCAAGAAGGGGTCAGAGTGAGAATTTAAGAAGAAAAGACGAAAAATCACGCTGGAGACCTTGCGGTCGCAAGGTGTTCCAGACCTTGCCACCGCAAGGTGGACATTAATGAAGAAAAGAAAACCCCGGATTTCAGAGGACCTTGCGGCCGCAAGGTGGTCAGAATGCAGATTTTCGCGTTTTCACTGGAGATTCGATTGAAGTACAACTCCTCGGTATAAATAGGAGTCGATTGCCAAAGCCTAGGACGACTAGAAACGGCTGGAAACAGTTTTGTATAGCTTTAGAATAGATTTTAGGTTGTATAACATATTTAGTTATTGTAATTACAAGTATTGAAGATCAAATCATGTCTCCTATCATCTCCATGTGCTGTTCATCGTCAATGATGAACTAAATTATCATTAATCTAGGAGGTGGGAGGTAACTTGTATCAAATTTATGTTTTAATTCATATTTATGTTCATTCAATTCTTGTTGATTGTGGTGATTATCAATCCTTATATTATTTCGCTTTGAACAAATGAATGTAATCGCAAATAATAAAGGCCTAGAGGTGCGGATAACTGCATTACCAATGTGCATATGTCGTACACTGGCTCACCATCACAATCAATTGGACCTATCGATGCACGAGAGTGATAAGTTAGGGCCAGGTTCATACATGACCTAGGTGACAGATAGATCATATGTTCTTGTGTTTAGGATATAAAATGGATGAATGATGCGGGGATGAAGGCTGAACCAATAATTCAACAGACTATATCTATATTTTGTGAACGAACCCAAGAGATTGAATGATAATTATTTTGAATTAAACATAGAGGAAATACAAGTGAAACCCTAATCCTAGATTTCCATCTACCATAAGATCTTCATAACCTGTAATTGCTGCTAAGTAGTTAAAACACCTAAATTATAATAGTAGTTTAGAATAGAATAATTATAAAAACCCCCTTAGATTAATAATTTAGCTATAAATAAATTGCACTATCTGTGATCTCTTGTCTCTGTGGGTTCGACCCTTGCTTCCAAAACTATTCTCCAATAGTCTTGTCCACTTGCAAGGAAATCATTAAAATAAGACATCGATCAATAATCTATCTCAAGATGTGTTAGTAACTCAATTTTATTATGCTTTTTCACCTGTCTTGCAAACTATGGTTGATAGTGCAGCCGGTGGTTCTATTAATAGAATGACACCAACTGAATTAGAAAACTTGTTTGAGATGTTAAGTGTAAATTCCCAACAAAAAAGTACAAGAGGAAAAAGTAGAAGTTTGTTTCAAGTTCAAGAAAATTCAGATACTCAAGCTCAAATAGCTCAAATGAAAGCTCAAATTGAACTTTTGCAAACACAAATTCAAGAAGCATGTACAATTTGCGGATTAAATTCTCATGCTACTAACCTGTGCAAAAGAATGATCCCTTTTCCAACACATATAATCCAGGTTGGAGGAATCACCCTAAATTTTCATGGGAAGGGAATAAGCTGTTACAGCCTCAACAATTCCTTAAGTAGGGACAATTACAGATTGAAGAAGCTCCAAAATCGGAAGGATTAAATAGTGGTCAAATTGCTCTTAATAAATATTTATTGGAAATCGTGGAAAGATTGCAGAAAGATCTTGCCAAATATCAAAAAAGAGAAGAAGGGAAGTTCCCTAGTCAGATAGAGCAAGCAAAATCTATCACTACCTTGTGAGGTGGTAGAATCATTGGAGATGAGGTAAGTAACCCTACTCAATCTACTGATGTTCCTGATAAAATAAATAGCTCTGGTAGTGAAGTTGAAAAAGATAAAAGTGGAGATATTCAAGCAAAAGAAAAAGATAAAAAGGTAGAAAAAGAAATCTCAAATAAAGACAATCAAGATAAAGAAAAAGTCACACAAGAAAAAGAGTAAGAGGTAGAACCTCTTGAGGAACCATATGTTGCTCCTCCACCATATGTTGCTCCAATACCATTCCCTGGTAGACTAATGAAAAACAAGATTGATAAGCAATTTATGAAATTTATAATATGTTGTCCAAAGTGAATATTAATCTCCATTTGCTTAATGTTATAAAAAATATTCCGTCATATGCCAAGTTTTTCAAAGATCTCCATTCTAGGAAGCACAAATTCGAAAAGAATGAGAAAATAATTGTTTCTGAAAATGTTAGTGCATTATTACAACCTGAACTTCCTCCTAAATTAAAAGATCCAGGTAGTTTTAATATCCAAGTCTCCTTGGGTAGTTCTAAAAAGATGAAAGTTATGCTAGATTTAGGAGCAAATATCAATTTAATGCCTTTCGTTCGGTCAAACATCCTTTAGGAAAAGTAGAGGACATTCTAGTTCAAGTAGATAAGTTAATCATCCAGTTGATTTTGTGGTTCTAGAGATGGAAAGAAAAATATGCACTAATAATAAAGTTCCTATTTTTTTAGGAAGACCTTTTATGACTACAGCTAAAACCATGATTAATGTTAAGAATGGTAAGCTTTCAATGTCAAGTATGGGAGAAACTGTAGAAATTTCAGTTTTTGATACGTTAGATAGACCAAGTGACATGAATGCATGTTTTTCAATCGATGAAATTGAAAATATTACAGCTCAAAGATTTGAAGCAAATTTAAATGATGATGAGCTAGAGAAAGATATGGTTGTAGAAGACGATGATGATAGAATCTTCTCCGATGTGAGAATTGACATAGAGGAATTAAAAAGAGAACTCCAAGAGACAGATGCTAGAAAAGAGAAGAAGATATTAGAAGCTCTCAAGAATGCTAGTGAAGATAAAGAAGAATTAGAAACTCAAAAACCAGAAAATAGTTCTGGAAAAATAGAAATTGATAAGGATAAAGAAGAAATTCTTAAAGAGGATGATAAAGGAGAAAAAGTTAAACAAGAAATTCCTAAGTTTATACCATCTGTTAAATCTCCTCCTGAAGTAGAATTAAAGCCATTACCATCCCATTTAAAATATGCATTTTTAGGGGAAGGTAAAACTTTACCCGTGATAATTGTTGCAGATTTCATAGAAGAACAAGTGTCAAGTGTAAGACACCGATTCCCGGTTAGCTTGAATTGCGTGCAATGGTCGCACTTCTTCCCTTGTTGATCGCTTGTTTGGTTTTTGAGAGAGTCTAGATGTGTATGAGAGATCACATTAAGATCAAAATACTTTTAAGAGATTCCATTTAGTTGTTGACTTGCTAAAGTCACAAGTCATAACTCGACGATATTCGAAATGCGACGCGATTGAGAGTTTACTCGGGTTTTGTGTTCCTGGCCTCGATTTGGTCCTAGATCTTTACATGATGATTGATTAACATGTTTAGATGTGTTATAATTCTATTTGGATGCATTCCTTAAGTCTCGTGAAGTTTTGACGCTCCAAGGATAACAATTCTCCTTATCGCGTAGTTTGGGATTGAGCCGGGTGATCGTCTCGTCTTTCGGGAGCTCATTTCTCCTATCTGTTGTTAATCATCTGAGGAGCATTCAGGACTATTTAATAGCCTTTTTAAAGTGTTTATAATCTTGGGTTGTTGCTCGTCGGTTTGTGGTTTCATTCGACGTTTCGTTAGCGAGTTGTTGCGCCTTCCGGCGGTTTCGCACTGGGTTGTTTCGGGTGTTGTTTATGGGAGTTTAGACCTATTTTGAAAGTGATTTGAGACTTGTGTGGTTTAGCCAAGTGTTTAAGACTATTTTGAAAGTGATTTGAGACAATTATAGCCAAGGCCGTTTGAAGCTTTAAAGCTTGCGGTTGCATGCGGAAGGAGCTTTGCGAACAAGGAGCTTGCGGTTGCGAGAAATGGGTTGTGCGGAATGGACCGGATGGAACAAGGATTGCGGATCGCATGCCATCAAGCCATGCAAGGGCATGTGGCCTTCGAACAGCCTCTCCCTGTTTTGATAATTTGATGTGTAATTCCTATCCTACCCTCTTTAAACCTCTTCTAAACCCTCCCTAACACCCATACTTAGTCCTAAACATGTCCTAACACTCTTGGGGAGTTAACTAAGGTTTGATTAAGGATTGATTACACCTAAACTTCACTAATTGTACCAATGAATTCCCATTTGTGCCCTCATTTGTTTGGCAAGTATATATAGCCTAATCCCCTTTGTAAATTCAGAAAACCCCTCATTTCTTCCTCCAATTCATACGTATTGTTGAGAGAGGGACTGGGAGCCATGGAAGCTTGGAGCCCTAGCTTCTTTTTCCTCAAATCCAAGGAGATCCAACCGTCGGATGAGCTCCAAACTTGAGATTCTTGAAGCCCTCGACGAGTAAAACGACTTCACCGTTCGGATTTTGATTCTCTTGAGTTTTCACTCAAGCTAGGTAAGCTACTAGACTCCCTCTTCTATTGATTTTGTGCTCATTGACCCTAAGGAAAACAAAGATGCTTGCTATTTGAGGTCAATGAGTACACAAGCATGTTGTGTGTGATTTTATTTTTGATTTTTGGATTTTTGGTGAGTGAACTTGCTAGAAGCATGAGTAGGTTGATTCCTATGTTTAATGAAGTATGTTATTAAGATTTATTTGGTAATTTTGGACTTGGGTATGATTGGTTCATGATTCCCTAAAAACCCAGGGTTTGATTATATGTTGATGAAGTAAATGGGTTATTGATGATATGTATGATTTTTGGAGTTTTATTGGATATTATGAATGGTTGGAATCATACATGGATATATGTTTGGGAGTTTGGAAGTATACTTGATGAATCTTGAATTTTGATTGTAAGCATGAAAGAATAATTTTTACAATGGATTACATGTTGGAATGTTTGGTTTGACTTTTAATAATAGAGTTGACTATTATGCATATAAGAGTATGTTGCTATCTAATTCATGAATTTTGGTTATGAGCATGTATAATGAATTATTATTATGGATTACATGAATAAAATGTAAGGTTTGACTTTATTGGGTTGAGTTGACTATTATGCATATAAGAGTATGTTGGTCAACTACAATTCATGAATTGAAGGTTATGAACATGTTAGATGAATTTACATGTTGGTTATGAACATGCTAGATGAATTTACATCTTGCTTATATAAATGGTTGTTTTGAATGAAAGCATGCTTGATTTAATGTTAACTTGAGACACATGTTTGAAATGTGATGGTTGACTTTAAATGTTAAGTGTTGACCTATGAACTATGTTTTGGGGTTTTTGTTGGGAAGGTATGGATTGTTGGGTTGCACAATGTTGCTAACCTTGAGAACTTAGCCATGAACATTAGCTAATGAATAGTAGGAGGGCTATGATGCAAATAGCTTCTATGCCTTCAAATTTGAAAAGAGTAGAAATGACTCAACGGAGTCGATTATGGATTTATATGAACATAGAGAACTACATATTGAAGTGTATAAAGAACACTTGGGCATTAGAGACTTAATATTATTACTCTAATGTGTTTATGGGTTAGTTAGCATAGAAATGCATAACTATATGAGTTAAAAGTAAATATCTACTTGATTGGATTAGTGCGGTGTGTTGTACTTTTCCTTTGGATGAGCATGTGAGTATGTGACGACCCGACCCGGACCCCGAGGTGGAATCACAAGTCAAGTCGTCCAAATAGGACAACAATACATGCAAATACTCAATTATAGAAAACGACGTGACGCAACATTTTAGTTGAAGCGCGACTCGGCACCAAAAGGCTGGAAAATTTTTAAAACTTTTTAAACCTGATATAACAATTAAAGACAAGTATATCAATTCATCGGCGACTTTACTACCGGAACCCAACACTACACAGTTCATGCAAATATACCTCGATGGCGACAACATGCCGGAGAAACAACATAATTAAATAAGAGCTAAAGTAATGCCCAGCGGAAGTTTTAAAACATGTGAACCATAATACATCTATACAAGGCTCGGCGTACATGCGTCGGTGCTAAAAAAAAAGATACAAGTATAGACATAAAACAAATAAACAAAGTTCCCAAGCAAAGTCTAAATGACTTGCTAAACCCAACGTCCTTACAAAAGAGAACAAAATAAGGACATCTATAAACCACAACCTCGTCGCGTGCAATCACGGACAAGCGAGAATCCTTCTACACCTCAACGAGCGGTACCTGAACGGCTCGGATCTAAAGCAGTAAAAGGGAAGGGGTAAGTCATAAAGACTTTGTGAGTTAACAATTATGCATGTCATGGCATTATGCAACATACATAGCAAGATATCATCTTTAATATCAAGTCACTCAAAGCATTCATTTAATAAACACTTAAATCACATATCCATGGTAGCACATTGTTTCACATAAGTGCTATAAAGTAAACCACATAAAAGGAGGATATGTTATGGAACCGGTGCCGCTACGTAGCTCATGCAATACACAGCGTTAACATTCGTGCCAATGATACCCGTGATTAGTGTATCAAAGTACCGAGTTCTCTACTCGGGTACCAAGCTCTCTCCTTGGTACTTAGACTTTCCAATGTGCTCTTTGGTTACAGAAAGGTGCTACTTTCCCCAGTGGCAACACGGTGGAGCGTGTGTGATAAAAACCCGGTATAACAACCCATCACTATCACGAGTCCCATAACTCGTGACGGCGATGCATTGTCACACCAACGACTCAATCAAATATGCCAGCTGGACTCATGCAATGCCAAGTAGATGTTTACTCGTCATATAATCTCAAATAAGGAACAAGTTCGACAAGAGCGAACTTATTCAACAAGTAGTTGTTTACTCATATAAGGAATCAAACAAGAATTCGACAAGAGCGAATTCCACATGTCAAATAGATACGTTATTCTACAACATGCTCTCAATCATGCATTTACTTCACACGATCACATAAACCGCATAAGAACTCGATTGAGTCTTACAAGCACACATACATCAAGACATACTCATCAATCCATCTCAAAGTATCGTAAGCTAATTCATTAGTCTAACGAACTACATTCGTCATAAGGATTGATTGTGGAGTCGTTATTGTTCGATAATCTCTAAATTCAACTCCGGTGAGTTTTACTAAAATTCAACCAAGTTGAGCATTGATACTATATGTATCACATTGCCCTTTTCTAAGTTCTCCGTTCATTTAGAACTCGATAACTAAGCCGTTCATGTTCTCGAACTAGCCTTAAACACAATCCCGAGTTTCAAACCCTAGTTTCGGTGATTTTGATAAACCTTGAATTGAACCGAATTCTTTCACAAGAGTTATTCCCAAGCTTATTACAAACAACATTCATGTTTTACAAAATGTCAAAATCATAACTTCATAGAGATTTCATAAAATCATACTCATATTTTATATGTTGAATTGAAGGTTTTGTCTTCACAAAAGATGTTCACAATCACTAATAGAACAACTATAATGAAGGGGTCATGCTATTTTATTTAACATGGAAATCTCAGGGAATTGTCACTCACCTTAGTCCTAAGATTAATGGAGGAAAGGTTGATTAGAGCAAGGATTGTTGTAGAGAAGATCGAGAGCTTCGATTTGGCGGTCTCGGTTCATCGATCGGACCACCGGATCTCTGGGAAATGGTCCTTCAACCTAGGGTTTCTTCCATGGACGAATTTTGAGCTAAGTCTCTGAAGTTCTCTGGTTATGTTGAACACAAATGGCTGGAAAGGCTGAATTTTGTGTTTATATACTTCCCAAGAAGTCCCTAATCCAAGTGAAGGGCTTTAAGAGACTTCTAATTGGCCAAGGCATGCTAGCCTTTGATAAGCAATGATCCAAGGGTCTAAAAGGGTCTTAGACAAGTCAACAAAGATGGCTTTGAGTGACCAAGGTCGGCCAAGGGCAAGGGGTTAAGGGTCAATAGCCAAAACCCACTCAAAAAATCACATAAGCTGAAACTGGCATGATGCGGTCGCATCATGACCAAGCCATGCGACCGCAAGGGTCCCTCTTCAGCATTCTGCACATTTTGACTACCTCTCAGCATCTCCTCGCGAGCCAGCCTCCAAAACCCAATGCGACCGCGAGGTTCTGACCTAAAACTTGTCCTAAACATATCCTAAATGATTCCAAACTCAAAGGCAACAATCCTAAGGTGTAACCAAGCCCAAAACAAGTCGGAAACACACCCGAAACACATCCGAATCAAGCTAAAACATGGCTGGAACCACTCGACAATTGGCCAACGAATCAAACACGAATTAATCCCAACTTAATCTAGGATAGAATGAACATGTATTAGGCTTGTTTAATCATGGTTATGGCTTGTATACAAGGCCTATAACTCAACCGAACTTCTCTCGAGACAAAAAGAAGGCAATACAAGCAATGATGTACAACCTTAAAACACAAACGAAGCAACGAAGCTTCTAAACTCCCAACCAAGCATGAAACAACTAAGATGAACATTGTCAATCTTATATGCAAGGTATTAAGACTCTCATGAGACTTATTAAGGTGCTAACACGTTAATACGATCACCCGAAATAACAACAACATGGCATGCAACGCATGGAAGACCATTACTCTATTATGATCTCAACCAACTCAATGCCAACATGATATGAATGAAATGAAGTCTCAAATATGTCAAGACATATTATAAACATGTTATAATGATGACAAACATGAAATGGGGTTTAGGTTCTCACATCCTCCCCCATTTAAAGGAATTTAGTCCCTAAATTCATACCAGAAATCTCGAACAAGTAAGGGTATTTCTCCCTCATCTCAAGCTCAGTCTCCCACGTGGCTTCCTCAATATCATGATTCTTCCACAAGACCTTCACTAATGGAATACGCTTGGTCCTCAAGACTTGCTCCTTGGTATCAAGAATCCTCACCGGTTTCTCAACGTAAGTAAGATCGGGCTCAAAGGTAATCTCCTCATAAGTAAGGACATGTGACTTGTCCTTCAAGTACTTACGAAGCATCGAAACATGAAACACATCATGGACACCCGATATAGACGGTGGTAACGCAAGTCTATAAGCCAAAGAACCAATCCGCTCTAAGATCTCAAACGGACCAATAAACCTGGGAGAAAGCTTCCCTTTCTTCCCAAACCGCTTTGTATCGGGGCGATACCTTCAGGAACACAAAGTCACCAACCTGAAACTCAAGATCACGTCTCCGGTTGTCTGCGTAGCTTTTTTACTTCACTACGAGCCGTAAGCAATCTGTCTCTAATCAGCTTCACACTCTTAGCTGACTGTTGCACCATCTCCGAACCCCATAATCTAGCCTCACCAACCTCATCCCAGCAAATCGGTGATCGACACTTATGCCCATACAATGCCTCGTATGGCGCCATCTCAATGCTCGACTGATAGCTGTTATTATACGCAAACTCAGCCAACGATAGATGTGAATCCCAACTACCCTTAAAATCCATAGCACACGCACATAACATATCCTCCAAAATCGTATCAATCGCTCCTCTGCGACCATCGACCGTGGATGAAACGCGCCGGATGAAATTCAACCCAAAGCCTCCTCGCAAAGAATGCCGAACCTAGAAGTAAATCTGGGGTCTCTATCTGACACAATGCTAACCGGTACACCATGTAATCTCACAATCTCCTGAATGTACAACGCTGCCAACTGACTCAAACTGTAGGAAATCACAATAGGAATAAAATGAGAAGACTTAGTCAACCTATCAACGATAACCCAAACTGCATCAAAGCCCCTACGAGTACGTGGCAATCCTGTAACAAAATCCATGGTGATATGCTCCCACTTCCACTCCGGAATCTCAAGTGGCTGAAGCAAACCGGCAGGTCTCTGGTGCTCAGCCTTAACCTGCTGACACGTAAGACATCTCGAAACATACTCAGCTATCTCCCTCTTCATACCATTCCACCAAAACTGCCTCTTCAAGTCACGGTACATCTTAGTACTACCCGGATGTATCGTATACTTGGCCTTGTGAGCCTCATCAAGAACCATACGTTTCACTTCATCAGAAGAAGGAACGCAAATCCTACTCCGGAATGTCAAGATCCCATCACTGTTTATCGCGAACTCGGGTGTATTATTCTCACCCAATCCATCGATAATCTTCCTCAAATCTGTCATTGAGGCGTTCTCGTAGTCTGTTCTGTTCTTCAATGAGAGATTGATTCAAAAAATGCGTAGCTCTCTCCTCCCTGATGGCAGCAACCCTACGTTGTTCGGCAGCAGCAGCTCTTGCATTTGCTTGCTCAACAAGGCGAACATCAGTGAAATCAGCAACTTCACGTCTATAGATAATGGCTCGTGCCATTGCGGTCTTGAGCTCATAAAAGAAGGTACCAATGCTGATTTGCTGAGAGTGCAGCATGCCTATCAGAGCTGCCTGTTTATCTTGAACTAGAAACTGGTGAGTAGTGAAGGCCTGAGCAGTGTCGTTCACCAACTGATCAACAATCTTGCCGATGTCGAAGACGGTGGCATGAGTAGCATTGAGGCCATAGTTAAGCACCTCGATCTGCTGTGCCATAGAAGAGACTGTGCTGTTGAGCTGGGCTAGTTGGGCATTGTTGGTTCGGAGGAGATCAAGAAGTGCAGGATCAGCAGTGTTGGATGGAAGGGAAGAAGGGTTAAGGTTGACGGATATATGGGTATCAGCAGTATGGGAAGCAGAGGCAGGAGAAGAGGAAGATGAAGCAGGTTGATGGGCAGCAGAGGTTATAGGCGGAGGAGAAGAGGGTTTGGAATCAATTTCAATGTCAGTGGTGGAGCTACTGACATAGGAAGAAGTAGAAGAGGAAGAAGAGGCTTCTAAAAGATAAGAGGGAAAAGGGTAGTCAGGTAGAAGAATGAAGTTTGGAGGGGAGTTAGAAGGGTAGAAAAGATCAGAAATGGAAGAGAGATTAAAGAGAAAAGAATGAGTGGCAGAAGAGATAGAAGGAAATAGAATCTGGTAAAGATCAGCAGAGATGGAAATGGGAGTAATATATTGAGAGATAGGAGGAAAGATTTCGGGTAAGAAGGTTGTTTCGTTTAGTAGAGTAGATATATGAGGGTCAAGAAGAGAGAAATGTTCTGGCATAGAGAAGGAATGAGAAGAGGTAGTGGGAGTAGGAATAATGGCTAAGGAGGATTCAGGAGGAATGAAAGAGATAGGTTCGGGAGAAGAAGGCGGAGAAGGGATAGTGTCTATGGTAGGAGAAGGTGGAGAAGAAGGTATAGGAGCCACGGACTTCTTATGAAGCATGCGTTTCTTCTTCTTAGGGACAGGGGAAGTGGGCTCCTCCTCAACAACAGCAGGGGTTGAAGAGGAAGTAGGACAAGAAGGAGGGGTAGCAGCAGGCTCCTCCCCAATAGCAGCAGGGGCTGTTGAAGAAGTGATAGAGGGGGAGGAAGAAGAGATAGGAGATTAAGGGGGAATGAATGGAATGAAGGGTTCAGAAGGTTCGATGCGTTTGGACTTACTCTTTCGAGAGCGAAGAGGAGTAGGGTCTGGTTCAGCAGCCTCAACAGGCATAGGAGCAGGAGTGGAAGAAGCAGCAGTCTTCTTTTTCTTGTGAACTTGGGAGCTGGCAGGGTTGACAGCAGTAGCAAGGCTAGAAGAAGAGATTTTCTTCTTTTTGGCAACAGGCTCCTCCTCAACAGAAGGAGTCTTCTTGTTCTTCTTGGATGTTGTGGAGGGAGCAAAATCGACGAATTTGCTTGGCAGCCTTCAGAAGCAGCTTCCTTGGAGAGCTTCTTGGCTAACTGCTTAGCCATAAATGCATCTACTGTTGTTTCAGGATTGATTTTGATAATTACGAGAGGAGGTGGGTTCATAGCATGGACTATGACCAGAGGAAGGAGACCTTGCTGTGCTCTCTTCTCATTCTTCAGTTTGTGGTGACTGAGAATGAAGGTGCTGGTGAACTGTATTGACTTCTGAACTTTCATTATCTCGAAGTTCACCAGATGCTTCAGAAAGGACCGATTTGAGCGAAGAAGACAGTTAATCAGATGAACGAATGGCCGCTTCTGCTTTAGAGAGACTTTATCTGCTTCGACAGCATCACACAGCAGCTCAAAAAGGATCTAAGCCCAGTTAAGTCGAATATTTAGGATGACTGCAGAAGTGTATTCTAGCTGATCTGTAGTCATTATGTCATGAGTGCCATTCTTAAAGATTAGACTTTTGTCGAATAGATGGCTGATGAAGTAGACATCATCTTCGAATAGAGTCCTCTTCATCTTTGCTGGGGCCTCCCTTGGAGTGTTCTCCCCACGCATGTAAGACCAGGCAGTGGCTTTTTCAGCATTAGTTAGTGAAGTGGGTCCGTCAAATTCAACACCGATAGTCTTGGCGATCCTGGATGCAGAGATGGTGATAGAGACTGTCCGGACAACAGCTGAGATGGTAGTTCTGGACTCATTGATAATTGCCTTCTGGAAGAACTCTTGACGAAGGTTCGTAGTCGGTATCTTCTAACATGAAAAGGGGCAGGATGCCAGACTGATTCAGATCATCGACAATTTTGACCCCAGAAGCATAAGCTCGAACAAAGGGTTCGTCGATACACATTCCAGGATGATACATAGTGGAGGGCAGTTTCGGAATGTCAGAATCTGAACTTCGAGCCTGTTCAGGAATAGCAGATGTAGAAGAAGAGCCAGCCTTTGTCTCCCAATGACTGTATGAATTCTTGACTTTACTCTTTAAAAGAAATAAGTCTGCTTAAAAATAATATCAAGTCTGCTTAAGAGAAGTTGTTAAGTCTGCTTAAAAATAATATTATGAAAAATAAGTTTTGATTAAAATAAAAAATTAAGTAGTTGGGTCAAGCATACCAAGCTCTCCCCTGAGATAAGCAAACTTGTCTGCTTCTAGAGCTTTTGGGAAGATATCTGCCAGTTGATGGTCAGTTGAAATGTACTTCATGCTAATGTTTCTCTTTTCTACATTATCCCTTAAAAAATGATATCGAACATCGATATGCTTTGTCTTGGAATGCATCACGGGATTGTAGGTGATCGAGATTGCTGAGGTGTTATCACACATGATTGGGCGTCTACTTTGATGTCGTAATCCACCATTGTTGTTTGATCCGAGGCGGTTGGCCAGCGGCTACCGCCAGCCTATGTACTCTGCTTCAATGGTGGAGTTGGAAACCAATGCTTGTTTCTTGCTAGCCCAAGAGACAAGTCTGTCTCCTAGAAATTGACAAGTTCCACCGGTACTTTTTCTGTCGACTTGGCAACCAGCATAGTCGGCATCTGAGTAGCCAACTAAGTTGAAAGAAGATTGCCTTGGATACCAGATACCTAAGTTGGTGGTATCTGATACATACTTAATGATTCTTTTGGCTGCAAGAAGATGTGACTCACGAGGTGCAGCTTGAAATCATACCCCAACCCCAAAGATACACTATGTCGTGCTGGCGGTGAGATATAGATCCGATTATCCCCCATAGTGGGTGATATCAACTTTTTTCCTTGTAAGTCTTTTGTAAGTTTGCATTTAGCAGCCATTGGTGTGTCGAAGGTGTTTGTTGTTTCCAATCCAAACTTTTTGACAAGATCTTTAGCATACTTGGATTGACTGATGAATATTCCTTTGTTGGATTGCTGAATTTGAAGACCCAAGAAGAATGTGAGTTCTCCCATCATACTCATTTGAAATTTTCCAGTCATGAGTTTTTCGAATCGCTTGCATAGCTTCTCATTGGTAGATCCGAAGATAATATCATCAACATAAATTTGCACCAGCAGAGAGTGTCCTTTGTGTTTGAGAATGAAGAGAGTGATGTCTATCTTTCCTCGCACGAATCCTTGTTCTACTAAAAATTTGGATAGAGTTTCATACCAAGCCCGAGGAGTTTGCTTAAGACCATAGAGAGCCTTCTTAAGCTTGTAGACATGAGTCTCTTTTCCTTTTTCCACGAAGCCTGGAGGTTGTGCGACATAAACCGTTTCTTGAAGATCACCATTTAGAAATGTGCTCTTGACGTCCATTTGATATAGCACAAAGTCCTTGTATGTAGCATAGGCTAAGAAGATTCTGATAGCTTCCAGTCTTGCTACTGGAGCAAACGTTTCATCGTAGTCGATTCCTTCTTCTTGGCGATATCCTTGTGCAACAAGTCTTGCTTTGTTTCTAATGATGTTCCCATCCTCATCCTTCTTGTTTTTGAACACCCATTTTGTGCCAATGATAGTATGGTCAGCAGGTTTAGGGACTAGCTTCCATACTTGGCATCGTTCAAATTGGTGAAGTTCTTCTTGCATGGCTTCCAGCCAACTTGGATCTTGAAGAGCTTCATCGATCTTCTTTGGCTTATCTTCTGAAACGAATGCAGCACAGAACATACATTCATTTTTGGAAGATCTTCTGGTCCATACTCCAACATGAATGTCACCAATGATTTGAGAGATTAGATGGTCTTTACATGTTCTTGTGACAGCAGGAATGTGATGATTTGCTGATGTTTCTTCATGACAAGGTTCAGAAGGAGGACTAGAAGGAAGATCAGCTGTGTCTTGATGAGTATTTTGTTCAGAATTTGATTCAAAGGTAAGTTGAGGAAGAGGATTTTCAGGTTCAGAAACATAGGGTTCTGGGTTTGAGTTCTCTTGAGCAGGGTTGAAGTCTTCTGGTGACCCATTTGATAAGAAATGATGGTCAGGGATATTTGATTGAGTTGCTGGTGATGGGTTAGGTATATGAGAGGATGATGGTTGAGAGGTACCTGTCTCAACATTAACAAAATCATCAGCAACATTTGGAGCCACGTGTGGCTCTAATAAATCAAATTCATCAAATGAAACATGAACATATTCAACTATTTTTAATGATCTTTTGTTGAAAACCCTGTAAGCCTTGGAGTATAAAGCATAGCCCAGAAATACACCTTCATCGGCTTTGTTATCAAATTTGCTTCGTAGTCATTACCATTGTAGACTACTTAAACATTTGCAAAGAAGAATTTAAAAAATCCAATGTTTGGGGCTTTACCTCTCCAAAGATCATAGGGTGTTTTACCGTGAAATTTGTTGATCAAGGATCGATTCTGAGTGAAGCAAGTTGTGTTGCTTACGCCTTGTTTGGGTAGCTTTGCTTGAAGCATAGTTTTAGCAGCCTTCGATAAGTGTTCTGCTTTCTTCTTTCGCCTACACCATTCTCGTGGTGTCCTTATCGAGAAGTTGTGACCAATGCCGTAATCATCACAATACTTTGCTATTCCATTATTGGTGAACTTAGTACTGTGGGTCCCAATGAGCACAATAATAAGCTAGAAGGGGGGGGGGGGTTGAATAGCTTATTAACACTTTAAAACTTTTAAGTAAGTTCCTTGAAAGTTACTTGCAATCTATGAAAAGAATCAAGTAGCGGAAGACCTTCAAGAAAATAGTTCCAGGTCTGCCGATAAGGACTACCGGTAGACCTTTTACAGATTACTTAAGTTCTGCTGAAATGGATAATATAAACAATGAAACTAAGCTGTTCAAGTAATAGACATACAGTAGGAAATAACACAAGTATTTTGGGATGGTTCACACTATAATGAGTGCTACGTCCACCACCAAGGCAGTCAACCTTGGATTTAAATTGTGCACTATGTTTTCCACTTAGATCAATTACAAAGAATATCCCTAATGGATCGTGTAAAAATATTGACTTGTGTTTGGGTCTAGGGAATTAAATATCTGTAAAAACAAGATATTTAATAAAAGTATAGTTAATGGAAGTTAACAACAAGAAGAATAAAGCAATAAATGTTGATGATCGCCTTCTTGTTGTTCGATTTGGACTTCTAGATCTAAGGATCTATTGAATGCACTTGAAAGACTTGGAGTTATGAAGTTTGAGCAATTATTTAAGTGTTCGATTGATTCATGCTTATCTGTTCCAGTCTTCAATGGCAGTATTAATAGAAGGTGCATTTCAAAAGAATCCGTTGGAGAGGACGAAGACTTCAACAACTCTATTCATAAATGCATTAAATACATGGGGCTGTCAGTCAAGGATTTTCGTCTTCGATTATCTAGAGCAGATAATCATTTCGAGATCTTCAAAAAAGGTGGGCGATTTGGTGGCGATCGAGAGATGTAGCGAAAGTAGGGGACACCGATTTTTCACTATTCAGACGAAAAGTATTCTGCTTTTGAAAGTTGCTTTCGGCTTGACATGTCGAGAATGACTTGGATTAATTCAAATCATATATGGGAATAAGTTTGAATTAATCCAGCCTAACTTCTTTGAGAGGACACGTAGAAGCGGTCATTGGACACGAGGTCTTCCGATCTTAAGCTTTGAGCGTGTCTTCAGGTGAAGCCGAGAAGGATTCTTCGTTGAACTGAAAAGTCCTACAAAAACTATACAAGGCAAAGTTCTATACAGTTGCCACGCCACGCCGATTAGCCACTGAAGTATAAAACTAATGTAATGTACTGATCAGATATAAATTTAACATAAGAATCAACAAGTACCATTGTCTGATCGAACATCACTGATTTCATCGAGTTTTTGTGTTTGCAGTCTTCTGAACAAAGCTGTGAGAAGATCGTATGTGTGGTCTTTAGAAGACATCATCTCTGTCCAAGTATATCTTGTATAATCATCTACTACTACTAGCGCGTATCTGTGACCACCATAGCTAATAGTAGTAACTGGTCCAAAGAGATCCATGTGGAGAAGTTGCAGAGGTCTCGATGTTGAGAGTCCTGGTTTGCTCTTGAAAGACGTTTTTGAGAGCTTTCCCAGTTGACAAGCTTTGCAAGCACGATCATGATCAGCAGAGACCTTTGGCAATCCTTTAACTAGACCTTCTTTGGATAGCTTAGATAGATATTTGAAGTTCAAATGGCTGAGTCTTTTATGCCATAACTATCTTTTGTCTTGAGCAGAGTTTGCCACAAGACATAGACTAGCAGCCTTGCCATAAGCATTCAAACCTATCACATAGACATTCCCTTGTCTATGGCCAGTAACTAAGGTTGAGCAGGAGACTGGATCCTTGATATCACATCTGTTTGAGGAGAATTGACAGATAAGTCCTTTATCACAGAATTGAGAAATACTCAGAAAATTATGTTTCAAGCCTTCTACTAGAGAGACTTTTCCAATGGAGAGATTTCCTGGAATGATGGATCTGTAGCCAATTGTTCTTCCTTTAGCATTGTCTCCAAAGATGACTGGAGGGCCTTCTGCTTCAGAGATGTTAGAGAGAAGGCAAGATTCTCTGGTCATATGTCTTGAGCAGCCACTATCTAGATACCATACATCTTTCTTTTCTGAATTTGAAGCAGCCATGAAGCACACCTGAGATATAAAGGTAAGAAAATCATGGTCCCCTTTTATTTTTCTTATGGGTCCAAACGGTTAGCGTATTTTTGGAACCCATACCTGCCTGATTTTTGGAATAGGGGATCCAGCAGGCTTCATGATGGATTTCAGCAAACATTCATGGACCAAGTGGCCAAAACATTTGCAAAAGATACAATGATGGAAATTACTAAAGTCTTTTTGATCATGCTGGGTATTGGAAGGTTTTTGAACATTTTCCTTAACAGCAGCTTTTGATTTAGCAGTCTTGTTAACAGCAAACTTAGGGACATCTGTGTGAGGCTTCTTGAGTCTGTACACAGCAGTCTTTGCTTTAGCAGAAGAGTACTTGCTGGTAGTAGATTTTGATGCCTCATACATTTTGCCTTTAAGCTTGTTATCAACATTCTATGTAGAAGCAGCACCATCTGTAGTCTTGTTGATGAATCGATAGGTTTGAGCGAGACTTTTCGTAGGCCACGAAGCAGCGGCCTTTGCTTTCACGAAGTCTTTGGTGGAGGGCCGTTGAGAGTCTGCACCACCTTTAGCAGGTTTCTCTCCAGCAGAAGATTGTTTCGTTTTCAAAGCTTCACTGTTTTTGATAATTTGAACCTTAGGGTATTTATAAGGAGTAGCAGTATAACCAATTTTTTCTTTAACCTTGTTAGGTTTCTGATATTGTGCAGGAACATTACTATTTACTGTACAATGTTCATTTTTCTGTTCAGAGGTTGCACCAGAAGTGCTTTCAGAGAATCCTAGTCCAGATTTATCTGTTGAGGGCTTCTGATCTCCAAGAATTTGATCAAAGCGCCGTTGAGTTATTCCATGAGTTGATGGTCTTTTGTAACTCATCTTTCTCGCCAGATATCTCTTTGGCATGATCAATAAGGCAGGCAACCTTTTCAGTGAGAAATTTGTTATCTTCTTTTAACTTGATACTTTCCTGCTGGACTCCATGGAGAGTTTTTAACTCTGCTTCCAGTATGGATTTCTCAGTTCCCAGCTTCTCATGACTTTTAGCTAACTTAACATAGGCCTTTCTAAATTCATTGAATTCCTCTAGCATGTCTTAAGCATCCTTGAGGATTTCTTCTTTTGAAGGCTCTTCAGAAGATTGTTCAATGTTAGCTTGGAAAGGAGAGTATTTAACTTCACTATCTGAGTCATAGGTGGGAGGTGACTCTAGAGCAACGAGGCAAATGTGTGCCTGCTCGGGTGAGTCATCACTATCATCCTCATCAGAATCAGTTTCAAACCAAGTAGATACATGGTTTTCTTCTAAGTCCTCAGCCAGTAGACCTCTATGTTTAGAAAATGATTTAGATGGTCTCCTTTTATATGCTTCATATTTTGGCTTAGGACATTTAGAAGCAAAGTGACCAGGCTTCCTGCAATTGTAGCAAACTAACTCATTATTGTGTGAGTTTTCAGCAGACTTTCTGAAAGTCTGCTGGTTTGCTTCCTTCTTTTTGTTAAATTTTGAGAACTTTTTAAACTTCTTAACGAACATGGCAAATTGCTCGTCATAGAGAATTTCATTTTCATTTGAAGAAGTAGATGGTTTATTTTCTTGGGCAGGAATTTCCTGAGAGATAGCAGAAAAAGAAGGAAGTTTAAAATGCGTGTCCTGTTCTTGAGCTTGAAGCAATTCTTGCTCATAGACGGTTAAACTCCGCATACAAACTTCTGAGGTGCATCGAGTTCAAGTCTTTGGACTCTTTTATAGCAGTGGTTTTAACATGCCACAAACTTCCTAGAGAAGCTAAAAATCTCATATTTACTTCCTTAACACTATATTCTTTTCCTAAGGAATAACAACTGTTTACTACCTCACAAAATCTGTCGTAGGCTTGTCGTAGAGTCTCCTTCGGATCTTTTCTGAAGGAATCGAATTGTTGAATGTAGTTATAATTTGTGTTGTCTCTGGTGGGCAGATATCCTTCAAGATATTCCCCCAAGGCTTCCCACATTTCCTTGGCAGTTTTGCATCTGATGATCTGTTGATATGTGCTTGTGTCGACAGAGCTGGATATGATGTGAATAGCTTTACTGTCGAGTTCAACGAGCCTCCTTTCTTCGTCTGTCCATTCGTTCATGGATTTAGGTATCTCGGGAGGTCCACTGGCTACTTCGGCAAGTAGGTTGGGTTTCATTGGAATATAAGGACCTGTTAGAACACATTGCCACAAACGATTGTCAATGGAGTTCATATATCTCATAACTTTATCTTTCCAGACTTCGAAGTGGCCTTCGTCCAATATTGGGACATGGCTGGTGTTCGAAGTAGGCAGCATATAGTGAGCCATATGATCTATTCACAAGAGGTTAAGCTTGGAAAAATGAATTTTCAAAGAATTAGGCTTTGATACCAATTGTTGGTCCCAAAATAGGCTTAATCTAGGCTAGAAGGGGGGGGGTTGAATAGCCTAGTTATGTTTTTATAAAAACTTATCGTAAACACTTATTAATGCTTTCTTAAAAATGATTTGAATAGAAGTGTTGATGCAGCGGAAACAGAAGAGATTTTGTACTGAATAGAGTTCTGCTGAAGTAGTACAGATTCAGAAGAGGTTCTTAATCAGTATGGGCAGTTGATAGAAATTATAAGAACAGATCAAACAGAACACAGGGTTTTGAAGTGGTTCATACTGTGAATAGTACTACGTCCACTACCAAAGTAGTTAGCTTTGGATTTTAAAAGTGCACTTGTTTATCCACTAGGTTTAATAGTAAGATCTCTAATGGATCGTGTACAAAATAAGTTTTTAACCAAGTGTATAATGGTGAGAGGAACAATCAAGGATTAATTGTTCTCACACGTGCTAAAGTAAAGAACAGTTTAAAAGAAACAAACTAAATGAAGCTGAAACAAATTAAAGACTGGCAGATCTGCAACTTCAGGAAGTTTGGTGAAGTGTTAGTTCTTGTCCTTTGATCTCTTGAATGCTTGAGAGTTTAATGTGCAAGAGTTGTTTTTTCAGATCTTCAAAACTTGAATAAATACCAGAGAGATCTTTTGGACCGTTGGACTGAGGCAGAGAGAACTGTGTCCAACGTTCTATTGCATTGAATGTAATTCGGCGCTTTGGGAGATGTAAGAGCCACAGTCATCAGAGATGCAGTGTGTGCAGAGAAGACATTCCCAAATAGAGTAAGGTTTCAGATTGCAGGCGCTGCAGTTTAGAAAGTCTTCTTAGCCAAAAAGGGTAATGTCTTCAGACTTTAGGTTTCAGGAGACGATGCCGGTTGTCAGCATGTAGAGTTGACTTCTTTAAAGTGAAATCGATGAAGACATTATGACTGGATATTTTCAAAAATATCTAGATAGGTCTATACGTGTCATAATTTCATGATCTGGCTGTGACGACCCGACCCGGACCCCGAGATGGAATCACAAGTCAAGTCGTCCAAATAGGACAACAATACAAGCAAAGTCTCAATTGTAGAAAACGACGTGACGCAACATTTCAGATGAAGCGCGACTCGGCACCAAAAGGCCGGAAATTTTTAAAACTTTTTAAACCTGATATAGCAATTTAAGACAAGTATATCAATTCATCGGCGACTTTACTACCGGAACCCAACACTACGCAGTTCATGAAAATATACCTCGATGGCTATAACATGCCGAGAGAACAACATAATTAAATAAGAGCTAAAGTAATGCCCAATGAAGTTTTCAAAGCAGATGAACCATAAACTTGACTATACAAGGCTCGGCGTACATAGGCACTCAAAAATAGGATACATGAACCACAAGTATAGACATAAATCCCAATAAACCAAATTCCCAAGCAAAGTCTAAATGACTTGCTAAACCCAACGCCCTTACAAAGAGAACAAAACAAGGACATCTCAAAACCACAACCTCGTCGCGTGCGATCACGGACAAGCGAGAATCTGCTACACTTCAACGAGCGGTACACGAGCGGCTCGGATCTAAAGCAAGATAAAGGGAGGGTAAGTCATAAAGACTTTGTGAGTTAACAATTATGCATGTCATGGCATCATGCAGCATACATATCAAGATATCATTTTTAATATCAAGTCAATCAAAGCGTTCATTTAATAAACACTTAAATCACATATCCATGTAGCACATTGTTTCACATAGGTGCTATAAAGGTAAACAACATAATAGGAGGATATGATATGGAACCGGTGCCGCTACGTAGCTCCTGCAATACACATCGTTAACATTTCGTGCCAATGATACCCGTGATGAGTGTATCAAAGTACCGAGTTCTCTACTCGGGTACCGAGCTCTCTACTCGGTTACTAGACTTGCCAATGTGCTCTCTTGGTTACAGCAAAGGGGCTACTTCCCCACTGTGGCCAACAGTGGAGGCGTGTGTGATAAAAACCCGGTATAACAACCCATCACTATCACGAGTCCCATAACTCGTGACGGCGATGCATTGTCACACCAACGACTCAATCAAATATGCCAGCTGGACTCATGCAATGCCAAGTAGATGTTTACTCGTCATAAAATATCAAATAAGGAACAAGTTCGACAAGAGCTAACTTATTCAACAAGTAGTTGTTTACTCATTTAAGGAATCACACAAGAATTCGACAAGAGCGAATTCAACATGTCAAATAGATACATTATTCTACAACATGCTCTCAATCATGCATTTCCTTCACACGATCACATAAACCGCCTAAGAACTCAATTGAGTCTTACAAGCACACATACATCAAGGCATACTCATCAATCCATCTCAAAGTATCGTAAGCTAATTCATTAGTCCAACGAACTACATTCATCGTAAGGATTGATTTTGGAGTCGGTATTGCTCATAACTCCCTAATTTCAACTCCGGTGAGTTTTACTAAAATTCAACCAAGAAGAGTATTGATACTATATGTATCACATTGCCCTTCCCTAAGTTCTCCGATCATTTAGAACTTGATAACTAAGCCGTTCATGTTCTCGAACTAGCCTTAAACACAATCTCGAGTTTCAAACCCTAGTTTCGGTGATTTTGTTAAACCTTGAATTGAACCGAATTCTTTCACAAGAGTTATTCCCAAGCTTAATACAAACAACATTCATGCTTTAATAAATGTCAAAATCATAACTTCATAGAGATTTCATAAAATCATACTCACATTTTATATGTTGAATTGAAGGTTGTGTCTTCACAAAAGATGTTCACAATCAACATTAAAACAACTATAATGAAGGGGTCATGCTATTTTGTTTAACATGAAATTCTCAGGGAATTGTCACTCACCTTAGTCCTATGATTAATGGATGAAAGGTTGATTAAAGAGAGGATTGTAGAAGAGAAGATCAAGCTCTTCGATTTGGCGGTCTCGGCTCGTCAATCGGACCAACGGATCTCCGGGAAATGGTCTCTCAAGTTGAGCTTCTTCCCAAGGACGAAAATGGAGCTATGTTCAGCCAACAATGGAGTTTTGTGATCAACAATGGCTGAACAAAGGCTTATATACCTCAAACTAAACCTCAATCCAAGTGAAGGGGGTGAAATGGCTTGCTAGCCATTGATAGATCTCATCGAGGGTTTAGGAGGCTTGGACTAAGTCAACAATGAGGGCTTAAGTCTCCAAGGGCGGCCAAGGGGCAAGGGCTAGGTGGTCTTCAACCAAAACTTAAACAAAAATCCCGTAAGTGAGATACTGATGACCTTGCGGTCGCAAGGTCATCTCCACCTGCCTCATGAGGTCTCCGAACTTTGCTTCCCCAGTTGCTTTGCCTCTATCGGCGGGGGGCAAGACCAAACCACCTTGCGATAGCAAGGTCTCAGGTTGAAAAGCCTTCAAATTTGGCCTAGAATCAATCCCCAAACAACCCAAGAAATTCAAGGGGTAAACCAACACTCAAAACACAATCGGAACAGGCTCGAACATCACCAGAAACACATCGAAACAAGTTAGAACATGGCTGGAACCACTCCACAAGCGACCAGAATCAAACACGAGTCAATCCCCAACAATCTAGGATAGAATGAACATGTATTAGGCTCGTTTAATCATGGTTATAGCTTGTATTCAAGGCCTAGAACTCAACCGAACTTCTCTCGAGGCGAAATGAAGGCAATACAAGCAATGATGTAAAGCAGTAAAACACAAAGCTGGAACTACTGAGAAGCTTCTAAACTCCCAACCAAGAACACAACAACAACAAGGCATGCAAGCGCATGGAAGACCATACTACATTATGATCTCAACCAACTCAATGCCAACAAGATATGAATGAAATGAAGTCTCAAATATGTCAAGACATATTATAAACATGTTATAATGATGACAAACATGCAATGGGTTCGGGTTCTCATTCTCCCCCACTTAAAGGAATTTAGTCCCTAAATTCATACAGAAATCTCGAACAAGAAAGGGTATTTCTCTCTCATCTCAAGCTCGGTCTCCCATGTGGCTTCCTCAATATCATGATTCTTCCACAAGACCTTCACTAAAGGAATCCGCTTGGTCCTCAAGACTTGCTCCTTGGTATCAAGAATCCTCACGGTTTCTCAACGTAGGAAAGATCGGGCTCAAAGGTAATCTCCTCATAAGTAAGGACGTGTGACTCGTCCTTCAAGTACTTGAAGCATCGAAACATGAAACACATCATGGACACCCGATATAGGCGGTGGTAGCAAGTCTATAAGCCAAAGAACCAATCCGCTCTAAGATCTCGAATAGCGGACCAATAAACCTAGGAGAAAGTTTCCCTTTCCTCCCAAACCGCTTAGTATGCCGTGGGAGGCCTGCAGCCGAACACAGAAACTCAAGATCACGTCTCGGGTTGTCGCGTAGCTTTACGTCTACTTTGTCTTTGTAAGCAATCGGTCTCTAATCGACTTCACACTCTCGGTATTTGTAATACCATCTCAGAACCCCATAACTTAGCCTCACCAACCTCATCCCGGCAAATCGGTGATCGACACTTACGCCCATACAAAGCCTCGTATGGCGCCATCTCAATCTTTCGTCTTTCGTCGATTGTTATTATCTGCAGAACTTCGACCAATGGTAGATGAGAATCCCAACTACCCTTAAAATCCATAGCATGCACGTAACATATCCTCCAAAATGCGTATCAATCGCTATTGACCATCGGCTGTAATGGATGAAGCGATACTAAAATTGAGCTTTACCCAAAGCCTCTGCAAAGAATGCGAGAACCTCGAAGTAAATCGGGGTCTCTATCGACACAATGCTAACCGGTACACCATGTAATCTCACAATCTCTGGCGAATGTACAATGGCATGACTCAAGCGTAGGAAATCGCAAAAGGGATAAAATGAGAAGATTTAGTCAACCTATCAACGATAACCCAAAGCGCATCAAAGCCTCTACGATGCGTGGCAACCACGTAACAAAATCCATGGTAATATGCTCCCACTTCCACTCAGGAATCTCAAGTGGTGAAGCAAACAGCGGCAGGTGTCTACGGTGCTCGGCCTTAACTTGTGGCACGTCAAACATCTCGAAACATACTCGGCTATCTCCCTCTTCATACCATTCCACCAAAAGCGCCTCTTCAAGTCACGGTACATCTTAGTACTACCGGATGTATCGTATACTTGGCCTTGTGAGCCTCATCAAGAACCATACGTTTCACTTCCTCGAAGAAGAACACAAATCCTCTACGGATGTCAAAATCCCATCACGTTTATCGCGAACTCGGGTATTATTCTCACCCAATCCATCGATAATCTTCCTCAAATCTGGATCGTGCTTTGAGCTTCCTTGATCAATCAAACAACACTGGGTGTAGCACGAACACTAGCAAAGAGAACACTATGCTCATTCACAGCCGAGGACTACTCACGGACATCCTCGAGCATCTTCCATTCTCTCATCATCAAACATGACATGTAGGATCTCTACTCAACGCATCCATAACCACATTCGCTTTCCCGGATGGTACAAGATAGTACAATCGTGATCCTTAAGCTTCTCCATCCAACGCCTACGTCTCATATTTAACTCATACGTGAGAAAAGGTATTTCGAGACTCTTATGATGCGTATACACCTCAAACTTAGCCCCATAAAGATAGTGTTTCCACTTATGAGCGCAAAGATAATAGCGCCAACTCAAGATCATGAGTCGGATAATTCTGCTCATATGGTGACAACTTCCTAGAAGCATACGCAATAACCTTCCCGTTTTGCATAAGCACACAACCCAAGCCTTCCAAAGAAGCGTCACAATAAACCACGAAGTTCTCACAACCACTCGGCAAAGCTAAAAGCAGGGAGGCGGTAGTCAACCTCCTCTTCAACTCTGAAAGCTAGTCTCACACTTGTCACTCCAAACAAAAAGCGAGACTTCTTAAGAGTAAGATTGGTCATAGGAGTGGCAATCTTAGAAAATCCTCAATGAACCTACGGTAATAACCCGCCAAGCCCGAAACTACGGACTTCGGTCACCGTACTAGGAGTCTTCCACTTGGTAACTGCCTCAACTTTCGATGGATCCACAGCGATACCATCACTAGACACAACATGCCCAAGAAAAGCAACTTGTTCTAGCCAGAATGCACACTTGCTAAATTTAGCAAAAAGCTGTTTCTTACGCAACACAGTAAGAACCTCTCTCAAATGGTGCTCATGCTCCTCTCATGACTTCGAGTACACAAGAATATCATCAATGAACACCACTACAAAGCAATCAAGGTACTCATGAAACACCCTATTCATCAAGTCCATGAAAGCTTGCGCGTTTGTCAACCCAAATGGCATCACAACAAACTCGTAAATGGCCATAACTTGCGTGCGAAAGCGTCTGAATCGGGACATCCTCAGCGAACCCTCAAGCGGTGGTAACCACTCCTCAAGTCTAACTTGGAATACACAACAGACCCCTGAAGCTGAACAAAGAGGTCATCAATGTGACGACCCGACCCGGATCCCAATACGAAATCCCAAAGGTCGTGCCGCCAAACACACAAAATAACAAGCAATGACAAATAATGGGTATGGCCATAACGGCGATACGCCAATAACTTAAAACATATGCGGAAGCTAAACAAAATATCCTAGTGACGCCCGAGCTAACAAGCTCAAACCAAATACAACCAAAGAGATCATAAATCTCTTGGTCCGAAAATTCGACGCACGTGCCGCAACATTGGGCACGTAGAACAAAACTCCCTGTCATGCAATACAAATATATAGCATAAATAACCAAGTCATCGGCGACGTTACAGCCGGAACCCAACTTTACACTAAGTCTAAGACTCTAGTCTACACACTCAACGGCTAAACATGCCGGAGTACCACATAACCAACAATATAAATAACTTGAGATAGAATAAATGTGTATTTAAACAACTTGGCTCGACTAACATTTGTCGGCTCACAAAAACCAAGTACTAATAAAACAATACAAGTTCCGAATCAAAAACACAATTCTTACTACCCAAAGTGAAGTCTATATAACTTCACTTCCCAAACGTCCTTTCCAAATAAATCAAGGTTACAAAAATAATAATACTAGCAACCTTCTTAACCATGTCTCGCTTCTATCGTAGAGTTGGCAGACTCCTTCGAATTACTAGCCCTGCTCAAATCTAAGGAAAACAAAGCATACGAGTAAGTCATAATGACTTAGTAAGCTACTAAAGATGCAATGTCATGGCATGGCATAATGCTCAAATAAAACACGTACATCTTATGTCATACTCATGATGTAACATTTCATGGTATAATTTTCCACACAAACCAAATCCAACCAGAGTCACATGGAATATAATTCTTCATAAATTATCATGAAATAAATCATACCAATAGATTATGATTCTAAATTCCGTAATATGTAGTATTTTATTTCTACATTTAAACTCCCGTCAAACCATATAAACCAATTGCACCATGAGTTTCATAATTCTTCATTTATCACAACTCATATAAAAATTCATGAATGAGGGACTATTGTTCCCATTTTAATCATAAATAGCATGTTATATTTTTAGTATAACATAAATCGTAAAAATCATCATTTCATTAGCATGTTATATTTTTACTATAACATCTTATCAAGAAATCATCATCTCATAAAAATCATCTCATTAACCATGTAGCACAACAATTCATACGTGCTCATAAAATAAACCACATAACCGAGAGAAGATGATTCTCTTTTCCTGTTTCCAGCGTGTAACTCCTGCGGAAACAAACGTGCCCTCGATAACCCTTTCGTGGTATCGACGTCCCCGAACAGTCTCCGCTCGGGTTCCATAGCTATCAAAGTCATGTGTATTACTCTAACTAAGATGAGCTACTTCCCCACCGTGGCCATCGGTGGAGGGGTGAGTCTGCAAGCCGACACGACGATCCATTGCGATCACGAATCCCACAATTCATGAAGACAATGTATCGTCCCACCAAAAACTCAAACCAAAACCGCCAGCTGGACTCAAACTCAAGCACAGGTAATATATACTCACATGCTCAAATAAAGGAAAAGTACAACACACCGTACTAATCCAGTCAAGTAGATATTTACTTAAAAATCACATAGTTAAGCATTTCTATGCTAACTAACACATAAACATCTTAGAGCGATAACATCAAGTCTCTAATACCCAAGTGTTATTCATACACCCGAAAACGCTCGGAGCTTGACCTCCATCAAAACTACCCCAAATTCCGTAGGATTTCAATATGTAGTTCTCTATGTTCATATAAATCCATAATCGACTCCGTTGAGTCATTTCTACTCTTTTCAAATTTGAAGGCATAGAAGCTATTTGCATCATAGCCCTCCTATTATTCATTAGCTATTATTCATGGCTAAGTTCTTAAGGTTAGCAACATTGTGCAACCCAACAATCCATTCTTTCCCAACAAAATCCCAAAACAAAGTTCATGGTCAACACTTAATATTTAAGTCAACCATTACATTTCTAGCATGCATCACAATATATCATTTATTCAAGCATGCTTTCATCCAAAAATAATCATTACTCTTAACAAGATGCAATTTCATCTAGTATGTTCATAACCAACATGTAAATTTATCTAACATGTTCATAACCTTCAATTCATGAATTATAGTTGATCAACATACTCTTATTTGCATAAAAGTCAACTCAACCCAATAAAGTCAAACAATACATTTATTCATACAATCCATAATGATAATTCATTATGCATGCACAATCAAAAATTCATGAATTAGATATCAACATACTCTTATTTTCATGAAAGTCAACTCTTATTCTCGAAGGAGTCAAAAGCGAAACATTCACATGTAACCCACATTTAATATTGTAAAAATTCATCCTTCATACTCTTATATACATGAAGGTCAACTTTATTCCCAAAAGTCAAACGAAGCATTTCAACATATAACCCATTGTAAAAATTCCCCTTTCCATAATCACAACCTAAAATTTGAGATTAAACAAGTATTCTCCCAAACTCCCAAACATATATATCCTTATGATTCTAACATTTCATATTATCCAATATCAACCTCAAAATTATTCATATAATCAAGAACCCATTTACTACACATTCATCATATCAAACCCTAGGTTTCTAGGGATTAATCTTTCAAATCAATCTCAAGTCCAAAATCACAATTGAAGCTTAATAATATACTTCATGAAACATAGAAAGCATCTACTTATGCCTCTGAAGTTCACCCAACAAAAGTTCAAAAAATCAAAATAAACCACACACAACATGTTTGTGTACTCATTGACCTCAAATAGCAATCATCTTTGTTTTTTCCTTGGGTCAATGAGCACAAAATCAAGAGAATAAAGAAGCTAGTAGCTTACTTGACTCGAATAAAAACTTCGAAGAAATGGAAATCGGATCGGTGAAGTTGTTCCCTCGCCCGAATACATGCAAGAATCCGAAGTTTGGTGGTCATCCAGTTTGGATCTTCAA
>CM028381.1:19291904-19322967 GCA_013146195.2 Codonopsis lanceolata
AAAAGAAGTTGAAAAGGATAAAAATGAAAATAATCAAACAAATAATCAAGAAGTAAAGAAAGAAGTGCCAAACAAAAAAAGTCAAGAAGAAGTAGGTCAAGAAAAAGAACAAGAAGAAGAGGAACCTTATGTGGCACCACCACCATATGTTCCTCCAATTCCGTTCCCTAGAAGACTTATGAAAAACAGAATGGATAAACAATTTTCGGAAATTTATAATATGTTATACAAAGTGAATGTTAACCTTCCTTTGCTTAATGTTATTGAAAATATTCCAACCTATGCTAAGTTTTTTAAAGATCTTCACTCTAAGAAACACAAATTCTAAAACAATGAAAAAATTATTGTTTCTGAAAACGTAAGTGCAGTTTTACAACCCAAGCTTCCTCCTAAGTTGAAAGATCCTGGTAGCTTTAATATCCAAGTCTCATTGGGTAGCTCTAAAAATATGAAGGCTATGTTAGATTTAGGAGCAAGTATTAATTTGATGCCCTTTGCAGTCTATAAACAATTAGGGTTGGGAGAATTGAAACCCACTAATATGTCTTTACAATTAGTTGATCGTTCAGTTAAACATCTTTTGGGTATAGTAGAGGACATCCTAGTTCATGTTGATAAATTAATCATTCCGGTTGATTTTGTGGTTCTAGAGATGGAAAGGAAAATATGCACAAATGATGAAGTCCCTATCTTGTTAGGCAAACCTTTTATGACCACTGCCAATACAATGATAAATGTTAAGAATGGTAAACTCACAATGTCAGTCCTAGGTGAAACTGTAGAAATCTCAATTTTTGATGCTATGAATAAACCTAGTGACATGAATGCATGTTTCTCAATCGATGAAATAGAAAAACTAACAACTCAAAACTTTGAAAAAAAGTGTGAAAATGATGATTATGAGAAAGATGTGTTTGTAAGCTATGATGATAGAACTTTCTCTCATATTAAATTTGACATTGAAGAATTAGAAAGAGAACTTTGAGAGACTGATGAAGAGAGAGAAAGACTAGAAGCCCTTAAAAATAAAGATGAAGACAAAATGAAAGAGTCAGAATCAAAAAATAATTCTGATAAAATAGTAAAAGAAGAGGATGAAAAGAATGATGAAGAAGAAGTAGAAAACATTGAGGAGGTTAAAGAAGAAACGATAAAACATGAAAATTATGAATTCACTCCATCTATTAAATCGTCTCCTGAAGAAGAATTAAAGCCATTACCACCCCACTTAAAATATGCATTTTTAGGGTAAGGTAAAACTTTGCCTGTTATAATTGCTGCAGATTTAACAGAAGAACAAGAAGCAAGCTTGTTAAAAGTTTTATGGGCACATAGAGAAGCCATAGGATGGTCCTTAGCAGATTTAAAAGGTATTAGTTCGTCTATGTGTATGCATAAAATACATTTAGCAGAAGGTAGTAAGCCTTCTAGGGAAAGACAAAGAAGACTTAACCCTCACATGGAAGAAGCAGTGAGAAAAGAAGTCCTTAAGCTTCTCGATGCGGGTATAATTTACCCAATATCTGATAGTAAATGGGTTAGTCCAGTTCAGGTAGTTCCTAAGAAATCAGGAATTACAGTCGTTAAAAATGATAAGGATGAATTAGTTCCTACACGAACTATCACCGGTTATAGAATGTGCATTGATTTGAGGAAATTAAATGCGGCAACTAGGAAGGACCACTTTCCCTTGCCATTTATTGATCAAATCCTTGAAAGACTAGCTGGTCATGAATATTATTGTTTTCTTGATGGTTTCTCTGGCTACAACCAAATCCCAGTAGCACCCGAAGACCAAGAGAAAACCACCTTTACATGTCCTTTTGGTACCTTTGCATTTAGGAGAATGCCCTTTGGACTTTGTAATGCCCCAGCTACTTTTCAAAGATGCATGATTTCTATATTTTCAGATTTAGTGGAAAGATGTGTGGAAGTATTCATGGATGATTTTTCAGTATTTGGAATTCTTTTGATCATTGCCTAGAAAATCTAACATCGGTTTTGAAAAGATGTTGTGAAACTAATTTGACCCTAAGTTGGGAGAAAAGCCATTTCATGGTTAAACATGGAATTGTCTTAGGTCATGTTGTGTCTAATAAAGGAATTGAAGTCGATAAGGCAAAAATTGAAGTTATATCACAACTACCTCCCCCAACTTCTGTCAAAGGTGTTAGAAGTTTTCTAGGGCATGCAGGTTTTTATAAAAGATTTATAAAAGATTTTTCAAAAATCTGTAAACCTCTATGTAATCTGTTAGCAAAAGACACCGAATTCATTTTCGATCAAGAATGCTTAAACGCATTTAATTTATTAAAGGAAAGATTGACAACTGCCCCAATTTTAACCGGCCCCGATTGGTCTCTCCCTTTCGAGATCATGTGTGATGCTTCAGATTTTGCAATTGGAGCTGTGTTAGGTCAAAGGGTAGATAGGAAACCGCATGTAATTCATTATGCTAGTAGGACATTAAATGATGCACAACTTAATTATACAACAACAGAAAAAGAATTTTTAGCAGTTGTGTATGCATTGGAAAAGTTTAGATCATATTTGTTAGGATCAAAAGTCATAATATTTTCTGATCATGCAGCCCTAAAATATTTATTGAGTAAGAAAGAGGCAAAGCCTAGACTCATAAGGTGGATGTTATTATTACAAGAATTTGACATTACTATTAAAGATAAAAAGGGAACGGAAAATGTCGTAGCCGACCATTTGTCTAGATTGGAATTTTCACCCTTACTTGAACGTCAATTTCTTGATAATAAAATTCCTGTAAATGAAGACTTCCCTGATGAACAATTATTAGCAGTCAAAGATTCAGACCTTGGTATGCTGATTATGTCAATTATTATGTGTCTGATATCATAAATCTTGACTTTGATTTTTATCAAAGAAAGAAATTTTTGACAGAAGCAAAGAATTATTTTTGGGAAGAACCTCATTTATATAAAATGTGTTCCGACTCTATAATTAGGAGATGTGTTCCAGAACAAGACCAACAAAGTATTATGACATTTTGTCATGAATACTCTTGTGGTGGTCATTTTAGTGATAATAAAACTGCTAGAAAAATTTTGCAATCTGGTTTATATTGGCCTTCTGTTTTTAGAGATTGTGACATATTTTATAAAACTTGTGATAAGTGTCAAAGAACAGGTGGAATAGGCAAAAGGAATGAAATGCCCTTGCATATAAATATGGTTGTTGAAATTTTTGATGTTTGGGGTATTGATTTTATGGGTCCTTTTCCAGTCTCTAATAATTGTGAGTATATTTTAGTTGCTGTTGATTATGTGTCTAAATGGATAGAAGCTATTGGAACTAAAGATAATGATGCAAAAACAGTGGTCAAATTTGTGGAAGATATTTTTGCTCGGTTTGGAGTACCTAAGGCCATAATTAGTGATCAGGGAGCACACTTCACCAATAGATTGCTAAATTCAGTCCTTAGGAAATATGGTGTAACTCACAAGTTAGCTACACCCTATCATCCTCAGACATCTGGCCAAGTAGAAGTGAGTAACAGACAGATAAAAGCAGTTTTAGAGAAGACAGTTAGACCAAACCGTAAAGATTGGCAGTCTAAACTTAATGATGCTTTGTGGGCATATCGAACCGCATACAAGACCCCAATAGGAATGAGTCCTTACCGAATGGTGTATGGTAAGGCCTGTCATTTACCAGTTGAAATTGAACATAGAGCCTATTAGGCTGTCAAAGAACTTAACTTAGATTTAACCTTGGCTGGTGAGGAAAGACTGTTCCAGTTAAATGAATTAGAAGAACATAGGTTAAATTTGTATGAGAATGCTAAAACCTATAAAGAAAAGACCAAGAAATACCATGATATGGGATTAGCCAACAAAATGTTTCGTCCAGGACTAAAGGTATTACTTTTCAATTCTAGACTCAGGCTATTTCCCGGAAAACTAAAATCAAAATGGTCCGGTCCTTTCACTATAGTTTGAATTTATCCTCATGGAGCAATTGATATTAAAAACCCAAGGACCAATGAAATATTTAAGGTTAATGGTCACCGACTCAAACCATACCTTGAACCCATGTCAGTCAAGAGAACAATTGAACTTATACCTCACTGACAATGAACCACCAAATGATTAGGTTTGCAGTTGGGTCGAGCCAAAGACGTTAAACAAGTGCGCTAGGTGGGAGGCAACCCACTATGATAAATTTTATTTGCTTTCGTAGTGTAATTTAAAATATGCTATTCTCTGTCTTATTGAATTTTAGACATTTAATTTAAAATTGAATATGCCAAAATTCAAGTTTGGGGGGGAGAAAAGCATCGTAGTGTTGTATTTATATGTAGCTAATATTTTAGTTTAGAGTTTGTTAGAATTTTTAGAGTGCAAGAAAGAAACAGACCTAACGGAACGTAACGAAACATAACAGAAGGACCAAACTGCAAAACTGGCAAAAAGGTTGGAAACAAAATAAGGATGAAACGTCTGGAGACCTTGCGGACGCAGGGCTTAAGCACCCATGCGGCCGCAAGGCCCCATTAAATGTCAGAAGCATGACCGTCAGCCAGTACAACCGAATCGGTGCCCACGCGTGAACTGCCGACCTTGTGGACGCAAGCCTAAAGGACCTTGCGGCCGCAAGGTCCCCTTTTTAAGCAACAGACGGGCAGCAGCACATATCACTCCAAAATTTCTCCCTTTCTCTCAAAGCAGCAGCAGTAAGAACTCCTTCTCCCTCACAAAATCCGGCGAAGGCTCTTCAAATCCGGCAAAGATCCAAGGCTAGGTACTCTCCCCCCCAAGCTACATCATCCCTTTCCACCCTAATTTCCTTCCATCAAGGCTTGAAGAAGGAGTGAGCTCCATCTTTTTCCGGCGAAAAGCTTCAAGAAACTCCGGCCAACCTCTTCATCTTCCAAAGCTCGCAATTCCAAGTAACTCTCACCCTCTCATTTCAATTTTTGTCGTGTCAAAAATATTTGCATGCTAGGGTGCTAGAGTTATTTTACGTAAAAAAATTATATTTTTGCATGCTTTAGTGTTTAGGTTGTAATTTTAATTTTTTAGAAGAGAGTAGATTCTTGCCTGTTAATTTTTGTGCCCCAAATTTAATGGCCCCCAAGCGTAGAAATACCGGCCCGTCCACATCCCGCTCCCACGAGGAGGAGAAAGATTATGATGTCCACCGCTTCATCTCTTTTGAGGCATCGGAGAGCTACTCTAAGAAGCTCTCCAAGACCATAATCCCTGAAAGGGGATTTAAGGCTTGTGATTTTGGCCTCCATGATAATTTTAAGAACCGTAGGTGGACTACCCTTATTGCTTCTCCGGGCGCGGCCATTGTGGCCATTGTCCGTGAATTCTATGCCAATGGGAAAATTGGCATAGACGGTAGTGTGCTAGAGACTGTTAGTGTTAGGGGGGTAGATGTTAGCTTTTCATCCCAAAACATTAATGGTTACTATGGCACCTCTAACTTTGCGAGTGGTGCCGACGATTACAACCGCCACCTTGCTGCCCCTATCCCTCTCGAGGTGGCCAATGCGACCATCTCAACGCCTGGTGTGGTTTGGACCCAGAACCAAAACCCACCATTTGGTCCCCACACTATGGAGGAGTCTTTCCTGACGAACACGGCCAAGGCCGTGTTCAAATTTATTAGCACCCGACTCATGCCTTCCAGTCACCAACACACGGTGACTTGGGCTAAGGCAGTTTTGATCTTCACCATCTTGACTGGTGGGTCTGTCGATGTTGGCCGCCTGATCAACGTCCAAATTTAGAGCCTTATTAGAGGTATCACAAATGCGGGATTCGTGTTCCCACATTTGATTACCAGACTGTGTGATGAGGTAGGAGTCAAGTGGGCTCCAGATGCGGAGAGGATTAGGAAGGTGTCCGCCATTACTAGGGCATTATTGTTTGAGCACGCTCGCCAACCGCGAGAGAGAGGCCCTCGCGAGGAGGAGCCCGAGGAGGAGAGGATCCGTTGGAGGGGATCTCCAACAGGCTGGAGGAGATTGTCCTCCAAAATGACATGTTGGGTCAGCAGTTGGCACAAATGCGTGCCGACCAGACTGACCTATTTGATTGGGTTAACCAGGTGGGGCAAAATGTCTCCACATTTTATGGGATGCCACCTGGCACGATCCCCGAGTTTCGTCCTCGTTCGTTATTTCCTCCCGACTCACCGTGAGTCGAGGCCCAAGTTTCTTCCTCTTTCGTTAGGTGGGTCTGCTATGTCCTTTTCATATTTGTCCTTCCCCATCAATCCTCTCATATGTTCCTCAATTTTGGGGACAAAATAGAAATTAAGTTTGGGGGGGGGATTCTAAGCCCAGAGTCTTAGCAGGTCCTAGCCTAAGGAGGAGTGGAGTTGAGCTACGTTTTAGGGTGGGAAAAAATTATTTTCCCTCTATCGTGTCTTCTCCTCACTCTTTCTTGCTTTTTAATTTTTCTTATTTTCGGAGATGTTGCCTTGACCAGAATACATTAATATTTGGTTCTTGCGGGTTCCCATTTTGGGGACCCATCATCGATTGTGTCATCATCATCTCCAATTTTTTTATAATATATATATATATATATATATATATATATATATATCAAAAAAAATAAAAAAAAATCAAAAATCAAAAAAATATTTTAATTCAATGAGTCTTTTGTGTGGTAGTACTAGTCGATGATGAGTTAATGCAATGAATCACATAACTTTTCCATAGATCCTTCTGGAATTTACTTGATTCTGCAAAATTCTTGATTTTCTCCAAATCTCACCAGTCATAATTATGGATTGATTAGAATAGTTTTATAAAGTTTGTAGCATTCATTTCATTTCAACAAGATATGCACAAGAATATGATGAATAGCCGTCAGAACATGATTGTTGCATTGAATTGTAACTTAGGGTCAATTGCATGATAAGTTAGATCCCTTGGATTTTTCTCACTAATATATCTCAAGCACACTTTCGAACTGTGTCTGGATGTTAGTCTCGATTGTCCCTACCATCTGTTTTAGCGAATGCTTATGTGAAATCCAGTGATGCTAAACATTCAACCCCACAATTCCCATAGTTGATATGATATTATATGTGTTTTACCTTCTTAAAAACTGCACACATTAAACCCCCATTCGACATCGTTTCTATAACTCACATTAACTTAGCCCTAAAAGCCTATATACTTTTAGCCTACCCTTTGAGAGAGTAGGATGTGGGTGGGGAATTAATTTTATGGGATCATTTTTCAGTCAAGTAAGTTTTCTGAAGACTTCTTCTTCCCGTAAAAAAAGAAAAAAAAAGAAAAAAAAAAAAAAAAAAAAGAAAAAAGGAAACGGAAGAAGAAGAGTGCAAGAAGATTCAAATGAAAGCATAGCTTTCAAGAGAAAATATGTTAGAAGAATTCTGCTGAGAAAGATGATGAGATATTTTTAGCTTGATATATTGTACAAAACAAGTTTGGGGGGGGGATTAGAAAAAGAAAAGAAAAGAAAAAGAAAATACCCCCCACTTGTGGTCTTTGCAGGTCCTAGCCTAAATTGAGAATACTTCCTTTGCTTGGAAGTATTAGGGGTAAAGGGTAGTCTTGCTCTCTCACTTTGAATTCTAATCTCTTTCCATCAAAGACCCCAACACCTTGGCCTTACATTACAAGCTATTAAAGACATATTGATTTTTTTGCCAATGCTTGTGTTTGTTATTTTGATGGTAATGCATGTAGAATTGATCTAAAACTTCATAATCACATTATCCGCAAGCTCACCGTGTTAGCATAATCTTAGCTATTACAAGTAATTAGGATAGGAGAGCATTGTATGTCATACATAGAAGTGCATGGGATGGATGTATAAGTTTTTGAAATCCTTGGTGATCTCTCTTTCTGTAATAGACCGGGTTTTGATGGTAGATCTCATACTCTATGTTGCATTGGTTTTAATTAAACTCTGATTTTCATATGAATGTGGTGCTTAGCTTAATAAAACTATTTTAGTCAAGATATTCTTTAAGACTGGTGATCGCACACACGGAGAAATTAAGACTAGTAGTAGTTTTGAGTAAAAGTCAGTTGGTTTTATGTGATTAGTCTGCATATATGTGGTGAGCATCTGACTGAGACTACTTTGGTATGCCATGCTATTATGACTTGAGGTTGAAGCCAAAAAGATTTTTGTTTTTAGTTCAATTTTTACATGCTTTTGTATTTATTAGCTTTTGTATTTATCTGCATAGTCGAGTCACTCGTAAGAGTCTCCTTGAGTTTATGGGTTTCTAGAGGAGTGTAAATAGTGTCACCCTCCAAAAAGATTTTCGTTACTTTTGTTTAATTGCTTTTGTATTTATAAGTATTGTTTACTCGTGGACGAGCAAAGTTTAAGTTTGGGGGTATTTGATCGATGTATTTTATATGTCGATTTCAGGTACTTTTATGACTTAAATTGAACGATTCCACGAGGCTTTTGGCTACTGATATGTGTTTTTCAGTTGTTTTATGAGTTTCAGGGTTTTAGGTGAAATTATATGAATTATAAGGCTTTTTGGTAAATATTCCAAGAAAGGCCAAAGTGTAAATTGAAGAAGAAATGGCAAAAGGAGAAGTCTGGAGACCTTGCGGCCACAAGGTATTCTTACCTTGCATTCCGAAAGGTAGGCAGTAAGACCAGCTGTTCAACCCCGGATATTGAAGACCCTTACGGACGCAAGGGGTAATGACCTTGAGGTCGCAAGCTGGCCAGAACCGACTTACGGAGGTTTTTAAGCCAAACTAAAATTCCTAAACCCCCTACAACTCCATGGTATAAATAAAGGACGGTAGCCAGAGCTCAAGGACGTCCAAGAAGTAGGTTTTAATAGTTCTAGCATAGGATTTAGAGTGTATAACATAATTAGTTGTTGTAATTACAAGTTTTGAAGATCGATTCATGTTTTCTATCATCTCCATGTGTTGTTCATCTCAATGATGAACTAAACATCCATTAATCTAGGAGTTGGGAGGTAACTTGTATCGAATCTATGCTTTAATTTAATTTTTATTCATTCAATTCTTGTTGATTGTGGTGTTCATCAATCCCTCTATTATTTCACTTTGAACAAATGAATGTAATCGTGAATAATAAAGGCCTAGAGGTGTGGATAATTGCATGATCAATGTGCATATGTTGTGCACTGGCTCACCATCATGATAAATTGAACCTATTGATGCACGAGAGTGATAAGTTAGAGTCAGGTTCCATATATGACCTAAGTGACAGTTAGATCATATGTTCTTGTGCCTAGGATATAGAATGGACGAATTATTTGGAGATGGAAACTGAACGGTAATTCGACAGGCTATATCTATATTTTGTGAACGAACCCAAGAAATTGAATGATACTTTATCAAAATAAGCCATAGAAGAGATACAAGTGAAACCCTAATCCTAGATTTCCTTCCACCATAAGATCTTCATAACCTGTGATTGTTGTTAAATTAGTTAACTTTAGAATAATAATTAATTTAGATTAAAATCAATATAAAAACCTCCCTTTAGTTTAATAATTTGCTACCGATAATCGTGCTATTCGTGATCTTCTTATCTCTGTGGTTCGACCCTTGTTTTCCAAAACTATTCTACAATAGTCTTGTCCACTTGCAAGGAAAATAATTAAAATAAGACATCGATCAATCGCTTATGATCGCCTTTCCGAAAATAACCAAATCCATAGCCAAAAATGCGTTTGAACCAGAGGCCAATCAAATCCTCAACCCTAAAGCCAATCCATCCCAAACACTTAAACATTATACCCTAACCTAGTTGCTACCTATAGCTTTGTTTCAATCAGTTATAACGTGATCTAGGTCCAGGACAAAACTTCTTGCTAAAAGACATATAAAATCATCAAAAGATAAATGTTAAGTAAGGTCCATGAAACTTGTGAACTCAGCGATAAACTCTGGATCATGACTCTTCTTTTGTCCATTAGAGTCATCTTTTTTTTTTTAGCATACTCATTTCTGTCTCCCTCAAAAGTCTCTCCAAATTGAGTCTTTCTAGGGCTATCCTCAGTTAATCTCTTTAGAAACTTTCCCATCCCATTTTACAAAATATGGTTTATCGAGTCATCCCGGGGCTTCTCCCGCCAAACTCATTGGATGCATAAATGCTCATCATCTCCAGAAACAACTATCCTTTCCATCTCCGCCTAAAAGAAACGAAGAAGCTACAAAGGCGTGATCCTCAAGAAGAAGCGGCTTATCTTCGCATGCATTGAAAGACTGACTCCCTATGAGGTAAAGGCTCGCTAGGTTGAAAACCCGAAAGGGCTGCCTAGGCAAAAGTTAGAGCAACAAAGAACAAAAAAAAGTGGTCCCTCCGAGGTGTCGATTAATAGGATTCACTGATCTTGTGATTGAATTCCTTTCTTGATTGATGCACTAGTCAAAAGATTGAAAAGTGACCCAGCATTCCACTCACCTTCATTTCAAATATCACCATCAACTCCTATACTCATAACCCTTCATAACCAAAAGGTGCATCCTAATTTCTCTTATCACATCTGCATCCCTTGACCCATCTTGTCTTAGCATGTTTAAGAAAACAATGGGCACACATCCATGTCATAAATTCAATTTTTTTGAAAAAAAAAAGAAAAGAAGAAAAAAAAAAGAGGAAGAGTTTTCTCCATTTGCATGTTATCTTAGCTTGCATCTTGTCATTGCATCACATATTTGGTTATCATATTCGGTTATCATATTATTATTGCATCATACTTTCATGGAAAAACTTTGGGCATTATAATGAATATTACAACGTGACATGAACGAAAACTTTTGAACGTTGCAATGAATATTACAACGTGGCTTTTAAATAAAAAAAATTAGGGCGTTGCAATGAATATTGCAATGAAAAATATTTGGAAAAATAATTTGGGGCATTGTAATGGATATTGCAATATGAATTTTTGAACAAAATCTTTTGACATTGCAATGGATATTGCAGTGTTACTCTTTGAACAAAATATTTTGACATTACAATGGATATTGTAGTGTGACTCTTTGAAAAATGTATATCTTTTGACATTACAATGGATATTGTAGTGTAACTCTTTGAAAAAAAAAACTTTTGATTTTGCAATGGATATTGTATTTTTTTTTAGAAAAAATGACATTGCTTTGACTTATTTTGCAATAAATATTGCATTTTAGGTTTGCATTTAGTTTTCGCTTAACTTGCAATGGATATTGCATTTTGAGTTAATGTCTTTCTCAAGGTGATGCAATGAATATTGCATTGGATATTTGCATACACTTTCTCTGTTAGTGATGCAATGCATATTGCATCGGATCTCGATTGCATCAAATTTCGTGAAAATGCAATAAATATTGCATCGGATCTTGCATCAAATGTTGTGGAGATGCGATGGATATCGCATCGGATCTGGTAACAAGGTTTGTGATAATGCAATGGATATTGCATTAGCTTTGATGATGGTCTTGTGGCAATGCGATGGATATCGCATCTAATTCTCTGATAATGCGATGGATATCACATCTACCATGATAATGCAATGGTAATTGCATTTGATTTTATGATAACACAATGGATATTGCATATGATTTTGAAGTAATGCTATGAATTTTCCATCAGATTTGGCCTTAGTGTAGACACCCCAATTTTGTACTTCTGATATGTAATCTTGACAGGAGATATCAAGACCTATTAAACACTAACAAATGTCAAGTTACAGGGTTAAAAATGTAAAAGAAAAATAAGGATGTGCAAACAGTGAAATGCAGGGGGCAAAGTGTCAAAAAAGGAGGCAAAAAAGGGGCGCCACCCCAACTCCCTCTTGGCGAGTCGCCCGGGAATGCGCCCGCGCCCCGCACGCCCTTGGATAGGGGTGCGCGTACGTGCGGATGCAGGACATCATCGCTCTCATTCCATTCTCCCTTGTTTAGGGGAAAACGAAATTAAAAGTACGAGAGGAGTGCTGTCTAAAATAGCGCGTTGAAATACGTCTCGGTTGACTTTAGTGGATTTTGGTCCAATATGGGATGTTTGGGTTTCTTGCATCAAGTTATCCCTTGTTTAGGGGATACCAGGATATAGGAATACATCACCCTTTCATTCCATTCTCCATTTTTTAGGGGAAAACGGAAAAGTGCAAAAAAGGATGTTGCGAGGCCACATTATGGATTTTATGAAAATAGCCTTATGGCCTATTTCAGATCACTATGGGTGCTTTGGGTTTCCTGCATCAAGTTATCCCTTGTTTAGGGGATATCATGATATATGAATGCATCACTCTTTTATTCTCATTCACCTTTTTTAAGGAAAAAACGGAAAAGTGCAAAAAAGGAGTGTTGCGACGCCCCACTGGATCCAAAATGTTTTATAGAGTCACCATCTTTATTTTAAGGCAAAAATAAAGCAAAACCAAAAGAAAAGAAAAACCAGAGATTGCAAAACGGGTTCGGAGGCTAAGTTACGAGTTGGGAAGGTGCTAGGCACCCAACTCGCCCTTTCGGTCTCAAAAGCGGTTTTTGGCTAAAGTATGCTTTTTGTTATATTTATTTAGCAAATAAACAAAGCATTTAAAAGACAGGAAATAAAAGCAAATACATCCGCGTCTACATTATTTACGGACTTGCAGCCGTCTCCTTACAATAATTACTAATATATTTAAAAATACTTGGCCATAATAACGGCTCTTTTACATAGTATTTTCTAACTAAATCCGGGCAGCACAACGGCTTATATTTTTTACATTGGGCCGGATTTAAAGAATAACTTTTATAAAAATAACGCCCTTAAAGGCTATTAGCTTTTAGAGCGGAGGGTGCTCGCTCTGTCCTTCTCGAGAGAGGGAGACTTTTATGCTGCTGCTGCTGTGATTTGGGCAGAGTAACATCTTATTTTTGGTGGTTTTGGCTTGCTTATTTAGGCAGAGTGACGGCTTGCTTTTGGTGGTTTTGGCCTATTTATTTGGGCGGTGTAACGACTTACTTTTTGTAGTTTTAGCCTATTTACTCGGGCAAAGTAACGGCTTACTTTATGGTTTTTGGGCCAGGGAAATAGGGTGGATACCTAACTAAAGGGCTAGGGATCACTTTAATCGGTTGGTTTTTGGTTTGGCGAAGTTTTGGTAGGGTTTAGAGGCTTTATAGAAGGATCACTCCCTATCTCACTTCACACTCTATTTTTCTCAACGTTAGGACGACGCAAAGAAATTTTATCGGCGTTTTCTCTCTTTTCTTCCAGGCTTCTGAAAGTGAGTCCCAAGGCCTCTATTTATAGCTGAAGGAAAGGACTCATCCGGGATAACAAATTCCTTCTTCGTGCTCAAAATCCTTGTATACCGCGCTTCAGAAATTGCACAATGCATTAAGTCCGGGGTGTACTGTAGCTAGCTGGGCGCGGCCATATACCTCTCTTGGCGCCGCACCAAGGCCCCTTTTAGGCCGCGCCAGCCCACTATTCTCTTTCAAATTTTGCACTTTTATCCCTCGCATTTTACTGTTTTGTGCATCCTGCTTTGCCTTTTGCATTTTTAACTCCTGTAACTTGACATTTGTTAAGCTTAAACAGTTCTTGATATCACATGCCAGAGTCACATATCACGGGTATGAAATTGGGGTGTCTATAGAGCCCCTCAACGATGGAGTCTACGAGTAACCCGAGGCTTACTAAGTAGACGAACATCGTTGATAAACAATAGACTCTCCAATTTCGTGCAATTAAAATAGGAGAGGAATGCAACATGTAATAGTTATAATGCAATAGTTTATAATGCTAACCAAACTCCATAGCCTAGACATATTTAGTCGGTTATAGCAGTTTATCGTAGTTTTTAAGCAAATATGCAATAAAATGCTTAAATGGTCGGACCTACTAGTGTGGGCTGCCTACGTATCCCTTAATAAAGGAACTCAGACCAAAACGTAGTTCAGGCCAAAACCTAAACTATCACTCATGCAACGTTCGTGCCTACCGAAATAGGCTGCCAACGTATCCTTATACAAGGAATCAGACCGAGATGTAGTTCACTCTACCGGGGATCAAATGCTGCGGTGCAAGTGCCGCAATGCTAAATGAACAAGTGCTGCAAAGCTTATCAAACGAGTGCTGCAAAGGTAATTATCAAGTGCTGCGATGGTCGTGTCTACCGAAATAGACTGCCTACGTATCCTTAGCCAAGGAATCAGACCAATCGTAGTTCGTCTGCTGCTGTGCGGCATGAAATGTCTCAGGAACGCTGCCTTCGTCGGAGAACAAAACATTTCCCTCTGATCCGAGGTTGCGTGCCCCTTAAAGGAAAGTTTTCCAACACAGCTATTGATGTCTGAAATTCAATGTCTCCTCAGGAACGCAGCCTCCGTTGGAGAACAAAGCCTTTCCCTTGCCCCGGGGTTGCCTGACCCTTTAGGAAAGTCTTCCAAACATCACACAAATGCACGAAAAAGGAAAATAACTTCTTTTCCTTACCCTTGCCATGCCCTTGCGGCAAATTGCCGCTGCTGCTGCTTTGCTGCTCTTGCTGCTTTATGATGCTCTTTGCTGCTCTTGCTATTTCATGCTGCTCTTTTGCTGCTCTTGCTCCACTCACTGGGGATTTTTCTTTTGCCGCAGTTCCAGCCTTTGCTGGAAATTCTTTCTCCTTTTTCCGCTACATTTTTGGCCTTAGCTGGAAAATCTTTCTTTATGCTGCTGCATTTGTCCCTTTGCTGCTCTTTCTAACCTTGGTTAGAAATTTCCTTTTCTTTGCTTCTGCATCTTCTGGTTCCAGCTGAAATTTCCTTTTCTTTTCTTCTTGTTGCTGTTTTTTTTTCTTTTTGCTGCATTTTCTAGTTTCAGCCGAAAATTTCTTCTTTTTGCCGCCGCATTTCTTTTGTTGCATGCACTTATACATTTTTTGCTTTTTCTTTTCTTTTACATGCATTTACCCTCTCTCTTTTTTTTTTTCTTTTTTCTTCTTTTTTTTTTCTATTTTTTCCTTTATTTTTTTCTTATTTTTTTCTTTCTTCTTATTTTTTTCTTCTTTTTTTTTTCACATGCTTGCCATTTTTTTATTTTTATTTTGCATGCTTATTATTTGTTTATTTTCTTTTGCCCTTTTTTTTCCTTACCTTTGCCGCCTGAATTTCCTGGCTTTTCTACTTATTTTGCGGTTGATCTGCTGGGGATATTACTTTTTCCCTTGTTGGATGGATGGCTGTCGAATTTGGTTAACAAAATTACTTTTGTTAACTCTTCGTTAAGCTTTAGGGGCCATTTTGCGACTTTTGGAACCTGCGGACTTAAGTGTCGCAGCTTCAAACTTTGGATGGGGAAAAAGGAAAAATCTTTTTTCCTCCCATTATTAGTGACGAGAGAGAGAGAGGGGGGGAGCCACTGCTGTGACGACCCGACCCGGACCCCAATGCGAGATCCCGAGTCGCGCCGTCCAAGTAGGATTATAAAATTCATGTGGCGCAACATCGCATACGAATAACAACTCGGCTACACTTGGCCGGAAAAACAACTTAAAATAAACAAGTCTTCGGCGACGTTACAGCCGGAACCCAACGACTACTCCTACAATATTAACACATGCTTATAAAACCTCAACAGCCACAACATGCCGGAGACAACAACAATAATAATTAACGAGCTTTAGCGGAAGAAACCGTAGTGAACCATAAACATATAAACAGGCTCGACATATAAGTCGACATCCAAAAGATTACAAGTGTTAAACCATAAGTTTACTACAACAACAAAATCCCAAGCCAAGTCTACATGACTTGCTTCCCAACGTCCTTTCCAAAATAAAAGGCTAATCACAAAAGTCCAAAAGAGCAACCTTGAGAATACAATCGACCAAACGGGATAAAGCGAGTCTAACGTGGACCGTCTCCTCGGCTCGGATCTAAGGAAACAAAACAAACAAATAGGGTAAGTCGAAAGACTTAGTAAGTTACTATAATGCATGATCATGTTATAACATGGCATTTATCACAATTATAGTTCACGTTCATCATATAGCACTTAGCACATTATTCACGTAAGTGCGGGAAAATAAATCATACAAGTAGGATATGATATAGTCACGGCCGCTTCGTAGCTCCTGCAATAAACTTTATTATACTTTATCGTGCAACATCGATGCTCGGTGATTACATCGACTTTTATCGAGAACCTACTCGATCTAGATAGCAAGCCAATGCGGATTGTATTGATACGGCAAAGGGGCTACTTCCCCATTGCGGCCAACAATGGAGGTGTGTGTGTGGTCCCAGGTGCGGCGATCCATAGCGAGCACGAATCCCATAATTCGTGAAGGCGATGCATCGTCCCACCCTGACTTAATAAACAAACCAAATAATGCCAGCTGGACTCAATGTGATGCACAAGTAGATATTTACTTGACTTAAACCAATTAAGGATCGAATTCGACAAGAGCGAACTCGACCAACCAAATAGGGTATTAATCTCTATCACAAAAACATGTCAAGGCAATTAATTGCTCAAAACCAATCTTTCATAACAACTTGTTGTAAACAATTAAACCAAGCTCATATTTGAGTAAACCAATTCAAACGGTGTCCAAACTTCGTAGGGATTGAAACTAGAGTTCAACATGTTCAAATCTTCCCTAGAGTCGACTCCGTTGAGTCTTTTCTCTAAATTCCCAATTTTGGAGAAATTGAAGCTATGTGCTTCATAACCCAACCTAGGTCATTTCTAGGTTCAACAAGGTTGTAAATTCACCAAGACATTATAATGTGATCCATGTTCATCATAGAGTTCAACTTTGAGGATATAACACATAACAATTTCACAACATACAATGTAGGCTCAAATTAGGGCATTCACATATTGCACTTATTCAAGCAACATATATAATACATGTTTCTAACATGATCAAATCCTTAAATAAACAAGATGAAAGAGTTTTATAAACTTTCATAGGCAAGAAATCATCCTATACATGCTCCTAGCAAGTCCATATTTTTAAAATACAAGAAGATAGCATAGGAAGCATATAAGTGTCCTCATTGACCTCAACCACCATAGGCTTTGTTTCCTTAGGGTCAATGAGAACTAAATAGAAGAAGAAGAAGAAGAGTAACTTACTTGTTCTACACCAAAGAAAACAAAGAAAGAAACCAATCGGTTGGAAACGATCCTCTTTCGAGCTCTACACTTTGATGAAGGTAGCTTGGGCAAATGAGTGAAGGATCAAGGAAGATGGAGATGAGAGCTTCAAGAAGCCATGGGAGAGTCTTGGAGAAGAGAAATCCCGTTTTTGGAGAGTGAGGGAGAGAAATGAGAGTCAAAATCTGCAAGTGTGGTGTATATTGGTTCAAAAACTGAGTGGGACAAGTGTCATGACAATGTGGTCTCTTAAAATCTGATTTTTGTGGGCTTAATGATCACTAATGCTCTCTTAATCCATCCTTAAAACATAGTTACTAGAGATGTTAGGACACAAGTAATAAGGGTTAGGAGGTTTAGGTGGGGTTTAGAAAGGGTTTTGGATAGGGTTTAAGGGTAGAATTCAAGAAACATCGAACAGGCAAACTGGGACCTGGGTCGCATGGTCCCCTTAGTTGCGACCGCATCCTCTCGGATGCTCAACCTCCAAGTTTCGGTTACCTTGCGGGGCAAGGTCATTCTACCTTGCGACCGCAAGCCTGGCAGAACCAAAATGGCTCAAAACTCAACCTAAAAGACCCCCAAACACTTAGCCAAATCAAGGGGGTTTCAAACCCCAACAAAAATGAGTTTAAAACTCATCACAAGCACCCTCAAACAACACCCGAACAATCCAAACGAAGGAGGGAAAGAAGAAGAACTAACAAGCAATTCAACCGGCGATTAAACAAGCATGTAAACATGATTCTAAACATGTTAAGAGCTTCATGAATGACTTATGAATGTTTCTAAATCATATATAGACTAAATGAACATGCTCACAATCAACAAGAAAACATGAAGGCAAGCACACAATGTACATGCAAGAATACGGGGTGTTACAACTGCTCCTTCTCTTCTTCATTTTCCTTCTGCGTCTTCTCCTCCGACGCCATTTCAGCTGCTTTGCTCCATTTCTTCATTCTTGCTCATTTTCTCATTTTTCTTCCGCCAACTTACGTGTTTTTTCTAGCAGATGGCTTCTTCATCGCGATCCAGGAAGGGGAATGCTCCTATGCACCCAGAATCTGGCAAAAGGAGGAAGGAATTTCCTCCTTTGATCCGGAATAAAATTAAATATCGCTATTCTAAGGATGACTAGGGCAATATCCTTCGCGATCGGGACACCCATGTGTCCAATCTTCCAAGCACTTCTGTAAGTTTCTTTCTTTTTAGATCTGCTTGGATATACTTCAGATCTGCTAGATTTTAGCACTGCTTTGCGCTTTTGGAGCATTCCCGACTCTTTTAATACTCCCTCCGTCCCTAAATTATCGTCATCCTTTCCTTTTTCGTCCGTCCCAAAATAATTGTCCACTTTGAAACTTACCTTTTTAGAACATCACTTTTACCACTTTACCCTTACTTTTTCACCCTACTTTAATTATGGGCCACATACACATGGGCTTTAAAGGAAACTACATATTAAACCAATATTAATAATCCAGTCAAATATGTTTTCTTAAACGGTGCGCCGGGTCAAGCATGACAATAAATTAGGGACGGAGGGAGTAATGTTTATGCCTACAATATTTATGCTAAAATGATGCAATTAAGTAATGATGCATGAAATTTATGCAATTTATTTTTGTGATGCATAATTGAACTAGTGGTCACTATTTGACCCTTCTATGCATAATTTATACTATAAATGCAATTGGGGCTATATGATGCATGTTTTAGGCTAAAATATATTTTTATATGCTATATGCTCATGAAACGGACTTTTCGGAATATAATGCAATTTTTTCTGGATATATTTTGGGTACATTTTTCGATGAATGCAGGATAAAACAGATATATCTTATGCCCTAAAATTCATTTCTCATACATGCTTATGCTGCAGGGACATAGTAAGTGCCATGAGAATATTTGTTTTTTATGATTGGTGGCATTTATTCTCTTTTTAGTGCAACCATAATGCAGCTTATTGGACAATAAATGTGAACGATGGATGCATATATTACTTTATTTGATGCAAATGCAATGCAAAAAAATTATGGGATGCTTACTAATATGATGCATGAGCATTTTTTATTTTATTATGCATGCAAAAATGCGGTACATACCTTTTAAATGCAAAATACACACCTTTTATGATGCCTAAAATGCAAAAATAAACATTTAGACGTAAAAAGATGCATATACCCCTTTCGTTCTTTTTATGCATGCAAGAATGGAAAAAATGCAGTATATATCTTAAATGCAATATATATATATATATATATATATATATATATATATATATATATTATTTTATATATATTATTTTATATATATTTATTTGATGCCTACAATGCAAAATAAAAGATGCATTATTATTATTTATTTTTATGCATGAATGCCAAATGTTTATTTTATATATATATATATATATATATATATATATATATATATATATATATATATATATATATATTTTTTTTTTTTTTTTGACATGCAAAAATGATGTTTTTATTATGAAATGCATCACATGAACTAGAATGCTGCAACTTTATGATTTACCAAATACAATGCATGCAACATGTTTATTATTTTTCATTACTCATTCTCATTCATTCATCATTATTATTATTATTCTTTTTTTTAATATTTTTTATTTTTTATTTTTTGCGAGGAAAATAAAGATAGTAGACTTACCTCTTCCTTCCCTTTTTTTTAGTTCCGCAGGCCGTTTAAGAGGGTTCGGGCCGCTTGTTCCAATGTGATGGATATTTACCGCATGTTGCCTGAGGCGGCACAAGTCTTAGTGGAGGGCTCCCCTCAAGTTTGTCTTCCTTCATACCTTTCGCCTCTTTACGAGTTATCCGACGATCTTTGATGACTCCGATTATTGGTGGGACACCACCCACACTTTTCATTTCATTGGGAGGCGACCATGACCTTGTGATAAGTGGGCAAGCATGAAGTGGTTGTATGATATGCAAGAACAAAAGGCCATGCAACTGAGAGAATGAAGAGGTTGCAAGTAGTTCAAAAATTTCTCTCTCTAAGCGGCTCTCCTTGGTTGCCCTAATCATTGAGTGCGGTGCGGCCGCCATGGCAGGCCACAGGCCCCAACCCTTCTGATCACCCCCTTTTTGCATGCGAGTTCTCTTTCTTCCCCTCCCTCCTTCTTCAAACCCTCTTGCCTTTATGATTCCCCCGCCTTCATATAAAGGGAACTTTGAGCTTTGGGTAAACTTACCGATGAGGTGGGTGTTCATCATCCGGCTCGGCCCTTCCAACACACACTTATTGGTAAGTTCTCTCATGGCACCTTCAATGGAATCCACCCGCAAACTCTTTCATACTTTTTGGTCTAAAGGTCGCTTTTTCTTGGACATCTTGATTCTAAACACATCCTCATCCAAGTTCATCACGATGAGGATTACCAACGCCTTTGGATCAATTGGGAGATCAATGGTATGTGGGCGTTATCCTATGTGTTTTTAAATGGACTAACGATTCGTCCCGAGAAAGAAAGCCTCGATAGTCCCTGCTTTTTTCTCCCTAATCTCCCTATTCATCTTTTTCATAAAACAACCTTATTCTCCATTTCTAATCTTTTTGGCAAGCCATTGATGTTAGATCGCCACTACCAATCTCACAAGACCAAGTGTTGCCGAATTTGTGTGGAGATTGATCCGCTCAAACCAGCCTTAAACGTGTATGGATTGAAAGTGGCACACAAGCTTCGGTTTCGAAATCTTTGGAAGCTGAAAATCTTCTAAATTATTGTATTGCCCATCGCTTTCGCCAAGGACACGTCGTTGAATCGCAAGCAAGTTAAAAAACCCGACAATGTCTACTTCGACAAAGCCAAGTAATTCTCAACCACCATGCAATCAAATGATATTCCCCAACCTAGAACCAGCCATGCAAGATCCTAAGGCTCCTTCGATCTAATATGCGCTGACTCCAAAAAACGGACAAAGGAAAGGTCGCTCCGTTGATTCTACTCCCAAAGAATATTAAAAGCCCAATGGCAAGGGCAATAATCTCGTCATTAATAATATTAATGAGCCGCAATCAGGATCGAAACTCCCAAGATAATACAATCGTTGAATTGGATCCGTTGGTTGAAACTTTCTAAAAGCCTCAAGGAGATAATTCTGAACACAAATTCAAATATTGTCAAGATAATTGCAATGATGGTGCAAGTCCCAACCAAGACAATTGTAACGAAGGTGAAAGTCCCAGCCAAGACAAAACTTTGAGCCCTCAAGGAGATAACTCTAAACAAATTCGTCTATTCTCGAGGAGATCTCCAAAGATCATTCTCTCGAGACAGCTTTAAATGATGTTATTCAAGATATGGATTCCATTCTCGATCAAATTCCTAATGTCGAGGGTCGAATCAAGCTAATCAGATTTGCCGTAACTCGTAGTCTCTCCAAATCGGTTTGCTATTTTAGAAGAGCCGAATGAGGACAATGCCGAATCTCTTCAGATATGGGCTTCATTCCTACGATCACTAAAAACCGAATGCATTTATTCCTCCTTCGATAGACAAACTAGATCTCGTGCTCAAGCTAAGCCCTCTTCAGATCAACAAACCAATCTTTCTCATGGCTGTTAATATGCTATTCTGGAATGTACGCGGGATAGGTAACGACCCAACTGTATCTCGTCTTAAGCACTCATTAAATTACACAATATTTCCTTAATTGCGCTTTTGAACCCATGATTGCCTCTGATAAAGTTCGCCTTTTATTGCTCGTCGTCCTTAAATTTAGATTTAGCTCTTCTAACCACCGCAGCTCAATCTGATTTTTGCTAAGGCCGCATATACATGCACGCCTTTTCGAATCTTCTCAACATTTAACTGCTCAACCGCAAAGATTTTTCTTGGTCCTCTGCAGCCTATAGTTTCTTGTATTTACGCTAAATGTTCTAGAGTCGAGCCATGCTCTTTGGGTCGATTTAGTGAATCATAGCAGATCCTTCTCCGATACCCCTTGGATTGTTGGGGGTGATTTCAATATTGTTCTTTCTCCTTCGTAAAAGTCGTGGTAATGGCCGACGAATAGGAGCCTTGGATTTTCATAATCAGATCACTTCTCAGATTGACATCTTGGGTATACGGCATCTTTTACTTGGTGGAACAAACGAGAAGGGGATGCTATCATACATCAGCGGATTGACAGAATTTTATGTAACCAAGCTTGGAAAGATCAATTTTTTCACACATCAATTTCTCACTTGAACAGAACGTGTTCGGACCATACTCCGTTGCTGGTTACAATAACTAGAAATGGAGTTCAAAAAAAAATCAGCATTCCGGTTTCTTAATGTCTGGACGAAACATTCTTCTTTCCTAGATACTATCCGAGATGCTTGAGCATAGCAGCTCAGAGACCTATGGTTGCTTTTTCTATGAAATTAAAGAACACTCGATGTGCTCTTAATCATTGGAACAAGACTACTTTTGGGAATATTTTTCAACATCTCAAAAATGTCAAGGGGAGGTTCAAAGTTATGGAAATTCTTTATGAAGAAAATCATTCACATGAAAATCGGGCTTCTTCATCTTGCTCAAGCTAATTTGTTGCATTATCTTAACATAGAGGAGAGTATTGAAGCAAAAAGCTCGTGTTAAATGGTCGAAAGAGGGAGAAGGAAATACTAAACTCTTTCATTCATCTGCTTCTCAATCTCGTCAGAAATGCATATTCATAGCATTCAAGCTTCTGGATGGAAGTCTTATCTCCGATGTTGAGGCTATTAAACAGAAGCTATTAATTATTTTCAGGCTCAATTGAGTGCGGATCCTGTTTCTGACAATGACTTGCTGGATAAAATTCCTTTGCTTATTTCCGAGGATACAAATAAAAATCTTAGTTCCTTTCCTTCTATGGAGGAAGTTTTTGCAGCTATTAAGAATTTAAGTGGAGATAGTGCTGCTGGTCCAGATGGATTTACTGGCCAATTTTATGTAGCTTGTTGGGATGTTATTGGAGTGGACTTTTTCAGGCTGTGCTCGAATTTTTTGCTGGGTTCCAGCCTCGCTCTTGGTCCAAGACATTGATAGCCACTATTCAAGCATGAAAATCCTCTTCTTTCAAGATTTCCTACCAATCGCTTTATGCAATTTTGCAATAAAGTGATCTCTAAGATTCTTTCTAGTCTATGGCGAAAATCCTTCCATCTATCATTTCTGAGAATCAAAGTGGTTTTGTTAAAGGCCGGGTGATTCATGATAATATTTTATTAGCTCAGAGCCGATGTCTCACATCAAGAAAAAGTGGTCGGGTCAAATATAGCCATTAAATTGATATGGCTAAGGCTTTCGAGGGTTTCATGGGTTTACCTTATTAAAGTTCTTCGAAATTTGGCTTTAGCGAGACTTTTATTGATCTTGTGTGGCGCCTCGATTTCAGCACAATTGGTTCTCGGTGCTTATAAATGGAGAAGCTTCTCGTTTCTTCCACTCTACTCGTGGATTGCGGCAAGGAGATCCCCTTTCTCCTAGTCTTTTATTATCTCAAGGAGGTTCTTAGCCGCTTTAAATGATCTTCATTACTCTTCTCACACCGCAGCTTTCTACGCAGTGGTTGCCCCATTGTCTCGCACCTAGCTTTTGCGGATGACATTTTGATTTTCTCAGAATGGTGCCGGTCCTCTTTAAGGAAACATCGTGAGCTTTTTCTCTTTATGAGAGTCGTTTCGGTCGAAAATTAATTGTTCAAGAGTAATTTTGTTTCTAGCCCTTCTCTCTTCATCTAGTCGCAGATCTAACATAGCTCGAAGATTGGGTTTTAATTGGAAGCCTCTTCCTTTAATTTATCTGGCGTCCGCTATACGTGGGGAAGCGATTAAAGAAATATTTTGATAACATTCTCCTTAAAATTCGAGGCAAAATTGAATCTTGGTGGGCAATCTTCTTTCTCCGATACATTGATTAATCATGTTCTTCAATCCATGGTCAGATATCTTTTAGTCGTTTTGATCCTCCACCGTGGTGGTTAATCAAATTGAGTCCATGTTAGCTAATTTTTTCTGGGTCGATTGAGGCCAAACGAAATTGCATTGGGTGGCTTGGGTTAAATGTCAGACCTCGATTAAGGAAGGTGGTTTGGGCATTCGATCTATGGGTGATATTATAAAAGCCTATTCTATAAATCTCGGTGGAAATTTCGAACTCAAGATAGCTCGGATTAGGTTCTTCAAAGCAAAGTAATCGCTTGAGGTCTCATCCTTGGCCGCCTCTACTCATGGTTCTCATATTTGGCAACGCATGATCGCCATCGCACTGGGTCGAAAGCTTCATTTTATGGAATATCGGCAATGGTTATTGTTCTATTTGGCTTGATAAGTGGCTGCCCAATATATCTCTGTCCAGACCGACAATCTGTTCATTGGATCAAGTTCGCGACCTGTTTGCTTCCAGCTCGGTTCTACATGATTTTGCTCCTAACTTTCTTCCTTTTTCGGCCATAAATTACATCTATTCCCAACAGATTTCTCTCTCTGATAATCCTGATTCGGCAGTTTGGGCAGCCTCTTCTAATGGTCTCTTCAATCTATCTTCAGCCTGGCAGACCATTCGGCGTCATCAATCGACTATTCTTTCGGCTAATTTCATTTGGTCCAAGCATCTCTCCAGCCGCATTAGTGTGTTTCTTTGGAAGCTTTTTCAGCTCAAGCTTCCCATAGATGAAGCCCTCTCATCTAAAGGATTCTCTCTAGCTTCAAAGTGTGCTTGCTGCCTAACAGGTTTCACTAAAACTTTTTCCCACGTGTTTCTTCACAGCCACACTGCTTTTGAGGTTTGGAGGTATTTTAGTAATGTTTTTAGCATCCACACTCACAGATTATCTATTCCTCAAGCCTGCTTCTCTTGGTGGTTAGCTTCTAAATCAAATGCTTCTCATATTCTTATCCCTTCTTTGATTCTTTGGCATTTATGGAAGCATCGGAACTGTGCTATATTTGATGGCTCTCTTCTTTCCTCATCTCAAGTCATAAGGCTCATCAAGCAAGATCTCTTTGTTCACTTGAAGGTTGCTAATCGTCTTGGCTGCATTCCTAGCTCGTTAAGGCTGGTTTAATGGCTCTTGTTTTTTGTTCTCTCCTTATTGTGTTCCTTAGGTCTCTTATTCGCGTTTGTATTTTCTTCTCTTTCGAGGTAAGGCTCCTCTGTCCCCCCGATTATAAGGGTAAGGCTGGTTGTCCCCCTCAAGTTTGTATCCTTAGTTATTTTATTAATAAAATCGCAGCAGGTGCCGCCCGCCCCGAAAAAAAAAAAAAAAGACTCCTTGTGATTTTGCCGCTATCACCGGCCTCCCTACCAGCATTGGTGAGACTTTGGCTCCCGATTATACTCTCCGTCGGCGTCCTAAGGAGGTGGAGGACCTCCTGGGTTTCGAGCCAGAATTCAAATCGACAGATGAGATTTTTATTAGCAGCGTGTGAAGATGGCTTCTAAGCAACGCCGGGCGGGTCCCAGAAAATGACCCCGCAGTCGTGGCTCGCGTTGCTAGAGCATTCTTATTTTTATTTCTTGGCATGTCACTTTTTGCCAACTCTTCTACCACCTTGAGGGTTTATGTCCTGGCCTGCTTGGCAGATTTTGAGCAGATTCGTGCTTATGATTGGGGGCAAGCGGGCCTGGCCAAACTTTATGCTTCCATGGACAGGGCTTCCCGGAATGACTCGCCAACTTTGAATGGATTTGCCCCGGCGTGGGAGGTATATGTCTTTTGCTGCTTTTGCTGCTTCTTTTTTTTTTTATCATATATATTTTTGCAGCATACATTTTTTATTGCTGATAAAATTTCTTTCTTTTTGCAGGTCTGGGACTTTTCATTCTTTCATTTCACGCCGGGTCATCTTTTTTTCACCAGCCACCTTATCTGCCTGAGTTCATTGATGAGAACAGAGTTCGGACGGACCAGGACGGCGGTTTTTCAAAGAAGGAACGGGTGCAGGAACGGATAGCTAGCTCGAGTCCGGGTACAGTGCACTTCCTTCCTTGGGAGGGCCTGGAGGGGCATTATACTGTTGCTTTAGGATTGAGCCGCTGCCGGATATATACTGATGGTATCCATTATGGTAGACTCCTTGTACATGGGCGAGCGGGTCAACCGCCAGCATTATTCGACTTTGGTGCCTCCAGTGGTGCCTCCTAGGCCCCCTTTTTGGGTGATAGAGCCCGACCACTTGCCGAGCAGTATCAAGACTGCCGAAATTCCTTATGCCGGCCGATTTTCCGGTTATGGCATATGAAGATTTCTTACTTGACAAGTGTTTCATCCTCCCTTTCCTCTGCTTGTGCCCGAGGCTCAGACGGGCTTCTGATGCCTCTGCCAGGCCAAGGCCTTCCATCCCATCTCTCGACGAGAATCTGGAGTTTGCTGAGCCTGATGACGTCTTCTCTACCTTTCAGTATCATTGGGGCGGTCATGTGGTAGAGGAAATGCTTCCAAATGTCGAGATTCCTAAGGAGCGTCGGGTTCCAGAGTAGGCCCGTTCGGTAGACACATTTACATTTGCATTTCTTCCTCTCTTTTTCTTTTTTTTTTATCATGCCCATATATTTTTTTATTTATCATTTTTCTCCTTTTCATGCATGTCTATTTTTTTTGGAGACTAATATATTTTCTTCTCGCTGTCTCACTTTTTTTTTTCCAGGTGAATGTGTCCACTTACAAGAGGCTGCTGTGGGGCTTTTTCAGCATTAACAAGCTTTACCAAAAGCTTGTCGACAAATTTTCCTGCAGGGGGAATGATGCAGTGCGACAAACCAGGCGCCGGGATGGTGATGACGATGATGCAGATGCCGGGTCAAGCCGCGCTCGGGGCAGAGGTCGAGCATACAGAGCTGGTGGCACAGAAGGCCCTTGGGTCATGGGTGGTGGTCTTGATAGGAGCCAGTCGTCCCGATCACATTAGTCTTGGATACCTACGCTTATTAGTTTCCTTTTTCTTTTTCTTTTCGTACTAAAACCTGTACAAATATTTATTATACAATGCAATATAATTTTATATGATGCAAAAATATATTAAAATGTAGACTCAAAACACATGCATAAAATAAAGTTATACCAATATCTAAGGGTAATGGCACGCTGTTTTTTTAGAAAAGGGTTTTATAAGAATACACCTCCGAGCTCGAGCGGGCTTTTCTGGTGATACGCGGGGAGGAAAAGGCAGCTGCCTTCTCCTGTTTCCTGGCCAAATAATTGCCGCTGAGCTAGTGTGCGTAGCCTTTTCTTCTTTCTCCGTAATTAGACAGAAATAATAGAAATGTGTCGGGGCCGAAAACCGGGATACCGGGCAGTTTTCAGGGGACAGTGGCAGCAACCTGGCGCGGCCAAGCAAGGTCTTTGGTGCGGCACCAGATAGGGCATATGGCGGCGCAATGAATTCCTTCTGCGCAATCCCTGTTCAGCACTGTTCGCGTACTGTGCTCAAAAATCGTCCGTTTCTTGGATTTTCGGTATAAAAGGCGGACAGAGGATTGCTTGTTTCTTCACAGACTCATCTTCCTCTTTCTCACAAACTTCTAGCCTTGCTTCTGCTCAGCCATTGCCACCTTTATCAGATAATCCTTTTCATTTCTTCTTTCAAATGGCTGCACGAATTCATACAACGCTAGAGATAGAAATTTATGAGAATGGTTTAGATTTTTGGATTCTCTCCCTGCATTCAGACGAGCGTAATTAGTTTGATCATATTTTTGGATTCAGGTGCCTGTTATCCTGGAGGAATATTATCATTAATTGGGACATGCTGAGGGGAGCCTCTAGGTTTTGGTCTCCTCAAGACCACCTCTTTAACTTTGGTATGAACGAAATGTGCTCCACTTATGAAGAGTTCTGTGCAATGTTGGGGGTGGCACCTTCTCGTCTGATTGTCGTGCCTTCTCACCGGAGGCGTCCGTATATGGCAATTAGGGAGCTGTCTCGCACCACTCGCCGCGCTACTCCAGGTTTTTATGATGGAGTAACTTTTGATTTAACTGTCCTTCCTGGAGCCTTTACAAAATTCAGGGAGGATGACATAGATTACTTGAGGCGTCGGCTGTCTGCGCTTTTCCTTTTCCTGGTAGGGAGGTATTTGATAATGGGCCAACCCAAATTTATCGATGTGCGGGTCGTTGACCTAGCATTGTAGGCACGGGATCGCCGGCTGAACATTATTCCGGTGATTCTGGCGGAGACTCTAGCGGGCCTGGTTGCTTTTGCAGGCGGTGATGAATTATTCCCTACCGGCAGCCCCATTTTGCTCCACATATGGATGGAGGAGCACTTTCTTTGGGTGATGGCCCCTGTACCGCATGGAGAACTGTATGACCCAGGGCTTTATAGCCTTTGTGGCCACTTTCCTCAGACCAACTATTCAGAGTATGACTGGGCTGAGAACTTTTTTCGCAGGGGCTCCATGGACATAGTCTGGGTGATCCACCACTAGCAGATCCGACGTTTCATCATGTATTCCGCAGAATATTATCAAGTTGTCTTGTTGGGCATCGAGCGTACTTCTTTTTACAGAGTCGACAGGATCTTGCGCCAGTTTGGGAGAGGATAGCTTATCCCTGACCCAACCTGTCCTGTATAGCTGGAGGCGGATAATAATGCGAGGACACAGGTACCTATCCGGGGAATGTGGCGTGCGGATTTTGATAAATTTGGAGGTGGCCTATTTATTTTCTAATTATATGCTCCTTTCCCACGAATATATGGCATGGATAATGGTGGTTGCCGAGGGGTCATCCCACGTGATCAGATGTGGACTGAGGAATTTGCTCGGCTGTCATATTGCTAGCGGTATAGATGCTCGCCTAATGGAGATAGGCGAGGACATTGATAGTTCGGGGCTAGTCGTCCCTCAGGCCCTACTAGAGGAATTTAGGCGGGTACATAATCTTGGTGCCCGAACGACTCTGGACCAAATCTGGCAGGTCCACAGCAATATGCCGCCAGTTAAGCAATGCAAGCGAGGAAGCCTGACCCTTGGGAACCAAAAGTGGCTGCTCCCCCCCCCCCCTCGGAGGCTGGATGGGGCACGAATTTTAGGAATGATGGCAGCGAGCTTCCTCGGTGAGCATCGCCGGCACGCGCCCAGGAGCAAAGGAGGCTGTCCCTCCTCCTCAGCCTGAATGGGGCACTGCTTTCAGAATGATGGGGCCGGTCCAAGTAACACAACTGCCCAGGAGAATGGGGATGCCGATGACGAAGAAAAGGATACTTCCGGGGGCTCCCATGCGGATGAGACTAGAGCTTCTTCTGCGCCTCATAGGAGGAGTATATGAGCCCGGCTGGGCGGACGCCGCAGGCACTGATGCACCACCTTGGGGCTTAAGCTGCAAATGAAGGATAGTTTTTGGGGGATCAAGGGGGATAGAGGCAATAGTAGATATGTACAAGCAGATAATGCACAATCTAAATTTCTTTAGCAATTATTCCTAAGTTGCACCTTAGGACCTGTAATTTTATATTTTAGTTTTTTATTATGAGCTTTCTGTCGTGGTTTTTCTCTTTCCTGTCAGTCGATCCCCTTGTATGCTGAAGACTGGAGGTAGAATGTGGATGATTCAAATAATGCCTTCCCTCCCCTTTTTCTCCTTATTTTTTTTATGCTCTAATTTTTGCCTAGGCCGCCCTTTCGGGTTTTCAACCTAGCGAGCTGGAGAGGGAAACGACCGTTGGATAAATTAGCTCAAGCATAATACCTTTTGAGCTTGTCGAGGTTGAAGGGCTGAACAAGGTCTTCTCCTTCTTGGTTTGTGAGAAGTACGACACCTCCTCACCGGATCTCTTTGACAATATATGGTCCCATCAATGAAGATTTCCATTTTCCCCTAGTATCAACATAACTAGGGGGTTTTTCTCGAAGCACGAGATCCCCGACTTAGATGTCGCGGTCTTTGACTTTTTTATTGATGGTCCGGGCTATGCGCCTTTGATACGCTCGGGTATGCTCTACTATCTCTTTAAAATTGGTATAGGGGAGATACCGCATATGTTCCAAGTAAATGGGCTGGAGGTTTTTGATGAACGTTCTGCATGATTCAGCCGGATCAGGTCTGTCAAAGGTTTGGGCCAACTTTCTTTTCCACGGCCCAAGGCTTCAGCCACAGGTTTTTTCCCTTTGGGTGCACGACTCGAGGTCCCTTTTTATTTTCAGGACTGGTGTTGTCTTTGTATCTTTCAGGAACCCTTGGCTATCTGGTCCCAGTATTCATGGTCTTCTTTGTCGAACAACATTAGCCATTGTTTGGCAACCCCTATTAGGGTGAGGTGAAAATTGGAAGCCATAGCCTCAAAGCTAGTTCCCCTTGTCTGCATGCCAGTGGAATAGGATTTCAAGGGGGATATAGGGCATCCAGTCCCATCAAACTTTTCTATGTCGGGCATTTTGAATTGTGAAGGTAATATTCTTTGAAGGTTGCAATGCTAGTGCCGCGTAGAAAATTCCCATTTGTTGAGAGTTTGAGCATCATGGTTTTCATATTTTCCATGTCGCCTCCATTTTGGTGGTAGGGGGATGGCTTTTGGTATCTTTGGCGGGATTAGGGAAAATTTGGGTTAATTTAAATTTGCGATTATCAGTAAGGATTTTAGGCGGGGAGTAGATTTTGAATTTTGGATATGGATTGAGCTAGATATGAATATTGGGCGAGGATATGGATTTTGGGCGGTATAAGGATTTTGGGTCGGTGGATTATTGACCAGTTTAAATTTGGGCGGCCAAGATCATTGAAAGGTAAGTAGGTAGTAACTTGGCTTTGGCGGGTTATAGCTTTTGGGTCCATATGTGGGCTATTCAGGTGGGTTGGTTATGGGAAAAGAGGAAGTCATTTGAGTTTTGGGAATATTGGTGCTTGGGAAAGGATATGGAGGATAGGGGCGGGTAAGGGGCGATATTTGGGTAGTAGGGACTTGGTGGGGGATTGGATTTGGGGTAGTGGCATTATTTGGTGAGTTAGTGTTTGG
>CM028381.1:19323067-19354525 GCA_013146195.2 Codonopsis lanceolata
AATGATGGGTCCCCAAAATGGGAACCCGCAAGAACCAAATATTAGTGTATTCGGTCAAGGCAACATCTCGAAAATAAGAAAATTAAAAAGCAAGAAAGAGTGAGGAGAAGACACGATAGAGGGAAAAAGAAATTTTTCCCACCCCTAACGAATGAGTCCAACTCCACTTCTTAGGCTAGACTCGCTAAGACTGCGGGCTTAGAATCCCCCCAACTTAATTTCAATTTTGTCCCCATAATTGAGGAACATATGAGGATTGATGGGGAAAATATGAAAAGGACATAGCGGACCCACCTAACGAAGAGGAAGAAACTTGGGCCTCGACTCACGGCGAGTCGGGAGGAAATAACGAACGAGGACGAAACTCGGGGATCGTGCCAGGTGGCATCCCATAAAATGTGGAGACATTTTGCCCCACAGTTAAATCCCAAATCAAATAGCCTGTCTGCACGCATTTGTGCCAGCTAGCTCGACCCAACATGTCATTTTGGAGGACAATTCCTCCAAACTGCTGGAGATCCCTCCAACGGATCCTCCTCCTCCTGCCCTCCTTGCGAGGGCCTCTCGCGGTTGGCGAGCGTGCTCAAACAATAATGCCCTAGTAATGGCGGACACCTTCCTAATCCTCTCCGCATCAGGAGCCCACCTGACTCCTACCTCATCACACAGTCTGGTAATCAAATGTGGGAACGCGAATCCCGCATTTGTGATACCTCTAATAAGGCTCTAAATTTGACGTTGATCGCGGCCAACATCGATGCATCCACGAGTCAAGATGGTGAAGATCAAAACTGCCTTAGCCCAAGTCACCGTGTGTTGGTGACTGGAAGGCATGAGTCGGGTGCTAATAAATTTGAACACGGCCTTGGCCGTGTTCGTCAGGAAAGACTCCTCCATAGTGTGGGGACCAAATGGTGGGTTTTGGTTCTGGGTCCAAACCACACCAGGCATTGAGATGGTCGCATTGGCCACCTCGAGAGGATGGGCACAGAAGGTGGCTATTGTAATCGGCTCGGCACCACTGGGCAAAGTTAGAGGTGCCATAGTAACCATTAATGTTTTGGGATGAAAAGCTAACATCTACCCCCCTAACACTAACAGTCTCTAGCACACTGCCGTCTATGCCAATTTTCCCATTGGCATAGAATTCACGGACAATGGCCACAATGGCCGCGCCCGGAGAAGCAATAAGGGTAGTCCACCTACGGTTCTTAAAATTATCATGGAGGCCAAAGTCACGAGCCTTAAATCCCCTTTCAGGGATTATGGTCTTGGAGAGCTTCTTAGAGTAGCTTTCCGATGCCTCAAAGGAGATGAAGTGGTGGACATCATAATCTTTCTCCTCCTCGTAGGAGCGGGATGTGGACGGGCCGGTATTTCTACGCTTGGGGGCCATTAAATTTGGGGCACAAAAATTAACAGGCAAGAATCTACTCTCTTCTAAAAAATTAAAATTACAACCTAAACACTAAAGCATGCAAAAATATAATTTTTTTACGTAAAATAACTCTAGCACCCTAGCATGCAAATATTTTTGACACGATAAAAATTGAAATGAGAGGGTGAGAGTTACTTGGAATTGCGAGCTTTGGAAGATGAAGAGGTTGGCCGGAGTTTCTTGAAGCTTTTCGCCGGAAAAAGATGGAGGTCACTCCTTCTTCAAGCCTTGATGGAAGGAAATGAGGGTAGAAAGGGATGATGTAGCTTGGGGGGGAGAGTACCTAGCCTTGGATCTTTGTCGAATTTGAAGAGCCTTCGCCGAATTTTGTGAGGGAGAAGGAGTTCTTACTGCTGCTGCTTTGAGAGAAAGGGAGAAATTTCGGAGTGATATGTGCTGCTTCCCGTCTGTTGCTTAAAAAGGGGACCTTGCGGCCGCAAGGTCCTTTAAGCTTGCGTCCGCAACGTCGGCAGTTCCTGCGTGGGCATTGATTCGGTTGTACTGCCTGACGGTCATGCTTCTGACATTTAATGGGGCCTTGCGGCCGCATGGGTGCTTAAGCCTTGCGTCCGCAAGGTCTCTAGACATTTCATCCTTATTTTGTTTCCAACCTTTTGCCGCTTTGCAATTTGGTCCTTCGTTATGTTTCGTAATGCCCGTAGGTCCGTTTCTTTCCTCGCACTCTAAAAATTCTAACAGACTCTAAACTAAAATATTAGCTACATATAAATACAACACTACGATGCTTTTCTCCCCCCCAAACTTGAATTTTGGCATATTCAATTTTAAATTAAATGTCTAAAATTCAATAAGACAGAGAATAGCATATTTTAAATTACACTACGAAAGCAAATAAAATTTATCATAGTGGGTTGCCTCCCACCTAGCGCACTTGTTTAACGTCTTTGGATCGACCCAACTGCAAACCTAATCATTTGGTGGTTCATTGTCGCCAAGAGGCGATATAAGTTCAATTGTTCTCTCTATCCGACATGGGTTCAAGGTATGGTTTGAGTCGGTGACCATTAACTTTAAATATTTCATTGGTCCTGGGTTTTTAATATCAATTGCTCCATGAGGATAAATTCAAACTATAGTGAAAGGACCAGACCATTTTGATTTTAGTTTTCCGGGAAATAGCCTGAGTCTAGAATTGAAAAGTAATACCTTTAGTCCTGGACGAAATATTTTGTTGGCTAATCCCATATCATGGTATTTCTTGGTCTTTTCTTTATAGGTTTTAGCATTCTCATACAAATTTAACCTATGTTCTTCTAATTCATTTAACTGAAATGTTTTCCTCACCACCAAGGTTAAATCTAAGTTAAGTTCTTTGACAGCCTAATAGGCTCTATGTTCAATTTCAACTGGTAAATGACAGGAATTACCATACACCATTCGGTAAGGACTCATTCCTATTGGGGTCTTGTATGCGGTTCGATATGCCCACAAAGCATCATTAAGTTTAGACTGCCAATCTTTACGGTTTGGTCTAACCTTCTCTAAAACCGCTTTATCTGTCATTACTCACTTCTACTTGGCCGATGTCTCGAGGATGATAGGGTGTAGCTAACTTGTGAGTTACACCATATTTCCTAAGGACCTAATTTAGCAATCTATTGGTGAAGTGTGCTCCCTGATCACTAATTATGGCCTTAGGTACTCCAAACCGAGCAAAAATATCTTCCACAAATTTGACCACGGTTTTTCCATCATTATTTTTAGTTCCAATAGCTTCTATCCATTTAGACACATAATCAACAAAGAACTAAAATATACTCACAATTATTAGAGACTAGAAAAGGACCCATAAAATCAATACCCCAAACATCAAAAATTTCAACAACCATATTTATATGCAAGGGCATTTCATTCCTTTTTCCTATTCCACCTGTTCTTTGACACTTATCACAAGTTTTATAAAATATGTCACAATCTCTAAAAACAGAAGGCCAATATAAACCAGATTGCAAAATTTTTCTAGCTTTTATTATCACTAAATGACCACCACAAGAGTATTCATGACAAAATGTCATAATACTTTGTTGGTCTTGTTCTGGAACACATCTCCTAATTATAGAGTCGGAACACATTTTATATAAATGAGGTTCTTCCCAAAAATAATTCTTTGCTTCTGTCAAAAATTTCTTTCTTTGATAAAAATCAAAGTCAAGATTTATGATATCAGACACATAATAATTGACATAATCAGCATACCAAGAGTCTGAATCTTTGACTGCTAATAATTGTTCATCGTGGAAGTCTTCATTTACGTGAATTTTATTATCAAGAAATTGACGCTCAAGTAAGGGTGAAAATTCCAATCTAGACAAATGGTCGGCTACGACGCTTTTCCGCTCCTTTTATCTTTAATAGTAATGTCAAATTCTTGTAATAATAACATCCACCTTATAAGTCTGGGTTTTGCCTCTTTCTTACTCAATAAATGTTTTAGGGTTGCATGATCAGAAAATATTATGACTTTTGATCCTAACAAATATGATCTAAACTTTTCCAATGCATACACAACTGCTAAAAATTCTTTTTCTGTTGTTGTATAATTAAGTTGTGCATCATTTAATGTCCTACTAGCATAATGAATTACATGTGGTTTCCTATCTACCCTTTGACCTAACACAGCTCCTATTGCAAAATCTGAAGCATCACACATGATCTCGAAAAGGAGAGACCAATCGGGCCGGTTAAAATTGGGGCGCTTGTCAATCTTTTCTTTAATAAATTAAATGCGTTTAAGCATTCTTGATCAAAATGAATTCGGTGTCTTTTGCCAACAGATTACATAGAGGTTTACATGATTTTTGAAAAATCTTTTATAAATCTTCTTATAAAAACCCCGCATGCCCTAGAAAACTTCTAACACCTTTGACAGAAGTTAGGGGAGGTAGTTGTGATATAACTTCAATTTTTGCCTTATCGACTTCAATTCATTTATTAGACACAACATGACCTAAGACAATTCCATGTTTAACCATGAAATGGCTTTTCTCCCATCTTAGGGTCAAATTCGTTTCACAACATCTTTTCAAAACCAATGTTAGATTTTCTAGGCAATGATGAAAAGAATTCCGAAATACTGAAAAATCATCCATGAATACTTCCACACATCTTTCCACTAAATCTGAAAATATAGAAATCATGCATCTTTGAAAGTAGGTCAGCATTACAAAGTCCAAAGGGCATTCTCCTAAATGCAAAGGTACCAAAAGGACATGTAAAGGTGGTTTTTTCTTGGTCTTCGGGTGCTACTGGATTTGCTTGTAGCCAGAGAAACCATCAAGAAAACAATAATATTCATGAGTAGCTAGTCTTTCAAGGATTTGATCAATAAATGGCAAGGGAAAGTGGTCCTTCCTAGTTGCCGCATTTAATTTCCTCAAATCAATGCACATTCGATAACCGGTGATAGTTCGTGTAGGAACTAATTCATCCTTATCATTTTTAACGACTGTAATTCCTGATTTCTTAGGAACTACCTCGAATCGACTAACCCATTTACTATCGATATTGGGTAAATTATACCCGCATCGAGAAGCTTAAGGACTTCTTTTCTCACTGCTTCTTCCATGTGAGGGTTAAGTCTTCTTTGTCTTTCCCTAGAAGGCTTACTACCTTCTGCTAAATGTATTTTATGCATACACATAGACGGACTAATACCTTTTAAATCTTCTAAGGACCATCCTACGGCTTCTCTATGTGTCCATAAAACTTTTAATATGCTTGCTTCTTGTTCTTCTCGTTAAATCTGCAAAGAATTATAACAGTAAAGTTTTACCTTACCCTAAAAATGCATATTTTAAGTGGGGTGGTAATGGCTTTAATTCTTCTTCAGGAGGAGATTTAATAGATGGAGTGAATTCAGAATTTTCATGTTTTATCGTTTCTTCTTTAACCTCCTCAATGTTTTCTACTATTTCTTCCTCTACTTCTATTTCTTCAAAAAGGGATTTTAAAATTTCTTTTCTTCATCATTATTTTCTCTTCTTTTTACTATTTTATCGAATTATTTTCCGATTCGACTCTTTCCATTTTGTCTTCATCTTTATTTTTAAGGGCTTCTAGTCTCTTCTCTCTCTCATTCATCGCTCTCAAAGTTCTCTTTCTAACTTCTTCAATGTCAAATTTAATATGAGAGAAAGTTCTATCATCATAGCTTACAAACACATCTTTCTCATAATCATCATTCTCACACTTTTCTTCAAAGTTTTGAGTTGTTAGTTTTTCTATTTCATCGATTGAGAAACATGCATTCATGTCACTAGGTCTATTCATAGCATCAAAAACTGAGATTTCTACAGTTTCACCTAGGACTAACATTGTGAGTTTACCATTCTTAACATTTATCATTGTATTGGCAGTGGCCATAAAAGGTCTGCCTAACAAGATAGGGACTTCATTATTTGTGCATATTTTCCTTTCCATCTCTAGAACCACAAAATCAACTGGAATGATCAATTTATCAACCTGAACTAGGATGTCCTCTACTATACCCAAAGGATGTTTAACTGAACGATCAGCTAATTGTAAAGACATATTAGTGGGTTTCAGTTCTCCCAACCCTAATTGTTTATAGACTGCAAAAGGCATCAAATTAATACTTGCTCCTAAATCTAACATAGCCTTCATCTTTTTAGAGCTACCCAATGAGACTTGGATATTAAAGCTGGATCTTTCAACTTAGGGGAAGTTCGGTTGTAAACCGCACTTACGCTTTCGTAAACAATAATTTTTTCATTGTTTTCGAATTTGTGTTTCTTAGAGTGAAGATCTTTGAAAAACTTAGCATAAGCTGGAATATTTTTAATAACATTAAGCAAAGGAAGGTTAACATTCACTTTGGATAACATATTATAAATTTCTGAAAAATTGTTTATCCATTCTGTTTTTCATAAGTCTTCTAGGGAACGGAATTGGAGGAACATATGGTGGTGGTGCCACATAAGGTTCCTCTTCTACTTGTTCTTTTTCTTGACCTACTTCTTCTTGACTCTCTTTGTTTGGCACTTCTTTTTCTACTTCTTGATTATTTGGTTGATTATTTTCATTTTTATCCTTTTCAACTTCTTTTTCAGAATTATCTAATTTATCAGGCACATCAGAAGATTGAATAGAATCACTTACCTCTTCTCCAATTACTCTACCACTTCGCAGAGTAGTGATAGATTTTGCTTGTTCGGTCTGACTAGGGAACTTCCCTTCTTCTCTTTTCTCGTTCATAACTTTTGCAAGTTTCTCCCTTAAATTTTCTACCTCTTCTAGCAAATATTTGTTAAGGGCGACTTGTCCTTTTTGTTCTCCATCCGATTTTGAAACTTCTTCAATTCGCAATTGACCTTGATTTGGGAATTGTTGAGGTTGTAACGGTTTATTTCCTCCCCATAAAAAATTAGGATGATTCCTCCAACCAGAATTATATGTGTTTGAGTAGGGATCATTCCTTTGTCTTTGAGGGTACATGTTCATGGCATTCACCTGTTCAGAATACATAGCACTAGATGGACAAAAATTAGTAGCATGAGAATATAATTCACACATGGCACATGCTTCTTGAATTGGCCAATTTTCATATTGAGATTGTGTATCAGGTTTTTCTTGAACTTGGAATAAACTTCTACTTTTACCTCTTGCACTTTTCTGTTGAGAATTTGCACTCAACATCTCAAATAATTCTTCTAGTGCAACTGGTGTCATTCTATTAATAGAACCACCGGCCGCACTATCAACCATAGTTTGTAAAGCAGGCAAAAGAGCATGATAGAATTGAAGTACTAGCACATCTTGAGACAGATTATGATGAGGACACATAATAAATAAGTTTTTAAATCTATCACATGCTTCATGGAATGTTTCACCTGGTTCATTTTGAAAAGACATGATTTGTTTTCTATATTCTGTAAGAGATGCATGTTTATAATATTTACTCATAAACAAATCATATAGTTGAGCCCAAGTATAAACACTACTAGGTGCTAGATTCATAAACCATCTTTTCGCAAATTCTTTTAATGCACTTGGAAAGTATTTCATTTTTACTTGGTCTTCAGTCAAACCTCCTAACGGATAAGTACTTATCATATACTCATATTCTCTAAGGAAACTTACTGGATCTTCAGCAGGCATTCCATGAAAAGAAAGGTATCATATTAAAATAATGACCTTTTAATTCGAAATTCCTTACTGCATCTGGTAAGACTAGACATGATGTTGCTACATTCAACGTAGGTCTACTATAATCATTAATAGTTCTTTGATTTACTACTACTTCCATATTTCTTCTATCAGGTTCTTCTTCTCTTTGATTCACATTTACCGGATGAACCGGATTTTCAGGATTTAGATTATTATTGTCCATTAGAGGATCAACCAGAGGATCCTCTTGATTCAATTGTTCTTGATTATCAGGCTGGGTTGCTAGATTATCAAGTTCTTCTTGATTCTTTCCAATATTATTTATATTTTGATTTAGTTCTACAAGTTTAGGATTCAAAGATCTACGACCGTGCATAAAATAAATAAAGCAATTAAAACAACTAACTAAAAACAAATAAAATCTTTTTGTTTTTTTTTTTTTAAAAATGAAATTAAAAATTACGCTACCAACAAACTAACTATGCAAACTAGCTTGTCCCCGGCAACGGCGCCAAAAACTTGATCGATGTCTTATTTTAATTATTTTCCTTGCAAGTGGACAAGACTATTGTAGAATAGTTTTGGGAAGCAAGGGTCGAACCACAGAGACAAGAAGATCACGAATAACACGATTATCGGTAGAAAATTATTAAACTAAAGGTAGGTTTTTATATTGATTTTAATCTAAATTAATTATTATTCTAAAGTTAACTAATTTAACAGCAATCACAGGTTATGAAGATCTTATGGTGGAGGGAAATCTAGGATTAGGGTTTCACTTGTATCTCTTCTATGGCTTATTTTGATAAAGTATCATTCAATTTCTTGGGTTCGTTCACAAAATATAGATATAGCCTGTCGAATTACCGTTCAGTCTCCATCTCCAAATAATTCGTCCATTCTATATCCTAGGCACAAGAACATATGATCTAACTGTCACTTAGGTCATATATGGAACCTGACCCTAACTTATCACTCTCGTACATCGATAGGTTCAATTTATCATGATGGTGAGCCATTGTACGACATATGCACATTGATCATGCAGTTATCCGCACCTCTAGGCCTTTATTATTCACGATTACATTCATTTGTTCAAAGTGAAATAATAGAGGGATTGATAAACACCACAATCAACAAGAATTGAATGAATAAAAATTTAATTAAAGCATAGATTCGATACAAGTTACCTCCCAACTCCTAGATTAATGGATGTTTAGTTCATCCTTTAAGATGAACATCACATGGAGATGATAGAAAACATGAATCGATCTTCAAAACTTGTAATTACAACAACTAATTATGTTATACAGTCTAAATCCTATGCTAGAACTATTAAAAACTACTTCTTGGACATCCTTGAGCTCTGGCTACCGTCCTTCATTTATACCATGGAGTTGTAGGGGGTTTAGGAATTTTAGTCTGGCTTAAAAACCTCCGTAAGTTGGTTCTGGCCACCTTGCGGTCGCAAGGTCATTACCCCTTGCGTCCGCAAAGGTCTTCAGTATCTGGGGCTGAACAGCTGGTCTTACTGCGTACCTTGCGGCCGCAAGGTCTCCAGACTTCTCCTTTTGCCATTTCTTCTTCAATTTACACTTTGATTCCCTCTTGGAATATTTACCAAAAAGCCTTATAATTCATATAATTTCACCTAAAACCCTGAAACTCATAAAACAACTGAAAACCACATATCAGTAGCCAAAAGCCTCGTGGAATCGCTCAATTTAAGTCATAAAAGTACCTAAAATCGACGTATAAAATACATCGATCAGCGATCATAAGCGATCATTGGCTGGCCTTCTAGGTTGTAGTTTTATCATGTTTTTACATGAGTTGTTTCACCATTTTTTTATACACATAATAGATACTTCAGGCGATAGGTGGTGCTCAGGGATCAAGAAGAAGACTTGACAAGCTAATATAAGAGAAGCAAGAATTTTACAAGACTCGAATATAGATAAATACCTTTGGAAAGCTCGATTTGAGGATTTAGTTGGACTTTTGAAATAACGGAGATAAAATGGATTAGTGAACATACTCTGAAGGATGGGCTGTAGGCATCAATATGGGCAAAAGAGATACCCTTGGGCTTTGAAAGCCCCTAGTCCTGAATTATTGCATATGATCCTTGAGTTGCCTGGCTTTTCTGGATTTCCCGACTCTCCAGACTTTTCTGCTTTCTTGGCTTCTTGGCTTTCCGAGCTTTCCTTTCTTCCCTGACTCCCTATCGGTCTTTTTTCTTTTCCTCTTTTTATATATATATTTTTTCTTTGAAGTGGTAGACCTTGACATCTCGAAGTAGGACTTACTGATTTTTTTTTGAAATAGAGAGTGAACGATGCACTAATCAACTAGTGATGCATTTATGAAAGGTTAAGAGGGAAGATGGATTTGGAGATGGCAATTAAGAACAATGGTGAGGGGTTTTGTCTTGTCTTCACATATTTTGGACAACAAAAAGAAAACACATAGAAAACACATTTTTTTTTTTAAGAGTAAATCAAAGTATTTGACCGAACCTTAGAGATGTTAAAAGGGCCGGGAACCACAGGGTCGACCCTATTAACTGAAAATCGAAAGGGTTAGGGTCGGAAAAACGCAACCCGTTTAATAAACGTGCTAAACGAGCTGACCCTATAGGGCCGTGGGCAAAATAGGTTGGCATGCCGGGTAAACGAACTGACCCGTGGGCTGGTTAAATTTTTTTAGGCGGAAAGGCTAAAGAGTCAAAGACGGAGGAGACCCTGGTCAAGCCACTCAAATGGTCATTGGTCAATGCGTGTGGTTTTCGCCTTCACCCGACACCCAACCAAAACTCCAAAACGGCAAAAAGGGGAAAACAGAGTTACAGAAACGGCAGAAGGGAAGGGCCATCATCTACTCGTCTTCAGTCTTCAATCTCGCCGTCATCTACTCATCTTCAATCTTGCCGTCGACGCGTCGTCTTCAATCTCGCCGTCATCTTCAACTGAACTGGTAAGTTTTTAATGAAACCCTAATTTAGAAATTATTAATTATTGAAAAGAAGGTGAGTAAATGGAGGAGGTAATATGGCTCTGAGATTGCACTGGAAGTATGAACTGTACTTGAACCAACATCGATCATTTGTTTCACATTCTATAGGAACCTGTGAACTGATGAATTCCATTCATTCACGGAGCCGTTTTTTGCGATTACATTTTCTGATTTTTATTCCATTCAATTTGATATTTAAACCTACAAACAGGAAATTGGAAGCCAATGATGATTAACATTTTTATGTTGGAATTACCGACTAAGTTCACTTTGATGATTGTTACTATATCTGAGGCTTCCTTTTTTTTTGGTCAATTTTTCGTAATTATGAATCTATTTTTGTCCACATTTTGTCAATCAGTTATTGATTGACTGTCAGAGTCAGTGGTACATTATTTTCTTGGTTCCTGCTAATCCGTGTTTGCACTAGCTAATGAACTAGTATTTAGAGCATCTCCAACAATTTTCTATATCTTGTTTACAGCATCAACAATCAACATGGATTCTCAAAATCAATCTCTTCATATCAATCTCTTCATTTGAAGACTTGAAGTTGTTAATTGTTTTGTGTTTTAAATTTTGTGACTTAAGTAGTTAAGTTGTATGACTTTATTTTATTTTGGATCGTATATTCGTATTATTGTTAATCGTCTAATAGGGCCATGTAGACACCCCAATTTCGTACCCCAGGTATGTAACATGACATAAAATATCAAAACCTATTAAAACATTAACAAATGTTAAGTTACAGGGTCGAAAATGCAGGGGCTAAAGTGCGAAATTTGAAACCAATTTGCATAGTGTTGGCGCCACCCACACTCAAAGTGGGAGTGGCGCCCAAACATCATGTGGGTGGCGCCCATTTCCTCCAAACAGTACTATAGAGTTGCCGTAAAGTGCAATTTCTTCGGTGCTGTGTACAATCGATTGATACGCGGAAGAAGGAAATTTAATTCCCGATGACTCCCCACTCCAGGCTATAAATAGAACTTCGGGGTTCGCCTTCAGAAGCACAATTTTTCCTCCGCAAGCTCTCTGCGTTCTCGTTACGCTGAGAGAAAGAAGACAGTGAGTGATCCACCCAAAGCCTCAAAACCCTGCCAAACCTCCTCCAAACACAAATCCAACCGGTCAAAGTGATCCCTAGCCCTTTAGTTAGGTATCCACCTTATTTCCCCGGCCTAAAAACCATAAAGTAAGCCGTTACTCTGTCCAAGTACATAGACTAAAATCACCCAAAATAAGTTGTTATTCTGCCCAACCAAATAGGCCAAAATCACCAAAACTAAGCCGTCATTCTGCTCGAGTGAGTGAGCCAAAACTACCATAAATAAGCCGTCACTCTGCCCAAATCACAGTAGCAGCAGCAATAAAAGTCTCCCTCTCCCGAGAAGGACAGAGCGAGCACACTCCGCTCTAAAAGGTAATAGCCTTTAAGGGCACTTTTTTATTTATTTATAAAAGTTGTTATTTAAAATCCGGCCCAATGTAGACAATATAAGTCGTTGTGCTGCCCGGATTAGAATAGGAAATATTATGTAAAAGAGCCGTTATAATACATTTGTAATTATTGTAAGGAAATGGCTGCAAGTCCGTAAATAATGTAGCCACGGATGTATTTGTTTTATTTTCCTGTCTTTTAATGATTTATTTATTTGCTAAATAAATATAACAATAAACATACTTTAGCCAAAAACTATTTTGAGACCGAAAGGGCGAGTTGGGTGTCTAGCATCTTCCCAACTCGTAACTTAGCCTTCGAACCTGTTTTCTATCTCTGGTTTTCTTTTTCTGGTTTTGCTTTATTTTTGCCTTAAAATAAAGATGGCGACTCTAAAACTTTTTGGATCCAGTGGGGCCTCGCAACACTCCTTCTTTGCACTTTTTCGTTCTTCCCTAAAAAAGGGAGAATATGAATGGAAGGGTGATGTATTCTCATATTCTGGTATCCCCTAAAAAAGGGATAACTTGATGCGGGAAACCCAAAGCTCCCATAGTGATCCGAAACGGGCCATAAGGCTATTTTTAATAAAATTCACTAAAGGCAACCGAGGCGCATTCCAACACGCTATCCTAGACAGTACTCCTCTCACACTTTTGATTTCGTCTTTCCCTAAAAAAGGGAGGGTGGAACGAGAGCAGTGGTGTCCCGCATCCGCGCACGCGCACCCAACCAGAGCGCGCGGCGCACGATCCGGAACCCACGGTGGTGGCGACTGGGGAGTTGTTTTATTTTAAATAAAATGGAGGGCTAGACTCATAAAACAAAAACTTTTTTTGTTTTTATTTATTTCTGGCTAAAGTATGCTTGCTATATTAATTTATGCATTTGAATATTGTGTTCCTATACATTCGTGTCTATATTTGTGGATATGATCCTCCATCTTGCAGCAGTTTCGTTCCGATAACTGTTACAGATATATTTAAAAATATTCTTCTTTTAAAAAAATTCATCAAAAATCAAAAAAAAATATTCGAAAAAAAATTCAAAAAATAGATATATTATATATATGGTGACAATAAAAATTCTAGGCAACACAATAAAAGGGCCGGGGCTTTATTTTTAATATTTCTTTATTTTCGACTCTGTATTATTATTTCTTTCTGTTCATTTTTCCTTTTTTATTATTATTCTGTACAATTTGTATATATTTGCACTCATTCTGTCATTTTATTTTGGGGATATAGGACCAAATTTGTAATTAATAGGGATAGATAGTTTCCCCACTTTTCTTTCTATTTCTTAAATGTGGTGTGCTTGCTTGTTTGCGCTCAAACTAAAAAGCCGAGAAAATCCACACATAACAGCAAGACAGGCCATATATGTTATATTTTTTCTGTTTATATCTGTAAATGAATAAATACTTTACTGTTTTCTAGATACCGCACACACGTGCACGCATATAGGGATATTCCGAACTGTTACCCTACACCATGGCCAGCCTACCCCCTACATAAGCCAACGCTAGAATGCATATAGATTATCAGGACACTTCATAGACCGACCAGTTTTTGCATTTTTGAATTGTGAGTCAGCCCCTGTCAAAAAAAATGATGAAAAAAAGGAAAACTCAATATATATATATATATATATATATATATATATATATATATATATATATATATATATATATATATATATATATGTAATATTAAAAAAAATGCGCAAGTTAAAAAAAAAGATAATAGATTGCGCAACAAAAAAATAATATAATAATAAAATAATAGACAGAGGCTGATTTATTATTCTCTGATGCTCGACCTAGACCATTTCGAATAGTGGATCCTGGAAAGAGTATAGGTCCTTCGCCTGGGATCAGTCCGATCTTGGGGAGTCGAAAGGCAAGTAGAATACGTTGGTCCTATACTCTGGAGAAAGAATCCACTGTTCCAGGAAAAGTCCTGAGACTGTCAAAATAAAGCAGGTGCTTATCCGGTCAATTGTAGGGAACATAAATAAATAATAAATAAAATATACTAATAAAAGGCACGCTGTACTCCAAGCCCAGAAAGCCTTCAGCCAGCCTTCAAATACCTCCTCCATAACCCATTTTCCTCAGAAACCTGGCCCGAATTTGGAAAGGAAGAGACAATACTGGCCGGATAGTGCGGGAAAGTGGTGCGAAATCGAAGCAGAGTATCGATCGATCGGACAAGGGCGAGAATCGATGAGAATACGGATCCGAGCGGTATGGCAACGAGAAAGTGGCGATCCGCTATGGGTACAGATGTAGGGGCTCCAGAATACGCTCTGACTCCATCAATGCAGGAATGGTTAGACCAAAAGTTGGGTGCAGCGATGAGCCAAATAGATAGCCTGGTGTAAAGTTTGAAATCCAGTGGTGAGGTGAACTCTTCCCCTGCAGTCCCCCAAGAAGCATCAACATCTCATGTGCCTCCAAACCTAAACCCCCAGCCAAACACTAACCCACCAAATACTACCGATACCCCGAATCTCAATCATCCACCAAGTCCCTACTACCCAAATATCAGCCCTTACCCGTCCTATTCTCCATATCCTTTCCCAAGCACCAATATTCCCCAAAGCCCAAATGACATCCCTATTCTCATAACCAACCCACTCCAAAATAGCCCACATATGGACCCACAAAGTTATAACCCGCCAGGCCAAGTAACCACTTATTTACCTTATAATGATCCTGGCCGCCCAACCGAAACCATCAATAATCCACCAGCCCAAAATCCTTATCCTACCCAAGTTCCACCGAGAATCCACCGAGAATCCACCCAAAAATCGTATCCCAAAATCTTTATCCCCAAAATCCTTACGAGATACTTAACTTAACCCAACCCTCCCTAGTCCAGCCAGTATATACCAAAAGCCAACTTCCCCAGCCACCAAAATAGAGGCCGACATGGAAAATATGAAAGCCATGATGCTCAAACTTCTCAACAAAGGCGAATTTTCTACGCGAGCACTGGCATTACAACCGGCGGCAGTATTGCCTTTAAAATTCAAAATGCCCGACATAGAAAAATTTGATGGGACTGGATGCCCTATATCCCACCTAAAATCTTATTCCACTGGCATGTAGTCAAGGGGAGCTAGCTTTGAGGCTATGGCTGCCAATTTTCACCTCACCTTAATAGGGGCTGCCAAGCAATGGCTAATGTTGTCTGATAGTGGCACCATGAATACTTGGGACCAGATAGCTGAAGGGTTCCTTGAAAGGTATAAAGACAACACCGCCCCTGAAAATAGAAGGGACCTTGATTCATGCACCCAACGAGAAAAAGAAACATGTGCTGAGTTCGCAGTCAGGTGGAAAAGAAAGTTGGCTCAGACCTTTGACAGACCTGATCCGGCCGAGTCATGCAGAATGTTCATCAAAAACCTCTAGCCCATTTACCTGGAACACATGCAGTATCTCCCCTACACCAATTTTAAAGAAATCGTGGAGATAGGAGCCCGTATTGATGAAGATATACGGACGGGGCAATTACAAGTCAATACTTCTCCTAGCTCTTACCGTTACTCTAAAGGAAAGATAGCTCCGTTACTCTAAAGGAAAGATAGCAAATGGTAGGAATGCATCGGCCACTTTTCCTACTTTTCCTACCCAAAGTTATGGCATTGTCCCATGGTCTTATGGAGCGGACAGGTCTGTCAACACAGTCGGAGGGAATAATGGCCCGAACAGAAATTTCAGAAATCAGAACCGACATTATGATGAACTGCAAGCCTCCCGATCCCGGGGCTAATGGCACAAGGAGTGTTGAAGCCTATGGAAAATTATAAGCCACCAAACCCCCTGCCCAGGACTTGGAATCATGCCCAGTACTGTGAATATCATCGCTGCAGTGGTCACCTCACCGATAAATGCTATATGCTCAGAGATGCTATCCATGATCTTATAAATGATAAGGTTATTGAAAAGCCTCCTCCCAGACCAAATATAGTCAATAAACCTCTACCTCAAATCAACATGATTGAGGTTGATGAAAATTTTTGTGTACCCGAGTTCGAAACAAATAAACACCCATTACCATATATCCTTGTTCCTTCCTTTCCATCCCCATCCATAAAAGAGCCTAGCTGCAATATGCTCTTTTGGGACACTATCCTGGGTAGCCAAAGTACTTGTAATATTGAAAAAGCCACTTGGGACGGTGGAGATGTTAGCCACCTTACTCGATCTGGCCGAGCCTACCAACCAAACCTGGAAAGAGGTGATCACTCTGACAAGGACCACGCAACAGCTTCCTGGGTATGCTAGGCAGAGGCACTGATTATGAGAAGCTCCCTGCTGAATTTGAGTCTATTTCTAATAAGCCTCTGCAGAACTAGTATACTATGACCGGCCCGCTTTTGACGCCCGCAGATCTGGTGGACCGCTTCAGATATATTATCCCTATTCCTTTCCCTAGCCTTACGGATTGGTCATCTACCGATCCGCTCCCTAAAGTTGAGGATCTCAAACCCCAGGTCCTCAATAATGTAATAAACCCTATACGGTTTGCTTTTAATGATAATCTAAATGTCTTTACTTATTCCTTAGTTGCACCTACATTAAAAGACACATTAAATAATAATTATAATGATGAGTCATTTAATGAAAAGGACCCAAAAGATATAAAAAAAAATTATTTGTTTGAGCTTGTAAAGTCAGTTGAGCACCAGGAACAACATCATTCATCAACGACAACTGAAGACTTGTCCATTATCAATCCGGGGCTTGACAATGAAATCAAAGGAATCAAAATCGGCAACTACCTGCAAGACTCTGAAAGGGTAGCACTCATTGACCTCCTCAAAGAGTTCGTGGACATATTTGCCTGGTCCTATGAAGATATGTCGGGGCTAGATCCAACCATAGTCAAACACCAAATCCCCATATATCCGGATGCTCGGCCAGTAAAGCAAAAGCTCTGCCGGATTAAGCCAGAATGGTCACTACAAGTTAAAAAACAAAATCATGAAGCAGCTGCATGTCAATTTCATTCGGGTAGTAAAATACCCAATCTGGCTGTTCAATATAGTGACCGTTCCCAAGCCCAACAGGAAGGTCCGGATCTGCGTAGACTTTCGCGACCTCAACAAAGCGTCGCCCAAAGATGACTTCCCTCTACCCAATATCAATATTGTGGTAGACGCCGTTGCTGCTCATGAAATCAGATCCTTCGTCGGCGGCATGCTGGGCTATAATCAAATCAAAATGGCAGCAGAGGACCAGGAGAAGACTTCATTCACTACTCCCCGGGGTACTTATTGTTATACTGTCATGCCATCTGGGCTAAAAAATGCTGGGGCTACTTATCAAAAGGCTGCCACCACTCTCTTCCACGATGTGTCGTATATTGTCAAAGAGATCCGGTCAGGAGGTGCCATACTCCTCACAAACCAGGAAAAAGAAGACCTTGTTCAGCCCTCCAATCTCAACGAGCTTAAAAGGTATTATGCTTGAGCCACCCTATCTGGCAAGTGCTTCCCTCTCCAGCTCGCTAGGCTGAAAACCCGAAAGGGCGGCCTAGGCAAAAGTTAGAGCAAATAAAAAAAAAGAAATAAGGGATCGCTAGGCTGAAAACCCGAAAGGGCGGCCTAGGCAAAAGTTAGAGCGAATAAAAAAATTAAATAAAAATAGGAGAAATAAGGGCTCGCTAGGTTGAAAACCCAAAAGGGCGGCCTAGGCAAAAGTTAGAGCCAAATAAAAAATATATATATCGAGGAGAAAAAGGAGAGGGAAGGCACTCTTTGAGACCTCGACATCCTACCTCCAGTCTTCAGCATGCAAGGGGCTCGATTGACAAAAGAAAAAGAAGAAAAACCACGACAGGAAGATCGCAATAAGACACTAAAATATAAAATTTTTAGGTCCTAAGGTGCAACTTAGGAATAATTGCTAAAGAGATTTAGGTTATACATTGATTGTATGTACATATCTATCTATTGCCTCTACCCCCCCCCCCTTTGTTTCCCCCAAAACTATCCTTCATTTGCAGCTTAATCCCCGGAGCAGTCGATCAATGTCTACGACGTCCGCCCGGCCGAGCCGATATACTTCTTCTGCAAGGCACAAAAAGGCTCAGTCTCATCAGAAGGAGAAGCACCAGAAGTGTCCTTGTCCTATTCATTATCCGCACTGCCATTGTCCTGAAACAGCCAGACGACTTGGGTTCTGATCATTCACTGCTGCTCTGTCTGATTACGAAGAAAAATGCAGGGGCTATAAGAATAGCCTTATGCCAAGTGTAGCTCTGCAACGATTATATGGCCGAGAACAGAGGGGTGATCGCTTTTCTCTCCCCCGCATATCAAAAAAAAAAAGCTTGTTCGAGCCCGAAGGTATATTCCTTTAAAATCCGTTTCTGAGATACAGCGTGTCATTACCCATTAGATATCGGTATAGCTTTGCTTTGTGCGTGTGTTTTGAGTCGGCATTTTTTTTATTTTGCATCATATAAAATTATATTGCATTGTAAATGTTTGTACAGGTTTTAACCCAAAAACAAAAAACAAAAAACAAAAAACAAAAAACAAAAAACAAAAAACAAAAAACAAAAAACAAAAAACAAAAAACAAAAAAACAAAAAAACAAAAAAACAAAAAATTTATATGTATTCTTTTGCATCTAAATAAACGTTTTTTACATTCTAGGCATCATAAAAGTGTGTTTTGCATTTTAAAGATATGTACTACATTTTGCATTATTGCATGCATGGTAGAATAAAGAATGCTCATGCATCATGTTAATAAGCATCCTGTAATTTTTAGGCATCACATTTGCATCAAATAAAGTAGTACATGCATTCATCATGTGCATTTATTATCCAATAAGCTGCCATAGGGGTATGCTAAAAAGAAAATAAAATGTCATCAATCATGAAAATAAATATATTTATGGCATTTACTATGTCCCTGCAGCATAAGCATGCATGAAAAATAAATTTTAGGGCATAAAATATATCTGTTTTATCTTGTATTTATCCAAAAATATGCCCGAAAATGTGTTCAGAAAAAATTGAATTGTATTCCGAAAAGTCCGTTTCGTGAACACATAGCATGCAAAAATATGTTTTAGCCTAGAACATGCATCATATGGCTCCAATTGCATTTATTGTATAAATCATGCATAGTAGGGTCAAATAGTGACCACTAGTTCAATCATGCATCGCAAGAATAAATTGCATAAATTTCATGCATCATTACCTAATTGCATCATTTAGGCATAACTAGGACATGCATAAGCATTATTAATAAAGTCAGGAATGCTTCAAAAGTGTCAAACAGTGCAAAAATCTAGCAGATCTGAAGTATATCCAGGCAGATCTAAAAAAAAGAAATAATAAATAATAAGCATGCAAATAAAGACAAATGGCGAGCATGCAGAATAAAAAAAGAAAAAAATATCGGGAGAGGGGAAAATGCATTTACAAGAAAAGAAAAGGAAAAATTTATAAGTGCATGCAACAAAAGAAATACGGCGGCAGAAGAAGAAATTTTCGGCTGAAGCTAGAAAATGGAGCGAAAAGAAAAAAGCAGCAAAGAAAAGATGATTTCAGCTGGAACCAAAGATGCGGCAGCAAGGAAAGGAAATTTCTAACCGAGGTTAGAAAGAGTAGTAAAGGAAAAAATGCAGCAGCATCAATAAAGATTTTCCAGCTAAAGCCGAAAATATAGCGAAACAGGGAAAACAATTTTCAAAGAAAGGCGGAACTGTGACAAAAAGAAGAATCCCAAAGAAAGTGCAAAGAAAGAAAGCAACAAAGAACGTAGAAAGTAGCAAGAAGCAGCAAAGCAACAATAGCAGCAATTTGCCACATGGGCATCACAAGGGTAAGAAAAGGAAGGTATTTTCCTTTTTGTAGTTTATTTGTATGATGTTTGGAAAACTTTCTTTTAAGGGGCATGCAACCCCGGATCAGATGGAAAGGCTTTGTCCTCCAGCGAAGGCTGAGTTCCTGAGGAGACATTGAATTCCAGACATCAATAGCTGTGTTGGGAACTTTCTTTTAAGGGGCATGCAACCCCGGATTCAGAGGGAAAGGTCTTGTCCTCCGACGAAGGCTAAGTTCTTGAGGAGACAATTCATGCCGCACAGCCGCAGGCGAACTACGATTGGTCTGATTCCTTGGCTAAGGATACGTAGGCAGTCTATTTCGGTAGACGCGACCATCATAGCACGTTATATTTACCCTTACAGCACTCATTTGATAAAGCTTTGCATGCACTTGCTCATTTAGCATTGCCGCACTTGCACCGCAACACTTGAACCATAGCATTTGGTCCCCAGCTGAGTGAACTACGTCTCGGTCTGATTCCTTGTATGAGGATACGTAGGCAGCCTATTTCGGTAGGCACGACCGTTGCACAAGTGATAGTTTAGGTTTTGGCCTAAACTACGTTTTGGTCTGAGTTCCTTTATTAAGGGATACGTAGGCAGCCTACACTAGTAGGTTCGACCATTAGAGCATTTTATTGCATATCTGCTTAAAAACTACGATAACATGTTATAACTGACTAAAATAGTCCAGGATATGGAGGTTTGGTTTGCATTATAAACTGTTGCATTATAACTGGTACCTGTTGTATCTCTCCCATCGTATTGATTGAACGAAATTGGAGAGTCTATTGCTTATCAACGATGTTCGTCTACTTAGTAAGCCTTGGGCTACCCGTAGACTCCATCGTTAAGAGGCTCTGTAGACACCCCAATTTCGTACCCCAGTTATGTAACATGACATAAAATATCAAGACCTGTTAAAACATTAACAAATGTCAAGTTACAGGGTCGAAGATGCAAAAGGACAAAGCAGGATGCGCAAAAGAGTGAAATGCAGGTGCTAAAGTGCGAAATTTGAAACCAATTTCCATAGTGCTGGCGCCACCCACACTCAAAGTGGGAGTGGCGCCCAAACATCATGTGGGTGGCGCCCATTTCCTCCAAACAGTACTGTAGAGTTGCCGTAAAGTGCAATTTCTTCGGCGCTGTGTACAATCGGCTGATGCACGGAAGAAGGAAATTTAATTCCCGATGACTCCCCACTCCAGGCTATAAATAGAGCTTCGGGGATCGCCTTCAGAAGCACAATTTTTCCTCCGCAAGCTCTCTGCGTTCTCGTTACGCTGAGAGAACGAAGACAGTGAGTGATCCACCCAAAGCCTCAAAACCCTACCAAACCTCCTCCAAACACAAATCCAACCAGTTAAAGTGATCCCTAGCCCTTTAGTTATGTATCCACCTTATTTCCCCGACCCAAAAACCATAAAGTAAGTCGTTACTCTGCCCGAGTAAATAGGCTGAAATCACCCGAAATAAGTCGTTATTCTGCCTAACCAAATAGGTCAAAACCACCAAAATTAAGCCGTCATTCTGCCCGAGTGAGTGAGCCAAAAATATCATAAATAAGCCGTCACTCTGTCCAAATCACAACAGCATCAGCAATAAAAGTCTCCCTCTCCCGAGAAGGACAGAGCGAGCACACTTCGCTCTAAAAGGTAATAGCCTTTAAGGGCACTTTTTTTATTTATTTATAAAAGTTGTTATTTAAAATCCGTCCCAATGTAGACAATATCAGTCGTTGTGCTGCCCGGATTAGAATAGGAAATATTATGTAAAAGAGCCATTATAAGACATTTGTAATTATTGTAAGGAAATGGCTGCAAGTCCGTAAATAATGTAGCCACGGATGTATTTGTTTTATTTTCCTGTCTTTTAATGCTTTATTTATTTGCTAAATAAATATAACAATAAGCATATTTTAGCCAAAAACTATTTTGAGACCGAAAGAGCGAGTTGGGTGCCTAGCACCTTTCCAACTCGTAAATTAGCCTTCGAACCCGTTTTCTATCTCTAGTTTTCTTTTTCTGGTTTTGCTTTATTTTTTCCTTAAAATAAAGATGGCCACTCTAAAACATTTTGGATCCTGGTGGGGCCTCAAGAAAACTCCTTCTCTTTGCACTTTTTCCGTCTCCCTAAAAAGGGAGAATGTGAATGGAAGGGTGATGTATTCCCATATTCTGGTATCCCCTAAAAAAGGGATAACTTGATGCGGGAAACCCAAAGCTCCCATAGTGACCCGAAACGGGCCATAAGACTATTTTTAATAAAATCCACTAAAGGCAACCGAGGCGCATTCCAACGCGCTATCCTAGACAGCACTCCTCTCGCACTTTTGATTTCGTCTTCCCCTAAAAAAGGGAGGGTGGAACGAGAGCAGTGGTGTCCGGCATCCGCACGTACGCGCACCCCTAACCAAGGGCGCGCGGGGGCACCTGTCCCGGGAACCCACAGGCCGACCATATTAAACCGAGACCTACAGGGTTAGGGTCACGTTTTGAGTGGCCCGTTTAACAAGCAGCCCTATAAGGTCATAGGCCTGACCCTGTAGGGTTAGGGCCAACCCAATTTAAAATCTCTACCGAACCCGAAGGCTGCTTACGTTCGTCATTACGAGGATTAGGTCATCGTAGTTCAACTCTGAAAATAAATTTTCATTTTGCTAATCTTTTTTTTTTTAATTTTGAAAGAATAGAGTTTTTTTTTTGCTCGGAGAGAACGAAATCATTTTCATTTATATATATATATATATATATATATATATATATATATATATATATATATATATATTAAATGATCTTCTTCTTTTTTTTTTGCGACAAGAAACGATTATACTTTTTTTTAAAGGAAAAGAGAACTAAATATTACACATAATTTTTTATATTAGAAAACCTTTTTTTTTTTTTTTTGCGATCTTTGAAATCGGATGTGTTGATTATGTACCTCTGGACAATCCTATCAGGAGAGTAAGTAATAAATAATCAATTCTTTTATTTTTCAGCCCCTGCAAAATTGTTAGCGGTACCCAATAAAACAACAATGATCTCAATATGTATATAAACAACACTGTATTAAAGGAAAGAAAAGTTTCTATATATTTTTTTTGATGATTTTTTTAATTTGGAGTAATAGGAAAAATGAGTGCACCAAACGGTAAAAATGGGCGACCCGACGGATAAAATAGACCCAACATCGGACAAAATTGTTCAAAAAGAGGAACGGCCACGTTTGGGCGCCGTGCCCACATTCATGTCCGTAGTCACTTTTGGCTTTTTGCCACTTTACTCCTTTCACCTTTTTACTTTTTATCATTTAGGCCCCTCTAAATTTTCTTTTAACGTTTTGGTCCGCTTAACGTACTAAAATTGTTTTTTTTGTTGATAAAAAGGAATAAATTTTTGTTTGCTCTTTTTGATCTAATTTTTTATTGAACATTTTTTTTTGAAAAACAAAATTATTATTACATATTTTTTTAATGAAAAACGATTTTTTTTGAAAAAACGATTTTTTTTTCTTTTACTTGGAGAACCTGAGTTTCTTTTTACTTTTTGTTTTTTAGAAGCGATGAATTTTTTTAAAAATTTTTGGAGGAGTGACTTTTTTTTTTTTGAACAAATGAATTTTGTTTTGAATTCTTTTTTAAAATCAGAAAAACAAATTTTTTTTAGAATTGAAAATTATATACATACAGGAAACCAAATAAATATAAAAGAAAAAAGAAAAAAACAAACATATTGGTATTAAAGGAAAGAATATTTTTTTAATAATTAAAAAAATGTAAACATGTATGGATGAACAAATAATATGACAAAATAAAAGAATATTTACATATTTTGCGTGGAATAAATAAATAAAGCAGAATAATAATAATAATAATAATAATAATAATAATAATAATAATAATAATAAAGCAAAAATAAGCCCCTTCTTTTTTTTTATTATCCTACCCGAAATTCTATTTTTGATCCTTTTTTTAATATTTACAACGGTACCCGGAACGAAGTTGCTGCAAGTTTTCATGGTTATTTGCACAAATATATATTTACGGATATATAAAAATGCAACATTTAGCTTTTAAATAAATATAATAAGCATATTTAGCAAAAACAAAAGAAAATTTATTTTTTTCTTTTGAAAAATGAGTCTAGCCCTCAATTTTTATTTTCTTTTAAAATAAAAACAACGGCCCCAGCAGAGTCGCCACTGTGAGTGCCCCGATTTTTAACCTTTCCCCCACTAATGAAAAGTGGGTCGTTTCAAAACCTTTAAGGCGCGTGGAATACGCCCGGCCTCAATTATGGACTCAAAATATGTATAACAGAGTCATTATCTTTATTTTAAGGAAAAACAAAGAAAAACCAAATATAACCAGATTTGCAAAGGGTTCGGAGGCTAAGTTACGAGGTGGGAAGGGGTTAGACACCCAACTCGCCCTTTCGGTCTCAAAATAGTTTTTGGCTAAATTATATTTTTTATATTTATTTAGCAGATGAAATAAAGTATTTAAATATATATATATATATATATATATATATATATATCCTCTTTCCTGTAGTTACAAATTTTGGCCATAATAATGGTTATTTTTAGTGCTATTTTTCTATAGAAATTCGGGCAGCACAACAACTTATTTTCTTCACATTGGGCCGATCTAAATAGCACTTATATATATATATATATATATATATATATATATATATATATATATATATATATATATATATATATAATTAAATCACCTACCTCTTGAAGTGTGGGGATTTTTATCCCGTACCAACTAGCTTCTAGTAGATTCTAAGGTGCGCTCGCTCTGTCCTTCAGGGAGAATGAGTCTTTTTGTCTTCGGTTTTCTGCATGGGATTCGCAGTAGAATCGCTCCGAAAGTTTCTTTTTGGCCTCGGGATCCAGGTAGAGCAACTGCTTGCTTTTTGATGATTTGGCGTTTGAATTCGGGCAGGGCAACTGCTCTTTTTGGGACTTATGGACCGGAGGAATAGGGCGGAAACTTATTTAGGTAGCTAGGGTTCACTTTGGCCGAAGAGTTTTAGTGTTTGGGGGAGATTTGGCAGAGCTTTGGGACTGGAGAGGAAATAACCTCAGTGTTCTCTCGGGAGAACTTTCACAAACTGCTGCGTGAAATCTCTGAATTTCTGAAGCCGGGAGGCTTTATTTATAGTTGAGGATTGGGGATTCCTTCACTATTAAGTATCATCCATCGTGCCTAAGCAGCTTGTACCACGTGCTGAAAAGGTTGCACCAAAAGGCAAAAGCTACAGTGCATGGGTAAACTGGGCGCGACGCCCAACCCTTTTTCCTTTCCAATTTTGGCACTTTGGCTCCCTGCAATCCACTGTTTATGCATCCTTCTTTTCTTTTGCATCTTTTGCATTTTAAACCCTGTAACTTGACATCTGTTAGTCCTTTTTAACATGTCTTGATATTTTATGGCATGTCACACAACAGGGGTACGAAAATTGGGGTGTCTATAGTAGTGCTTCACCAGCAGACTTAGTATGTCTTCCTTACAAGTCTTCCGTTACTACAACATTTTCAATAGGCTGTTCATACTTGTGATAGGAACTATTCACGAAAACTTTTTAAGTGTAACTAGGCTATTCAACCCCCCCCCCTTTTCTAGCTTAGTATTGTGCCCTTTGGGACTAACAGAGCCGAAATACGTTTGGTCTGATTCCCGAAAGGGATACATAGGCATCCTACTAGGGTAGGCACGACCATCACATTACAAAATATATGCATGCTTGCGTATGAAAAATGCTTACATGCTTCTATATCAAATGTTCCACCATCATGTTTTGCTAGGTATTGACCTAGGAATACGATCTTTATTATGTTCAACCATCGTGTTTTGCTAGGTATTGACCTAGGAATACGATTTTTATCATGTCCCATTTTCATGTTCTGCATGGTATTGACCTAGAAATACGACCTTCATGTGCTCCATTTTCGTATTCTGCATGGTATTAACCTAAGAATGCGACCTTTATGAGAAACTCACCATCGTGTTCTACATGGTATTGATCTAGGAATACGATCTTCATATGTTCTCGCCTCGTGTTCTACATGGGATTGACCTAGAATGCGACCTTTATGAGAATCCCACCTTTGTGTTCTAATGGTATTGACCTATGAATACGACCTTCATGTGCTCCACCATCGTGTTCTGCATGGTATTGACCTAGGAATATGCCTTTCATATGTTCCTGTCATCGCGTTTTGGATGGTATTGACCTAGAAACACGGTTCTGATGAGAGCATGATCACATGAAATGTTGTGTCATAATGCATGTATTGCATCATAAACTGTTGATTTTAATTTCTTCCTGGTTATGATTTCCTCGAAATTAGGGAGTTTATTCCTATCAACGATGTACGTTTCTGGTAAATTTCGGTTTACTCATAAACTCCATCGTTGAGGGGCTCTGTAGACACCCCAATTTCGTACCCCTATTTGTAACATTCTATAAAATGTTATATCCCGTCAAAAAGGACTAACAGACGTTAACTTTCAAGGGATTCAAAATGTCAAAGGAAGAAAAAAGAAACAAAACAGACAAACAAAGAGCAGAAGGGGAGAAAGTGTCAAAAGGTGAAGGAAAAACAAAAGGGGCGCAGCCTAATACAACTTCGGGCGCGGCGCCCAAAGTTGTAGTAGGGGGCGCCCATTTTTGTTGTTTCCGTCTTCATTTTCCTTCTTTGGTACAACTCTTCCGATGCATGGTACAACACATTAAATAACAAACTTAAATATCTTTTGTTACCTTCCCAGTTAGATTTCATCGGCCTATAAAAACAAACCTCCGCTCAGCGAAGACAAAGAGTTCAGAACTGAGGGAATTTATACGCTGAAGGTTTTTAGTGAGAAATCTCAAAGTGCTATTAAGCTGCCAATTTTTTTCCTAAACACTTATACTCACCGGCTAAATATAAACCTAATTAACCGACTACGTTCTCGCCCTATTGACTAACTTTAAAAAGCCAAAGCAAGGAGTTGCGCTGTCCGATTTCAGACGCAATATCAAGTCAAAGCAAGCAGTTATGCTGCTCGATTTCAGACTCGACACCAAGACACTTCAGACAAATACAAACAGTTGTGCCACCCGGATTCAGAGTGAAAAGCACTAATACAAGCAGTTACGCTGCCCAAATTTCAATAAAAAGACTTCCTCTCCGCGAAGGACAGAGCGAGCGCACCTAAAAGCATGCCTAAGCGAAATTTGTCTGGGCTATAAACCCTCAAGCTTCAAGAGGTAGGTACCAAAAGTAATTGTTATTTCTTATTTAGAATAGTATTATTAAAATAATAATATATCATAAAATAAGTCGTTATGCTGGTAAAATTTCTGTGATAAATAACTATAAAATAAAGTCGTTATTATAGTCTAATTTTCATATGATCTATTTGCAACTTTATTTAAATTAGATTTATAAAGAGAATATATTTAGCCAAAAACCTATTTTGAGACCGAAAGGACAAGTTGGTTGTCTAACCCCTTCCTAATTCATAAATGGGTAATGCTAGGGCTACTCTAATAGCACTCAATTTTGGGTACCAAATGATGTGGCATCTTATGTGTCATATTATTAATATAACTTTTTAACTTATAGTGGAGCCCATAAAATGTCAAATAAGATGACACATTGGAAACCACATCATTTGGTACCCAAAATTAAGTGCTATTAGAGTGGCCCTAGCATTACCCTAAATGGATTAGCCTCTAAACCCGTACATTCTAATATATTTGGTTTTTCTCTGTTTAACCCTAAAATAGAGATGGCGACTCTGTTTAATATTTTGAGTCAAAAAATGAGGCTGAGTGTATTCCACACGTTCGAAGTTTGGAAACTCGTCCGCCTTTCGGTGGCAGAACCGATTAAGTAACGGGCACTCACACATAGGAACCAACATTCATAAGTATGTAGAGAGTTACTGCACTGCCTAAACTAGAGGAGAAAAGTCGATAAAGAGAGAAATTAAGGAGAGAGAGAAAATGGACAACAATGGTGTATGTCCAATGAATAAAGTAGATATAATTAGGAGAGAGAGAGAATGGGTGGGTGTAATTGAGAAAAGAGAGAAATGTACAAAGAGAGATAAATATATTAATGAGGAGAGAGAAACGATGCATTCTTGGTATTGGCAAATGACGCCCAAATTTTTTAATTGCGAAGCCCAATTTTTGCATTACGACGCATAATTTTTTAATTGCGACGCCCAAATTTGGGCAGTGGCTTTTGAGCGACGCCCAAAAATTTTGAACGATGCCCAATTTTTTTTGACCGATGCCCAAATTGGGACTGTGACTTTGTGTTCGTGTCTTACCTTCATTAAGGGCATCTTCGTCATTTTCTCTCCAAAAGTGTTTAGCGGTTGAAAACAAATATATGTGACTTTTCCGTTTAAAATATCATGACAATGAACCAGCCCGGTTATCACACATTTTCTTTTTCTCAAAATAGTGCACAATTAAGAAATCATATTCTCCCTTCGTTCTCAGCAAATAGTGCACTATTTCATATTGAAATATTTCGCTTAAAGAGTCAACTTTCAAAAATTACGATATACAAGTTTTATTTAATTTGTGTTTAAAAATCATAATTGTCCCCTATGAGTTTTCATATTTTGAAAACGTTTAATTACATTATCGTTTGTAACACTCTTAAACAAATACTTCCTCTATTCCAAGCGAAAAGTCAATTATTCTATTTTGGAATGTTTTACTTAAAAATTCAACTTTTAAAAATGAATGCATACAAGTGTCATTTTATTACTAATGAACTATTTTGTTTATATAAAAAAAGGTTGGAGGGGACATAGACCGAACCCCAACCTTTTTATTATTATTTAATGTCTTGAAAGGCTACAATTATATATATGATGCCTTTGGTGTGGTTCGAACAAATAGTGCCTCTGGTGAGACTTTGAACACCCGACCTCTCGATTGAGAGTAGTTAAGTACCAAGGTGCCTCTGGTAGGACTTGAATGCTCGACCTCTCCGTTAAGATAAGTGAGTATCTAAATAGGGCATTTGGGTATGACTTGAACTTCAATGTTGCCTCTGAAGAGACTTGAACACCCGACCTCTCTATTAAGAGTTGTAAAGTTCAAAGTGTCTCTATTAAGAATAGTATCAGTTGAGCTGGAGCTCGTTGATTACTAATGAACTATATATTAAACATGACATTTACTTTAAAAATTTGATTTTCAAACGAGGACTTTTTGTCCAGAGCAAAGGGATTATTTTTCAATAAAACATACAACCCATACAAGACAATAACGAAAACCAAATTCCTTCAAAATCAATCACAATTTGAAAATCTACACAAATAAAAAAAAACTCACAAATCAACTACTTCAACCCTAAATTAAAATGCCCTAACTTTAGATTAAATCAATAGAGATTTTCTACCAAGATGTTAAATACACAAACACAAAAGTATAAAACCACATACAGACAATGACATAAACGATACAAATTTAGGAAATACATAATATTATCATTTATTACAAATTTACAATTCACAACAATTATATAAATTAAATAATTAATTCAAATTCTCAAAATTACTGAACTAGAGTTATTTAAAACTAAGAGTTATTGACTTACTGACCTCTTTACTAATTACTAATTAAAATTTTTTTATTTAAACTCACGTGCGGGTACAGTGGTGAGCTAGTAACATATGAGTGATATGAAACAAAAGTCACATGATGTGAACAATAGCCTATAATGTAGGTAGAAGACTTTCCATACCAAACATTGAATGTTTGGCAAATTGTAAGTTGGCTGCTCGGCTATAAATACCGAGCAGTCTGATGTTATCGTCCCACGGTGATTTCCTCTGAATAAATTCTCTCTCTCTCTCTTTCTCTCATACTCTTCGTTCTATTTTGTGGTTACTTTATAACACGTTATCGGCCGACGATTGTTCTATCATAAACAATCCCAATCGGTAAAATTTTCTACCGATATATTATTTATATTATGTCTGCTTTTACTTCAATATATATCGATATATCACATTATTAAGAAAAGGTTGGCTGAGCCACCGCCGATAATAATATATGGTGAGATGATGAAAATAATAATTTATTATTTAACGCATAATATATATATTCGTTGATGTTTGTCTTGAAACAACCTCAAGCTATAAACTGAATATTTATATATATACATATATTTCAATTCTATATATATGACTAACTTTATATACATATATATTATTATTAATGACTTTCTGAAACACCTACTTTGAAAGGCTTGCCGAGTATGGCGTGAATATATATGTATGCTATATAATAGCCGTATAAAGTTGACGACAAATATTAATGCGGAGTTATTTTATTTATTGCTCCTAATAAGTTTTATATTTATTCATAACATAAATGCAATTCTATTAAATCAGAATTTTTACATTTTTTGCTATCCTATAACGGCTAGTTAACGGCTATATAACGGCTGAATTCTTGATTTTTATTTATCTCCTCTAACGGTAATAAGCGGCGGCTGGTTAACGGTCATAAACGGTCATTTTCTCTCCATATATACCGTAACATTTTAATAGATTACTCACATTTATACTATCTCCTTACAAACTCTCAATATTATCATATCTTCTTCTACAAAATGTTTCTCCAATGTTGATGATTATTATCATACTTGTTATTGCATGCACTTTGCTTTAATGGTTTTGTTGTTGAATTCCCTCCAAATGATTTTGAGATTTTATTATTATCTTGCTTTGTATCACGTGTATGTCCTGTTAGCAATTACAATAGCTTTCAACATACATTTTAACATGTACTTGATTGATTATCGTATGAATAAAATTTCCATGTCATCATTTTATTAATATATATATGTTTCATTTTATAGTTTTTTTCTTCACAAATGGCAAACATTGCTAAGCTTGAATTTGAAAGGCTCGACATAACTGGAAAAACTATATGTCGTGGGAAAATAGATGCCGAAACCCACTGCCGCTAAGCCTCGAAAATACTATCCAACAAAGTATAAGGAATGGATAAGTAATCAACAACGGGCTCAAGCCATGATTTTCCTACGACACCACAGCCCACGAAGACCTAAAAATGGAGTACTCACTTGAATGATCCACTGCCTTTGGGAGAGTTTGAACGAAAAGATATGACCATTTGAGAACGGTCATTCTCCCAAAAGCACACTATGATTGGATTCATATCCGCCACAAGATTTTAAAACCATTAATGAATATAGTTCAATGATGTATAGAATAACCTCACGCTTGAAATTATGGGGAAAACCATCACCGAATATGATATGTTGAGAAGACTTTCTCCACATTTCATGCCTCGAATATGCTCCTCGCAGCTAAAGAATATCGGTATAAGGGTTTTAAAAGGTACTCCTCAATTGACTTGCCTACTTGTAGCCAATGTAATAATGAGATTCTAATGAAGAATCACGAATCTCGACCGACCAAATTCCCCCATTCCCCGGCTTAATGGGACTATGTATGATGAAGGCCAAGAAGCGGGCGTGGTAATGTCGCGGTGCGCC
>CM028381.1:19354625-19391759 GCA_013146195.2 Codonopsis lanceolata
TAGATTTGTACCAGAAGAGAATGACCTTTGTGCTTGAGGATGAATAACGTGGTGTCTATTCTTCTCTCACGAATCCTTGTTCAATTAAGAACTTGGATAGAGTTTCATACGGCTCAGGAGCTTGCTTCGAGCCGTAGAGAGCTTTCTTGAGTCGGTAGGCGTGATCGATTTAATGCGAAATGACAAATCACGGAGCCATTCACGTATCACAGATTTCTTGAAGATCACCAATTCGAAGGCACTCTTTACATCCATCGATACACTTTGAAGTCCATGAGCGATCATAGAAGCTAGAAAAGAGTCGATGCCTCTAGTCTAGCAACGGGAGCAAAAGTTTCATCAAAGTCAATTCCTTCTTCACATCGGTAGCCACATGCAACCGATCTAGCTTTATTTACGGTGACATTTCCTTCTTCATCTCTTTTGTTTTAAAACCCACAGGTGCCGATATTTGGATGATCGGTCGGTCTTTGAACTAAGCTCACACCTTACATCTTTCAAAGCTGGTTCTTTCTTCTTGCATAGCTTCAATCCAGTTATGATCTTCGATAGCTTCATCAATCTTCTTTGGTTCGAGTTAGATACAAATGCATAAGCAAACATAGTTTCTTCTCGAACTTTATTTCTGTCTGAACTCTGTGTTGAGATCACCAATGATTTGAGAAATGGGATGATCTCTTGCTTCAATCGGTTGGAGGAAGATCATACAGTGGGTTCTTCCCTTAAGAATTCGGAGTAGGTTGAGAAGGAGATTCACCAAAATGCAGTTCGAGAAGAGATAGAATCTTCAAAACCTTCATTTTTGGTGAACAAGAAGGATGAGTGATGCGTAAAGGTGCTTGGGGTAAAAACGAAGAGATGGGTTCGGGGTCAGCGAGAGAGTTGTGATCGATGCCCGGCGAGTTCTCGTCTCGGGTGAAGGGTTAGCGGTACTTGAGGGTTCTGCGGTTGCCGTTTTCGATGAGGAGTGGAAGTGGATCTTTGTATTTGTACTGTCTCATCATTATCGAATCATTAGCAACGTTCGAACCTTCTAGGCTCTAACAAGTCATATTCATCAAAAGAAACATGCCGCACATTCTAAAATTTTTAAATTAGATTTCTTGAAAATGAAAATGCTTTTGAATGTTTGGAATACCCAGAAAAAATTCCTTAGATGCGATTTTGCATCAAATTTTCCTCTATATTCTTTTCCATTATAAAGAATAAAACATTCTGTAGAAGATTTTAAGAAATCCTATGTTGGGGATCTTCCTCTCCATATTTCATATGGAGTTTTATTATGAAACTTGTTTACGAGGGATCTATTTTGGGTAAAACATGCGGTGTTGGTACTTACGCCTTGGCAAAAATACTTTGGAAGTTTGGCTTACGCGGCATTGTTCTTCTTTGCTTCAATCGGTGTTACGTTCTTCCGTTCGGCTACACCGTTTTGTTGAGAATGCCGGCGGCGGCGGAGAAGTTGTGGTCGATCCGTGGTCATCGCGATACTTTTCTACACCATTGTTCTTGAATTCGGTGGTTGTCGATCTTATGTAACATGTCTTCAAGCTTTTGAGTTTGAAGTCTTACGAAAACGCGATGACTAGATCATATGTTTCATCTTTAGATGTCATTGTTTCAATCCAAGTGAATCTAGAGTAGTCATCAACTACTACAAGTGTGTACTTGTCTCTGAAATCTTGGTTTGTTGTGATAGGTCCAAAGAGATCCATATGCGAGAAGTTGAAGAGGTGTTTGTAGATAATCAGACTTTCTTTTGAAGGAAGACTTGGAAAGTTTTCCTAGTTGGCAAGCTTTACAACTTCTGTCATGGTCGGCGGACAACGTAGGTAGACCTTTGACAAGCCCATTTTTGGAGAGCTTGGAGAGGTGCTTGAAGTTGAGGTGGTGAGGCGCTTGTGCCATAGCCAGCAATTTGTTCACGAACATTGTTGGCTACTAGACACGGGTTTGAGAATCTCCCTAGAAGATTTAAGTCCACGACATAGAGCGTTTCCTTGTCTATTGCCGGTCGGTATTGTAGAGCGAGGATTCACTTGTCTTTGATGAGGCCTGGTTGGAGTTGAATTGGCATAGAAGTCCTTTGTCGCAGAGGTGAGATATGCTCGATGGGTGTGCTTTAAACCACTCACTAGAGAAACTTTGTTGATGGAGAGATTTCCTCTAGTAATTGAGCCATATCCAATTGTTTTTCCTCTTGCATTATCTCCGAAAATAACAGTGGGTCCTTTTGCTTCAGCTATATACGTAAGAAGACTTACGTTCCAGTCATGTGTCTTGGCGACCAACTTTGTCTAGGTACCAGATGTCTTTGTTTTCTGATTCTATAGCCATGAAGCATTCCTGAAAAGAAATTAAAGTAAACAAGGTACCCTTTATTTTCTTTCGGGTCCTAAGGATTAGCAACCTTTTGGAACCCATACCTGCTTGACCTTGAGAGAACTAGGTCTCTCAGATCTTGGAGTGAACCTTAGCAGGCATTCTGGTGCCAGATGGCCTAGGCAATTGCAAGAGTGACATAAATGGAAAGTCCATTGAGAACTGTTAGTGACTTCAACTGAAGAGTACTTATGATTATTCCTTTTCTTGACATCCATTCTTGGTTCAGCTTGTTTGTTGATGGTAGACTTAATTGGTTTCTTTCGAATCTTTCTAGGTAGGTTACCAACAGACTTAGCTTTAGCTTTTCTGTTGATTACTTTTTCAGAAGGATTCGGTAGAATACCTTTAAGTTTACCTTCAACAGGTAAAGGAGCCTTGCCTGTTTCATAGACAAACTTGATAGTTACCGGTAGAGGTTCAGTAGGTCTACCGCCACAGAGACTTTGCCTTAGCATAGTTGTTGCCGGCAGACTTCACTTTCTCTACCGTTACCTTATCAGGTTTCTCATTTGAGTCAGTCATTTTGGCTTTTCCTTTCTGAACTTTGGGGTAAACGTAAGGAACACTTGAATAACCAAGGCCTTGTTTCCCTATATTTCCAAATGTCTGTTTAGAGAAGGATATATCATTTGCAGTCTCGGAGGATTCACCTTTCTCTATGACTGAAGAGATTGTCGGAAGAGGCACATCTGAATATCCTATGCCAGTTTTATCATTACTAGATTTTTGGCTTGAAAGGATTTCTTCGAATGCATCCTTGGAGCTGTTCCAGGAGTCAATTGTCTTTTGCAAGGCAATTTTCTCTAGGTCAAGTCCTTTGATGTGCTCAGATAGACAATCAATTTTGTCATAAAGGAATTTGTTTTCTTCCTTCAGTTTGATACTCTCTTGTTGACAGCTATTGAGAGTTTGAATCTCAGCTGCCATCATAGATTTCTCAGCTGTAAGTTTCTCACAGTTCTTGGCCAGTTTAACATAGGCTACTCTAAAGGAATTAAATTCTTCAAGCATATCTTGATTATCCTTGAGAAGTTCTTCCTTACTGAAGCTGTCACTGTTGGTTTCATTTTTGTCCAAAGGACTAGGTGAAACTACAACTTCATTTTCAGAGTCATAGGTAGGACCTGAATCATGAGCTATTAAGCATATGTTAGCTTGCTCACAATCCTCTTCCTCCTCTTCTGAATCAGTCTCAAACCATGTAGCAACCTGTTTGTCTTCTATGTCTTCAGCCAACATACCCTTTTGTTTTTGAAATTTTCTAAAAGAGGGTTTTCGGTATGCTTCAAATTTTGGCTTAGGACATTTTGAGGCAAAATGACCAGGTTTCCTACAGTTATAACACACAAGCTCTTCCTTAGATGAGCTTTCACCATTCTTCCTAAAAGGTTGTTGGTGTGTGTTCTTCCTTCCATATTTTGCAAATTTTTGAAAACGTTTTACAAACATGGCAAATTGTTCATCAGATAAAAAATCATTTTCACAGGAAGAAGTAGAAGGTTTGTTTTCAACAGTGATTTCTTCTTGGACCATGGCTGGCAAAGACACAGTTCTGAACTGTTTGTCTTGCTCTAGAGCTTGATTAACTTCAAGTTCATAAACCTTCAAACTTGCGTAGAGACTACGAAGAGTCATCTCGTTTAAGTTTTTGGATTCTTTCATAGCCGTGGTCTTAACATGCCATAAGCTACCTAGAGAGCCTAAAAACCTCATGTTCATTTCCTTTTTGTCATATGTTTTACCAAGAGAAAAGCAACTATTAATTACCTCACTGAAGCGATCGTATGCTTGTCTCAAGGTTTCCTTAGGATCCTTTTTGAAAGAATCAAACTGCTGGATGTATGTATATTTTCTGTTATCTCTTGTGTCTTGGTCTCCTTCCAAGTATTCCACAAGAGTGCCTCGGGTTTTTTGTATCTCATCCTCCCTTGTTTAGGGGAGAACAAGATTCAAGAAATACAACGCTCTTTTCATTCAATCTCCCCTTGTTTAGGGGAAAATGAAATTAAAAAGACACAAAGAACGTTGTAAAGAGCGCGTGGAATACGCCCGACCTCACTGTGGACTCAAAATGTTGTAACAGAGTTGCCATATTTATTTTAAGAAAAACCAAATGTAACCAGATTTGTAAAAGGGGTTCGGAGGCTAAGTTACGAGATGGGAAGGTGTTAGGCATCCAACTCGCCCTTTCGGTCTCAAAAACAAGTTTTTTGGCTAAATATATGCTTTTATTATATTTATTTAACAGGTAAAATAAAACATTTAAATATACATATCTGTACATATATTATTGCAAACTTGCAACGGTCTCCTTTTGGAGTTACGAATACATTTATAAATATTTAGCCATAACAATGGCTTTTTTTAGTGTTATTTCTTATAGAAATTCGGACAGCATAACACTTATTTTTATTACATGGGGCCCGCCTAAATAGCACTTTTTTAGTAAATAAAACTTTATAGCCTACCTTTTGAAGTGTGGGGCTTTATCCCGTACCAACTAGCTTCTAGTAGATTTTAGGGTGCGCTCACGCTGTCCTTCTGGGAGAAGTAGTCTTTTTGTTGTTGTTTTGCTGTTGCGGAGATTTTGGTAGAGTAACTGCTTCCGAAAGTTACTTTCTGGCCTCGGGAACTGGGTGGAGCAACGACTTGCTTTCTTGTTGTTGTTTCCTTGCTGACGGTAGAAATCGAGCAGAGCAACTGCTTGTTTTTTGCGGATTCGACGTCTGGATTCAGGCAAGGCAACTGCTCTTTTTGGAATTTTTGGATTGGTGGAATAGGGCGGAATCCTAGCAGGGCAGCTAGGTTTCACTTTGTCAGTTGGTTTTATGTTTGGGGGAGATTTGACGGGGCTTTGGGGCTAGAGGGAGAAATTATCTCGGCGCTCTCTGCGGTGAACTCAATGCGTAGTGTGTTTAACTGTGTGTGGGATGCTTTTTTGCGGGGTTTCCTAACAAGCCGGGCCTTTTTATTTATAGGTTGAGATTGAGATTCCTTCGTCGTTAAGATTTTCTCTTTCTGTGCTTCATCGGCTTGAACCGCGCGTTGAGAGAATTGTACATTAGGCAAACTGGAACAGTGCATAAAGCACTATTGAGCGCCACCCATGGAGGGTGCTGGCGCGGCACCCAGAGTGCATGTGGGTGGTGCCAGGGGCTTTTTTGATAGTCCTTTTGGCACTTAGGCCCCCTGCATTTCACTGTTTACGCATCCTGCTTTTTCTTTTGCATTTTAAACCCTGTAACTTGACATTCGTTAGCGTTTTAACAGGTCTTGATATCTTATGTCATGTTACATATCAGGGGTACGAAATTGGGGTGTCTACACCTAATAAAGTTGTTACTCACTTCGTCTTCTCCAACGGTTTCAAGGATGCTTGTATATAAATTCTGCCATTGAAGACTTGAAGAAACGAATGTTCTGAACTTATTCAACAACATCAAGTCATCTTATTTAGTGCATTGAAGAGATTGTAAACTGATCAACGAAGTCCTCAACAACAACAAGAAGACTGCACATTCATTGCTACTTATTTACTTCATCTTGTTGTATACATTAACTGTTCTTTAGCACAGTAAATATTCTGTTTTCCCAGATATTCACCTCCCCACCCCCAAACACATGTCAAATATTTTGTACACGATCCATTAGAGATTTCTGTAATAGAACTAGTGGAAAACATAGTGCACTTTCAAATCCAACGTTAACTGCTTTGGTGGTGGACGTAGTGCTCTTTATAATACGAACCATCTCAAAATACTCGTGTTCTTTGTGTTCTTGTATTTATTGTTTGATTTCATTATCTACTATTTAACTTATTCCTTTGAGCATCAAACTTCAGTGAACGACCAAGTCTACTGGTAGTGCTTCACCAGCAGACTTAGTCTGTTGATGAGAGGACCCAAGATCTCCTAGAATGGTTTTAGGATGAATGACTCCGCGACCCAACACCTTCGAGATGACGCGAGCCTTGGAATTGTGAATGACGCCACAATTGGGATGATTCTCCAACCGATAAGTCAAATTCAATTATAAACAACGTGTGGGTCCCAATGGGCACAATAATAAGCTAGAAGGGGGGTTGAATAGCTTATTTAACACTTAAAACTTTTTGGTAAATACTTTGAAAGATACTTGCAATCTATCGAAAAGATTCAAGTAGCAGAAGACCTTCAAAGTAGTTGTTCCAGGTCTGCCGATAAGGACTACCGGTAGACCTTTACTAGTTACTTAATTTCTGCTGTAAATGGATAAAGATAATCAAAGTAATTATGCAGTTCAAATATCAGACAAACAGTAAGGAATAACACAAGTATTTTGGGATGGTTCACACTATAATGAGTGCTACGTCCACCACCAAGGCAGTCAACCTTGGATGTAAATTGTGCACTATGTTCTCCACTAGATCAATTACAAAGAATATCCCTAATGGATCGTGTACAAAATATTGACTTGTGTTTGTCTAGGGAATTAAATATCTGTAAATACAAGATATTTAATTCGATGCAATATAGTTAATGGAAGTAAACAACAAGAAGATAAAACAATAAGTGTTGATGAGCAGCTTCTTGTTGTTGACGAGGACTTGTAGATCTGTAGAGGATCTCTTGATTGCACTGAGCTGAAGACTTGGAGTTTATGAAGTTTCAGAGCAATCCTTAAGTGTTCGATTGATTAAATGCAGTGTTTTTGATTCGCCTTCAATGACGATTTATAGCGGTGCTCATCAAAAGATCCGTTGGAGAAGACGAATACTTCAACACTCTTTTCATCAATGCATTAAATGCATGGGGTCGATCAAGGATTTTCGTCTTCACGTATATCTAGAGCAGGGAATTATTTCGAGATCTTCAAAAAAGGTGGGCGATTTAGGTGTCGATCGAGAGTTGTTGCGAGAAACTAGGGGACGCCGCTTTTCCTCGCTTTCATCGCTCGGACGAAAAGTCTTCACGCTTTTCGGAAAGTTGCTTTCGGCTTGGCTTGAAATGTCGGGGAATGTCTTGGATTAATTCAAATAAAGTTGTAGAATAAGATTGAATTAATCCAATGAGTCATTGCTGGATTGGACACGTCCATAAGAGACCGGTGGACACAAGGTCCGCCGTTCTTAAGCTTTAAGCAGTCTTCGGGTGAAGGCTGTGAAGAGGTCTTCCACGAACCTCGTGAAGTCCTATAAAAACTATACAAGGCAAAGTTCTATACATTGTTGCCACGCTAATCGATCGCACCCGATTAGCCACCGAACTATAAAACTAATGTAATGAATTGAACAAATATAAATCTAACATAAGAATCAACACAACGAATCCACGATGTTTATAATTCGAGCTTCCAATCTAGGACACTCAAATAAGAACACAATTTTCTATCCAGAAAATAAACTCACTTTTTATTAATCAAAATTCAACTCCCCAAACAATGTTTAATAATGCCTTTATATAGGCTTACAAAATAAATTCTAATTCTTGTAGGAAAAGAAAACTAAATAAAAGGAAACTCTTAAACCTAAACTTTAGGAACAAGAAATCTAAATAAAAGGAAACTAAAACCCTAAAAATACCCAAACAGTAAAACAGTAGAAAAACGGCAGCTTTTCTGGACACCTTGCGATCACAAGCCTGTGGCCCTTTGCGGCCGCAATCTTCACAGAAGGTTGCGTCCAAGTTTCTCCAATTTTGCTGACTTGCCATTTTGACCCCCTGAAGTATCCAAACAGTTTTTCCAAGCTTCCAAACTTGACAAATGAATTCCTGGGTTCTTGGAAATACTTCCAAGGCTGGTCAAGATCGTATCATGCTCCTCCTCTTGAAAAGGATTTGCCCTCAAATCCGCTCTTGGTCGGTCATTAAAGTGTCCTTTGATTCGAACTTGAGACGCATACCGTGGTCCATTATTCCAACCCTTTTTCCCTGAATCAAACACCTCATAGTCCGAAACACTTAACAAAACTTTCTTACCCTTACTCTCAACTAGCATCCTCCTTTGGTCTTCATGCACTTGGCTTGGCGTTAATGGTACGAGTGTGATTGGCTTTTGATTAAACATAAAGGAATATTTGTTGGTGAATCCATCATGCTTTACTTGCCGATCATATTGCCATGGCCTTCCAAGTAATAGAGGGCTTGCACTCATAGGAACCACATCACATAAGACTTCGTCCTCGTAAACTCCTATACGAAATGTCACAAGCACTTGTTTCTCCACCTTCACTTCTCCATAGTCATTCAACCATTGAAGTTTGTAAGGTTGGGGATGCTTTGATGTTGACAAACTTCTTCCTTCTTAGCTTGCATATTCAACACTCGATGAGAAACCAAAGCCTCTAGGTTTATAAAGTCCCCTTCGGCTTCAATGTCTCCATGTTCATCTCCCTCTTCTTCTACCACCTCATTGCCATGTACCACCATAACCCGTTGATTGGCACACTCGCGCGCAATGTGTCCCCACCCTTTGCACTTGAAACATTGTGCTTCCTTAGACTTCAATCTGGGATTTTCAGCTTTCCCTTGGGGCTCTTGCGAAGTCGTAGTCACTTTTGCTTCAGAGTCAACCTTGCTTATGATCTTATCTTGTTGTTGCACCCGATTTGAACTACTTGGACGAGTGGTACTCCTCCTCTTTTGTTGTTGCTCTATCTTGACTGCCATGTGCACCATTTCACCCAAATCCTCATATTGATGTAAATCAACAATATCTGCAATAGTATGATTCAAACCTGTAAGAAATCTTGTTATTATTACTTCGGCATCTTCATCCAAATTGGCCCTAGCAGTCAACATCTCCATCTCATTGTGATAGTCTTCAACACTTTTCGATCCCTGTGTCAATTTCTGCAATTTATGTAGATTCATCTAGAATCTCTTGCCTTCTTCTACCATGATTTTCTCCTAAACCAAGCTCATTAAATTCATCATCTAATTGGTTACCTCTTTGAGCCCTACGTTCCCTAGGTTCATCCCTTCGCCTATCCTCCTCAAGTCTATCAAATCTCTCATCTATTTGAGTAAACTTAACCTCTTCCATGTGAGCGAGCATCGCCTCCATAAATTGTGTCGGATTAACAAAAGGGACCCCTTTAGCTGGAGTTTCGTCAGTCATGGTGATTGTTGGTTGATTCTCTCCCTTACATGTATGCACTCAAGATTACAATTTTTTTTAAAATAAGAAACCCTAGAACAATTAGGATTTCAAAATTGAAAGACAACACGATTAAACAAGGATTGATGATCCAAGTTCAAGACAACTAAATGGATAATAAAATCACAATAACAATTTTATTTTATGTTTTATACGAACACGAACCCTAGCGGAAATTAGGGTTTAACAACTAGAACGATAATACGCAAAAAAAAAAAATTAAGATAAAATGAAATTACGGTAACTAGGATTGCTCTGATACCTAATGATGAGAGGACCCACGATTTCCTAGAAAGGTTTTAGGATGAATGACTCCGTGACCCAACGCCTTCAAGATGACGCAAACCTTGGAATTGTGAATGACGCCACAATTGGGATGATTCTCCAACTGATAAGTCGAATTCAATTATAAACAACGAATCCACGATGTTTATAATTCAAGCTTCCAATCCAGGACACTCAAATAAGAACACAATTTTCTATCCAGAAAATAAACTCACTTTTTATTAATCAAAATTTAACTCCCCAAACAATGTTTAATAATGCCTTTATATAGGCTTACAAAATAAATTCTAATTCTTGTAGGAAAAGAAAACTAAATAAAAGGAAACTCTTAAACCTAAACTTTAGGAACAAGAAACCTAAATAAAAGGAAACTAAAATCCTAAAAATACCCAAACATTAAAACAGTAGAAAAACGGCAGCTTTTCTGGACACCTTGCGATTGCAAGCATGTGTCCCCTTGCGGTCGCAATCTTCACAGAAGGTTGCATCCAAGTTTCTCCAATTTTGCTGACTTGCCACTTTGACCCCCTGAAGCATCCAAACGGTTTTTCCAAGCTTCCAAACTTGACAAATGAATTCCCGGACTCTTGGAAACACTTCCAAGACTGGTCAAGATTGTATCATCTGTCTTCCTTACAAGTCTTCCGTTACTTCAACCTTTTCAAGAGGTTGTTAGTACTTGCTTTAGGAACTCTCACGAAAAGTTATTAAGTGTAACTAGGCTATTCAACCCCCCTTCTAGCCTAGTATTGTGCCATTTGGGACTAACATGTTGACCTTTTTAACATCTCTAGACTGGAAAGCCATACAAGGATTGTCAAAAGTTGAGGGTTTCCTTTGTGCCTGGCATGGGCGCCCGTTTTAGAATAGGGTTCCATTGTGAATAAAAATGGTACAAACAGAAGGTGCGTGTGGTACAACATCTCATAGACTTTGATCAAGTTCCAATCTTAATGGTGCCTGGGCTAGTGGTCTCAACCTAATAAATAGTGGGTTCTGTGGGCCGGAAACACCCATTGACTAGGTGAGTGGAAAATCCATAGTCAATTTTCTTTGGAATAATTGCGAGCCGATACCATTTCCTAGAATTAGAACCGCTCAAGTACCCTTTTTTTTCAACCGCATAAGTCCATTTTCGTTATTTTCTTCCTTAAGTGCCTCTCCTCCTACCGTCCTTTCTTCTCCAAAATCCCATAGCCATTCCCGATCTCATTTTCCCTTTGAAGCTCTTTCTTCCTAAAACCATATATGTCCATCTGTCCATCGGGAAGAGGATTGGGCTAAGCATTTGTTTCTATCTTTATTGTAATTTTGTAATCAAAGTGCTCATTCTATTCCACGCTTTTTCATTTCATATGGAGCAGACCAGAACATTTGTGTTCTATCTCCGTTGTAATTTTGTAATCAAAGTGCTTGGTTTGTATAGAATCACAAGGAATGAAATCACAGGTGGGTACGTAGAAGCCGAAGAAATCACTTGCAGGAAAATTCAATTTGGGCATCGTTACCTATGATGTGGGCGTTGTTACCTATGATGTGTGCGTCATTAACATGACCAACACACCCACTTATTGATTTAGAATTACCTCATGATGAATTCCTCATTCATCTTCGAAGGTTGAGAATTAAAAACACTTTGAATTTCCACCTGAAAATAGCGATCGATTCCCAATCTTTCAAGATCATTAACCATGCAAAGACGCACATATAGATCTAGATGGTAAGGTTAACTGTTGGAACTGTAAATTCACAAAACATGATGTAGACACCCCAATTTCGTACCCATATTTGTAACATTTTATAAAATGTTAAATCCAGTAAAAAAGGACTAACAGACGTTAACTTTCAGGGGGTTCAAAATGTCAAAGGAAGAAACAAGAAACAAAATAGACAATCAAAGATCAGAAGGGGGGAATGTGTCGAAAAGTGAAGGAAAAACAAAAAGTGGTGCAGCCTAAGACAACTTTGGGTGTGGCACCCAAAGTTGTAGTAGGGGGCGCCCATTTTTGTTGCTTCCGTCTTCATTTTCCTTTTTTGGTACAACTCTTCCAGTGCACACTATAATACATTAAAGCACAAACTTAAAATATCTTTTTTTGCCTTCGAAGTTAAGTTTCATCGTCCTATAAATACAGACCTTTGCTTAGTGCAGACAGAGAGTTTAGAATGGATGTAATTTATACGTAAAAGGTTTTTAGTGAGAAATCTCAAAGTCCTATTAAGCTGCCAAAATCTTTCCTAAACAGTTACACTCACCGGCCAAATATAAACCTAGTTAACTAATTAGGTTCTTGCCCTATTGACCGGCTCCAAAAAGCTAAAGCAAGCAGTTGTGCTGCCCAATTTCAGACGCGATATCAAGCCAAAGCAAGCAGTTACTCTGCCCGATTTTAGACTCGACACCAAGACACTTCAGACAAATACAAGCAGTTGTGCTGCTCGGATTCCGAGGTGAAAAACAACTAAAACAAGTAGTTACGCTGCCCAAATTTCAACAAAAAGACTCCCTCTCCCAGAAGGACAGAGAGAGCACACCTAAAGGCTTACCTAAGCGAAGTTGGTCCGGGTTATAAACCCACACGCTTCAAAAGGTAGGTACCCAAAGTAATTGTTTTTTTCTAATTTAGAATAGTATTATTAAAATAGTAATATATCATAAAATAAGTCATTATTCTGGTAAAATTTCTTTCATAAATAACTATAAAATAATGTCGTTACTATAGCCTAATTTTCATATGCTCTATTTGCAATTCTAAAATGTAACTGCTACAAGTTTTTCTTTCATTTTCATGTCATATATATATATATATATATATATATATATATATATATATATATATATATATATATATATGTTTTACTTAAATTAAATTTATAAATAAAGAATATATTGAGCCAAAACCCTATTTTGGGATCGAAAGGGCAAGTTGGGTGCCTAACCCTTTCCCAACTCGTAAATTAGCCTCTAAACCCTTACATTAAGCTATATTTGGTTTTTCTCTATTTAACCCTAAAATAGAGGTGGCGACTCTGTTCAATATTTTGAGTCCACAAATGAGACCGAACGGATTCCACGCACTCGAAGTTTTGAAACTCTCCCATTTTTTAGTAGTGCGGACTAGTTCGGGACGGGGCACTCACAGTGGCGCCCAATGTTGTAGTAGGGGGTGCCATTTTTGTTGTTTCCGTCTTCATTTTCCTTCTTTAGTACAACTCTTCCAGCGTATGGTACAATACATTAAAGCACAAACTTAATATATCTTATGTTGCCTTCGCAGTTAAGTTTTATCGGCCAATAAATACAGAGCTCCGCTCAACACAGACAAAGAGTTCAAAACTGAGGGAATTTATACGCATAAGGTTTTTCAATGAGAAATCTCAAAGTGTTATTAAGTTGTCAAAATCGTTCCTAAACACTTGTACTCACCGGCCAAATATAAACCTAGTTAGCCAATTAGGTTCTTGCCCTATTGACCGGCTCCAAAAAGCCAAAGCAAGCAGTTGCGTTGCCCGATTTTAGACGCGATATCAAGCCAAAAAAGTAGTTACGTTACCCTATTACAGACTCGATACCAAGACACTTTAGACAAATACAAGCAGTTGTGCTGCCCGGATTCCGTGGTAAAAAGTAACTAAAACAAGCAGTTACGCTGCTCAAATTTCAACAAAAGGACTCACTCTCTCAATAAGACAGAACAAGCGTACCTAAAAGTCCGCTAAGCGAAGTTCGTGGGTTATAAACCCTCACGCTTTAAGAGGTAGGTACCAAAAGTAATTGTTATTTCTTATTTATAATAGTATTATTAAAATAGTAATATATCATAAAATAAGTCGTTATTATAGCCTAATTTTCATATGCTCTATTTTCAACAATAAAATGTAACAACTACAAGTTTCCTTTATTTTTCCTGTCATATATATATATAATATATATATATATATATATATATATATATATATGCATAATTTTAAATTCTTTTTTATAATTAAATTTATAAATAGAATATATTTAGCCAAAAACCTATTATGTGGCCGAAAAGGGGAGTTGGGTGCCTAACCCCTTCCCAACTCGTAAATTAGCCTTCGAACCCTTACATTTTGGTATATTTGGTTTTTCTTTATTTAACCTTAAAATAGAGGTGGCGACTCTGTTCAATATTTTGAGTCCACAAATGTGGTGGCGTATTCCACATGCTCGAAGTTTTGAAACTCGCCGCTTTTAGCGGACCGGTTCGAACGTACACTTCTTGGGGAAATTGTTTTTTTATTAAAATAAAAATGGCATGCTAGACTCATATATATATATATATATATATATATATATATATATATATATATATATATATGTATATGTATGTATGTATGTGTGTGTGTGTGTGCGTGTGTGCGTGCGCGCGCGTGTGTGTATGTACGCCTGTGATCTTGAAATCTTGCAGCGGCAGCTTCATTTTGGTACCATTGCAATCTGAAAAAGATAAAAAAGAAAGCGGGAACAATTTTATTTTATTTAATATTATGCTTGGCTGATATGTAAATATTCTTTTATTCTGTCATTTTTATTTTGGGGATTAAAACCAAATGTAATTAATATGAATAGATAGCTTCCCCGTTTTTCTTTATATTTATTGATCTGAATGACCGTCACGCTCGCTCGCTCGTCCTTTTGGAGATTCAAACTAATTAGATGAGAAAATCAACAAATGAACAAAAAGACATGTCAAATTTACTGCTTTATATATGTAAAAAAAACTCTACTGCTTTTTAGCTAACGCACACACACGCACTCATGTATAGATATTCCGATTGCTACCTTTCAACCCGATAAACACGTCCATGAATCCATGATCTCGAAAGAGAGGCTACGGAAAACATATGCCGAAATTATCACATCGTGCACCCCTTACGGAGGGGCCAACTAGGTGAAGTCATCCTAGCCCTGCATCAGCCAACGTTAAAAGGATATATATTTTTAGGACACTTCATGGACCGATCGATTTTTATACCTCGAAATTATTGACAAATCTCTGGGGCAAAAATATATGTAAATGAATAAAGATATATGCATAGGGGCTGATTATTAATTTTGATGGTATTTTCCTGTACTATTTGAATGATGGATCTCAGAAAGAGTAAAAACTCTTCGCTTGAGATCTGTCCAATCTTGGGAAGTCGAAACTCAGGTGGAATACGAAGGTTCTATAATCTGGAGAAAGAATACATTATTCCATGAAAAGTCCCAGACTGTCAAAACAAACCATGTGCTTGTCTGATCAATTTTAGGGGAAAATAAATAAAGTTAATTATAAAAGCACATTATACTTAAACCAAAAAATTCCTGGAACCTTGCCTTTTGATACCTTCAACCCTGTCTCTTAGAAACCTGGCCCGAATTTGGAAAGGAAAATATAGCACTGGTCGTTTGATACGAGGTACAAGTACAGACTTGAACTGTCTTCCTTACAAAACTTCCGCTACTTCAATCATTTTAATAGATTACAAGTGCTTGTTTTAGGAATTATTACGTAAAGTTTGAAGTGTCCAATAAGCTATTCAACCCCCCCGCCTTCTAGCTCATTATTATGCCCATTGGGACTAACATAATTGCTTATCTTCTTTTCAGGCACGCCGGGCTCTGACTCGGACTAGAGTTAGCTGTGAGAAGTTCGCCACCATCTACAACTTGATGCCTTTGCATGCGCAACTCCTGGTGGAGGCTTCCGGCTTCAACGTGTTTCTGTGAGCTTTCCTGCCCTTCCGCAGTTATTTACCTATCTTCGAGGTTTTGCGGGATTATTGGTGGGATACCACCCACATTTTTCATTTTAGTTGGGGCGAAGCTACCCTGATTTTATGTGATTTTGCCGCGATCACGGGCATCTTTACCGGCATCGGCAGGCCATTGGAGCCGGACTATACTCTTAGGCATCAGCATGATGTGGTCGAAGACCTTTTGGGCTTTGAGCAGGAATATAAGACTACTGATGAGATTAAGATTAGCAGCGTCAAGAGTTGGCTGGAAAAACATGCTAGGCAGATTGACGATGATGATAGCGAGGCTGTGACTCGCGTTGCGAGGGCATTTTTGTTTTTCTTCTTTGGGGTGTCGCTGTTCCGTCTTGGGATGTCTGCGGGATTTGGATCGAGTTATCGAGTATGACTGGGGGCAGGCAGGCTTGGCTGAGCTGTATGCTTCCATGGACAGGGCCAGCCACAATGATTCTCCAGTTCTTAATGGCTTTGCTCCAGCTTGGGAGCTACATTTCTCGATATTTTCCAGTATATATATATATATATTTTTTTTTGCCTTTTTTTTTTGATCATTTTTTCCTCTCTTGCAGGCCTGGGTGTATTCTGTCTTTCATTTTACTTCGGGTCCATTGCGCAGCCGCATTCACGAGCCACCATTTCTGGCTGAGTTTGTGAACGCCAACCGTGTAAAGGAGGATAGGGATGGCAAGTTTTTGTACGAGATAAGGATGTGGGACAGGATCGCGAGCTCGAGCTTGGGTACTGTGCATCTGCTTCCCTGGAGGGGACTGGTAGGGCCTTATCTGATTTCTTTAGAGATGAGCTGCTGTCAGATTTTGATGGTGTCGATTATGGTCGACTCTTTATATATGGGCGAGCGGGTTAATCATCAGCATTTTCTCTACTCAGTGCCTCTAGTGACACTGCCACACCACTTGCTTGGGTGATTGTACCGGATTTCCTGCCGAACCGGTATCTGTACTTGTTGAGATTCATTGTTCCTCGAGATAATTATCCCATAATGGCATATGAGGAGTTTTTTAGGATGATGCTTCATCCTGCCCCCGTAGCAGCTAGGTGTGCATCAGATGTTTCGGATGGGCCGAGGCCTTCTCGTTTGATTCCTGATGTGCAGCCAGACTATTTTACCCCTGCTGAGGATTTCTACACCTTCCAATATCATCGTGATGGAAGACTTGTGGAGGAAGTTTTGCCTGATACCGAGGTTCCTGAGTGGTCTCAGATTCCAGAGCAGACCTGTGCGGTATATATTTCTACCTCTTTTATTTATTTGATGTATCATTTTATTTTCTTCAAGACTGATACATTTATTTGCTTTGCCGCTTCCCCTTTTTCAGGTTAACACTTCTTCATACCGGAAGGCGGTGAAAGGCTTCTTCAGCGTCACCAAGTTATATCAACGGCTGCTGGATGAATTCACTTGTCGTGGTAGTGATACTGTTAGTCCCAAAGGGCACAATAATAAGCTAGAAAGGGGTGTTGAATAGCTTATTAGACACTTAAAAACTTTTCGCATAAGTTCCTAATAAAACAAGCACTTACAATCTATTAAGGAGATTGAAGTAGCGGAAGTCTTGTAAGGAAGATAGTTCAAGTCTGCCGATTAAGGACTACCGGTAGACTTGACTGAATACTCAAGTTTGCTGTTGAAGAGATAAGTAAAGGAAATAAGAACCAGTTTAAAGCAGTAAGCAACAGTCAAGGATGAACACAAGTATTTGAGATGGTTCACACTATAAAGAGTGCTACGTCCACCACCAAGGCAGTCAACCTTGGATTTAAAATGTGCACTATGTTTTCCACTAGTTCTATTACAAGGAATATATCTAATGGATCGTGTACAAAATATTTGACTTGTGTTTGGGGTTTGGGAATTGAATATCTAGATAAACAAGATATTCAATTCGTGCAGACGAATAGTTTAAGGAGAACAACAATAAGAAGCTTAAAATAAATGTTGAAGCAGATCTTCTTGTTGTTGTTGAGGACTTCTTGATCAGTTTATGATCTCTTGAATGCACTAAGTATAATGACTTAGAGTTGTAGAATTCAGAGCATTTCAAGACGGACAATTGTGTTTTTCTTCAGTCTCTAATGGAAGTATTTATAGCAGGAGCATTCTTGAGATCCGTTGGAGAAGACGAAGTGTAACAGCTCTATTAGGTTGAATGTATTAAATGCATGGAGTTGTCTTGTGGATTTCGTCCTCACTGATACTGAGCAGGGAGTGGTGCAGAGTTGTTTGCAGGAGTTGGTAGCCGAACAATCAAAATTTCAGACCTGCAATAGTTGGTACAGACTGCAAGTGTTAGTCTGTTCACCTGCTCTGTCACAGTTCAATAGGCGAGAGTCTTCCAGCTTTTTGGAAAGCTGTTTAAGCGTGTCTGAGAAGTTTGGGGATGCTTTGAATTCAAATTTAAACTAATAAAGGATAAATTTGAATTAATCTACTAAGTCTTGGTAGGCTGGACACGTCATGCTTGAACACGTGTAGACAAGGTCTACCGCTGGATGCTGTTGAAGGTCTTCGGTGAAGGAAGGCTGAAGTCTTCCGCTGAACCTGTGAAGCCTATAAACAAACTATTCTATTGCGAAGTTTTATACATAGTTGCCACGCTAATTGATACACAACCCAATTAGCCACTAATGTATAAAACTAATGTAATGTATGAACAGATGTAAATCAAATTACAAATGAGAAACAACAGATACTGTTAATCAACCTAGGCGCTGGGATCATGACCTTGATGATGACGCTAGCGGGTCAGGTCGTACTCGAGCGAGAGGACGGGAATATAGGATTGGCGAGACCGGTCCTCGAGTCATGGGTGGAGGCTTGGGCAAGAGCAGATCTACTCGTGGCCACTAGCTCTTTACCTGCATTTATTAGTCTTTTTGGGATTTTCTATTTTTTTCTGTACAAGACCCTTGTATATATCTTTTAAAATGCAATGCAGTTAATTTATTTTATGATGCATGATGTAAAATAAAGACTCAATTATTCTAGGAATGCCTAAAATAAAGAAATCTAAATCATTATCTAAGGTGAAGGCACACTATAGTTTAGAAATGGAGGAATGGAGGAATACACCTTTGGTTTTAAAATGGGGTTATCTAGTGCTTGGCGGGGAAGGAGAGGCAACCACCCTTTCCTGTTTAACTGATTAGAATTTTCGGTGGGTGAGGGCTACTACCTAGCCTCACTATTTTCTTTTTTTCTCGTGAATGAACAGAGCAATTGGCGAAGCACGCGGAGTCAGAAACCAGGATACCAGACAGTATCGGGAGGCAGTGGTGGGACCTCTAGGCGCCACCCATGGAGGATGTGGGCGCGGCGCCCAGAGTTGCTATGGGTGGCGCCCATAGCTTCTCCTGTGCAGTCCTGTGTTGGCCACTATTCATGCACTGTGCTTAATGTTTGGTCGTTTCCTCAGCTTTTCCAGTATAAAAGGGGACTCGGGGCAGCATATATTTCACACCTCTCTCTCTTTCTTTCCTCTTACAGCAAACAACAGACTGAGTCTTTTCTTTGTTTTGCTCTCTCTTTTTGCCAGATATAATACCTCTTTTTGCTCAGAAATGGTCGCACCTAGCCATACAACTCTGGAGATAGAGATATATGAGAATTCTCTGGATCAATGAATCTCTTTGCTGCGGTAGGATGAGCGGGAATGGTTTGATCATGTCTATGGCTTCCGCTGTCTCCTTTCATGGCAGGGTCTGTGTATCAACTAGGATATGCTGAGGGCCGCATCACAATTTTGGTCGGCTCTAAGTCATCTTTTTAATTTTTCTTTGAACGAAATGTGTCCTACCTTTGAAGAGTTTTGTGCTATGGTGTGGATGCCGATGAATGGACCTATTGTTGTGCCTTCAGTACAGAGACGTCCCTATATGGCGATTAGGGAGCTATTTGGCTCGACTCGTGTTGTAACTTCTGATTTTTATAATGGAGTTAGCTTCAATTTGACCATTCTCCCTATTGCCTATACTAAATATAGGGAAGATCCAGTCTATTCATGGTGGCGGCTGGCTTCGATATTTTTATGTGTGATGGGGCGGTACATCTTGGTTGGCCAACCCGGATTTATCGATGTGCGGGTCGTTGAACTGGTCTTGCAAGCTCGGGAGCCTCGGGTGAATATAGTCCCGATTATTTTGGCCGAGAATCTGATTGGCCTGGACGCTTTTTCAAATGGTGATGTAGTTTTACTTTCTGGCAGCCCCATTTTGATCCACATGTGGCTGGAAGAGCATTTTAATTGGGTGATGGGCTCTGAGCTTGGAGGAGGAATTTATAATCCCGGGCGCTATGGCTCACGGGGCCATTATCGCCATGATATGTTAACGAGCGTGACTGGATAGAGTATTTTCTATGTATTGGCTCCATGGAGATTGTTTGGGTGATCACCCATTGGCGAATTCATCAATTTTTCCAGTTCACCGGGACTTATGCCCAGGTCATCTTGCCTGACATTCGGCAAACCACTTTTTATTTTGCCTATCGAGTCCTCGGTAGTTTGGCAGGGAGCACGTCCTTCCAGATGTGAGCCGTCCGTTGACAGAGGAGTTACGGATGGAGAGAAGGGTGGGCAGCCTTATCGGGATATGTGGGAGCTTGATTATCCCATGCGGGCCTCAGCCTATACTTTTGCTGAGAACATGCTACTGTCCCACAAATATCTGACGTGGATTCTGGTTGCTGCCGAGGAGCATTCTCGGATAATACGACACATGTTGAGGAGGGTCTTTGGCAGGCGGGTGACTAGCGGTATAGATGCTTGACTGATGGAAATCGGCAAGGATCTAGAGAGTTCAGGGCTGGTGGTTCCTCGGGTTTTGCAAGAGGATTTTCGGCAGGTGCATAGCCTGGGAGCTCAGACAACTCGTGATCCTGACGAGGCGGGACCTAGTGTTGTGCCTCCAAGGCTAAGTGATGCGAGTCGACGGAGCAACCCCCGATGGGATGATCAGACAGGCCCTAATCAGGCTGGCAGGTGGAGCAATGCTCAAAGGGATGATAGTGCTGGACCAAGCCGCATTGCTACACAAACAATGGGGAAGCTGATGATGAGGAGGAGGACACCTCTGAAGGTTCCCATGGTGGTGAGGCCGGGGCCTCCTCTGCTCCTCGCATGAGTATATGGTCCCGGCTAGGACGTCGTAGATGTTGATGGACTGTTCCGAGGTGGAGCTGCATAAAAGAGGAGATATTTGGGGAATATGAGATATAGGCAGTATGTATATAGGGGTACCTGTACAGGAATAGATGATAATCTAAATGTCTTGGCCTATTCCTAAGCTGCACCTTATGGATTTTTATATTTTGATATTTTAATACATGAGCCCTATTGTGGTTTTTCTCTGGGTCAGTCAAGGCCAGGATGAGCAGTCCTTCTTGTGAGGTTGCGTTTTCTTTCCTGGATGCGTTGATGTATTGAAGACTTTGACCTGCCGGGGATCAGATGCTGGGGTACCCTCCCTTTCTTTTCTCCTGGTTTTTTTTTCTATTGCTCTAACTTTTGCCTAGACCGCCCTTTCGGGTTTTCGATCTAGCGGGCCCTTATTCTTCTTTTTGTTTCTCTCTCTCTTTTTTTTTTTGCTTGCTCTAACTTTTGCCTACATCTCCCTTTCGGGTTTTTGATCTAGCGAGCTGGAGAGGGAGTACAGTTTTTCAGATACTCTCGACTCATGTATAGTACCTTTTGAGTTTGTCGAGGTTGAAAGGCTGAACGAGGTCTTCATCATCTTGATTGGTGAGGAGCACCACACCTCCGGACCGGATTTGTTTGATGATGTAGGGTCCCATCCAAGGAGATTTCCATTTTCCCCTAATGTCGACATAACTAGGGGGTTTTTCTAGAAACACCAGGTCTCCGACTTGGATGTCACGACTTTGACTTTTTTGTTGAATGCCCTAGCTATTCTCCTTTGATATGCTCGGGTATGCTCCAAGGCTAGCAGCCGTCGTTCGTCTAACAGTGCTAATTCTTCGTAGCGTTGTTTGACCCAGTCGATCTCAGCTACATCTGCTTCCATCATGACCCTTAATGATGGGATTTCTACTTCAATGGGAAGCATGGCCTCCATGCCATAGGCTAGAGAATAAGGGGTAGCCCTAGTGGGTGTACGAACTGAAGTGTGATAGCCCCAGAGGGCTAGTGACAATTTTTCGGGCCAGTCTCTTCCTGTATCATCCATTTTTCTGATGATATTTTATAGCGTTTTGTTGGCTGCTTCAACGGCACCATTTGCTTGTGGTCGATATGGGGATGACTTGTGCCTTTGGATTTTGAATTCGTCAAGCAAATGATTTACTTCCCCTTCGAAGTGTGTCCCGTTATCGGAAATGATCTCGAAAGGTACGCCGTATCTGTATATAAGGTTTGGTTCTGATAAATTCGGATATCTTTTTGACATTTTGTATTTTGTAAGAAGAGACTTCTACCCACTTTGTGAAGTAGTCAACGGCTACCAGGACGTATTCGTGGTCGTTGGATCCTTTTGGGTGAATTTGACCGATGACGTCAATTCCCCATGTTGAGAAGGGCCAAGGGGCTGTGGAGTTGTATAATATGTGCAAGGGAACGTGTTGTAGATTTGCAAAACGCTGACATTTGTCACAATGACGTACCCACCGAATACAATTGGTTTCTAGTGTACTCCAATAGTACCCTTGTCGGATGATCTTCTTTGAAAGCATGTGCCCATTCATATGTGGTCCATAGGTGCCACCATGGAGCTAGTCCATGACCCGTTCGACTCTGGCCTGGTCGATGCATAGCAGATTTAGACCTTGGTAGTTCCTTTTGTATAGACTACCTCCGTTGATCACGAATTGCGATGCCCACCATCGCAGGAGATTTTCCCTTTTCTATTTAAGTTGGGTGGATAGGTCCCTTTCTGAAGTAGATTTAGAATATCAAGGTACGAGGGCTTGTTATCCTTTTCAGGAGTGGCATCGATTGTAAAGCAGTATGCATGAGTTGTCTTTTTTCTGACTATAAATGGTTGGACGTTGGTTTCTCCAGGAATTCTAACCAACGAGGCTAGAGTGGCTAATGCATCAGCGAATTGATTCCTATCTCGTGGTAGATAATGAAACGAAGATAGTATCTAATTCTTTTGCCAGGGCTGTCAGTCGAGCATGATATAGCTGTAGCCGAGGTCCTGGGTTTTCCATTTCCCTTCTACCTGAATTATGATTAAGGCGGAATCTCCGAAGACTTCCAAGTCTTTGGCCCCTTTTGAAGGGCTTCTTTTAGACCAACAATGCATGCTTCATATTCGGCAGTGTTGTTTGAGCATTCGAACTCCAGTCTTATGGCTAAAGGAGTATGCGAGTCTGCTGGATCAATGAGCAGGATTCCTATGTCGAACCCTCTTTGTTGGCCACCCCATCAAAGAACATTTGCCATGCGGTGTCATGGTCAGTGATTTCCAAGACACCTTCGTCTGGGAAACTAGGCTCAGATGCATCTTCTGTTTCTAACGGCATATCAGCTAAATGGTCTGCGATCACGCTGCCTTTGATGGATTTGAGCGTGACATAGGTGATGTCATATTCATTGAGTAGGAATGGCCATTTAGCCAATCGGCTGGAGAGTGATGGCTTGCCGAAGATGTATTTCATGGGGTCCATCTTGGTGATGAGTTTGATGAACCTAGCTTGCAAGTATGTTTTGAGCCTTTGTGTTGCCCAGACTGGACCAGTGCAACTTTTTTCCAAAGCTGAGTAGTTTAGCTCGCTTCCTTGTAACTTCCTACTTATGAAGTAGATGGCATTTTCAGTGTAGGAGTTTTCTTTTTCTTGGGCGAGCGTAGCCCCTATTGCTGTATCTTTGATGGTTAAATATATGAGGAGGGGTTTACATGTATGGGGAGGAGCTAGCACTAGTGGGTTGGCAAGGTATTTTTTTACTTATTCGAAGGCTAGCTCGCATTTTTCATCCCAGACTCGGTCAGTGTCTTTCTTTAGGATCTTAAAGAGGGGCTAGCATGTTGATGCCAGTTGTCTCATGAAGCGGCTGATGTTTTGCAATCAGCCCAGAAAACCCTTGACTTCTGTTGGTGTTTTCGACTGTGGCATGTCTATAATGGCTTTGACTTTGGCGGGCTCTATCTCGATCCCTTGCTCGATCACCATGAATCCAAAGACCTTGCCCTTGGTAACCCCGAATGTGCATTTAGTCGGGTTGAGCTTCATTTGGTGCTTTATTAACCTTTCGATAATTTTCGAAGGTCTTTGATGTGAGCACCATCCGTGTTGTTGGAGTGCACAATCATATCGTCCACGTATACTTCGACTTCTTTGTGTATTATGTCATGGAAGAGGGTGGTGGCAACTCTTTGATAGGTAGCCCCAGCATTTTTCAGGCCGAATGGCATGACAGTGTAGCAGTAAGTTCCCCAGGGGGTGATAAATGAAGTTTTTTCCTGGTCTTCTGCTGCCATTTTTATCTGATTGTAACCAAGCATGCCGTCTACAAAGGATCTTATTTTATGTGAAGCCGCAACATTTACCACAATATCAATGTTGGGTAAAGGGAAGTCATCTTTGGGCGATGCTTTGTTGAGATCGCGAAAGTCCACTCATATATGAACCTTCCCATTAGGTTTCGGAACGATCACTATATTTGACAGCCATATCGGGTATTCAATTACCCGGATGAAATTGACGTGCAGTTGTTTCATGATTTCTTCTTTTACTTGCAGTGAACATTCAGGCTTGATGCATCCGAGTTTTTGCTTTACTGGTCTGGCATCAGGATATGTGGGGATTTGGTGCTCTACAATGGATGGATCCAACCCAGGCATGTCTTCGTAGGACCATGCGAAGACATCTATAAACTCTTTGAGGAGTTTGATCAGTTCTGCCCTTTCGGACCCTTGGAGGTAGCTACCGATTTGAACCTCTTAGGTGTCATTGTTCAGCCCCAGATTGATAGCAGACAAGTCTTCATCTGATGCTATCGATCGGTGCTTTTCTTGGAGCTTGACTGACTTGGCGAGCTCAAGTAGGTAATTTTTATCATTTGGGTCCATTTCGTTAAATGACTCATTATTAATACTAATTAATTCATCTTTTAACGCAGGTGCAACTAAGGAATACGCAAAGATATTGAGATTTTCATTAATAAGCACAGACTGTACAGGATTGGTTACATTATTGAGGTCCTGGGGTTTGATGGCCTCAATTTTAGGAGGCGAACTGGTAGATGACCAGTCCGTAAGGCTATAGGAAGGAGGGGTAATAGTATATCTGAAATGGTCCACCAGGTCTGCGGTCGTTAGGAGCGGGCCGGTTGTAGTATACCAGTTCTGCAGAGGATTATCAGCTATAGACTCAAATTCACCCGGGAGGTTGTTAGGACTAGTGCCTTTATCAATCATGCCTAGGAAACTATCTCCTAGGAAATCATCACCATACTTTTCTTTTATTGAAAATGGCACTTACAACATTTTTATTCTGGCTGAATATATTTCTTGATCATTAAACCTTCTTTGTTTGGTCTGGCCCCAAAATTCTTATATCTGCCACTGTGATTATTTCATTATCGTTGAGGTCCTGGATGGCATTTTTGAGTGAGTAGCACTTATCGGTGAGGTGACCACTGCAACGATGGTACTCATAATACTGGGCATGGTTCCATGTGTTTGGTAATGGGTTGGGAGGTTTATAAATTTATAATGAGTTTAAGTTTCCCATGAACCCATAGTGTTTGGAAAATTTCAGATCTTGAGGCAGGTAGATCATCATAATGCCTTGGTATTAGTTCTTTCCTTCCTTTTGGTTTGGATAAAATACTTGGCTATAATTTGGTTGAGTAGCATGGGTTGGGCTTTTTCTTGTTGGTTTGGGAAGTATTGTGCTAGGAATTGATTGTATGTGCTCTTATTTGAGGGAGGTTCTTCTTCATGCACATAAATCATTCCATTTGGGGTCCCATGGGTCATTTGCTGGGAATATGGTATTTGGAGGATCAAGGTGAAGGTAGTATTTCTGGTTATGGTGACAGGCATATTAGGTGAAGGAGTCCAGGGTTGGTATCTGGGGTGGGTGGTGGATCGAGGTTATTTGGGATGGTACTATTTTGGGAAGTAGGGTTGATATTTGGTTGAAGGCTGGTGTTTGGTTGTTTTTTGGAAGCTTGGAAGAGGATGTTTTCTGTTGTATAAGGGCAGTTCATTTCCGGAAGGAAAGAGATATCAGAAGAAGGTTTTAGGCTTTTGACCTGTTGAGAGATAGTAGTGAGCATTTCTGCAAAACTTGCTAAAAGATTGCCCACCACTTGGTTTGTTATCTTCTCCACTTGCTAAAAGTTTTAATTTCTGGTTCTAGATTGTTCTGCCCATTACTGGTTTCTACCATAGTCTGTTTATTTTTGGCGGCCATTTTGCTAAATTTTATACCCTCACTGATTCTGCATTTTTCTGTTCTGACCCTGATATTATCTGATCTGACCCCTGTGTCTGTATCCCGTATCAAGCGACCGATGTCTCTGCCTTTCCAAACTCGGGCTAGGTTTCTAGAGGAAAAGGGTTGGAGGTATCAGAAGGGATTGGCTTAAGGCTTTTTTGGGTTCAAAGTACAGTGTGCCTTTATTATTATTTTTTATTATTATTATCATTTTTCCTAGAATGATCGGACAAGCAACCGTTTTGTTTTGAAAGTCTCAGGACTACTCCTGGAATAGTGGATTCTTTCTCCAGAGTATAGGACATTCGTATTCCACCTGCCTTTCGACTCCTCAAGATTGGACTGACCTTAGGCAAAGGGTCTTTACTCTTTCCGGGATCCATCATTCGAAATGGTATAGGTCAAATATCATAAAGAATATTGATCAGCCCCTGTGCATTTTTTTTTTTTACTTTTTTTTGCACCAGGGATTGGTCAATAATTTAGAGATATAAAAACCGATCGGTTAGATGAAGTGTCCTGAGAATCTATATGCAATTAACGTTGGCTGATGCAGGGGGTAGGCTGGCCATGGTGTAGGGTAGCAGTTCGGAATATTTCTACGTGCGTGCACGTGTGTGGTATCTAAAAAGCAGTAAAGTTTTTTTCCATATATAAAGCAGTAAATAAAGCAGATATGACCTGTCTTTCTGTTCCTTGTGGATTTTCTCGGCTTGCTTAGTTTGAGTCCTTGAAAGGACAGCGCGAGCAAGCAAAACGGCTATTCAGATCAAGAAATTGAAAGAAAAGTGGAGAATCTATCTTTTCCTATTAATTACATTTTGGTCCTATTCCCCAAAATAAAAATGACAGAATGAAATAATATTTACTTATTTTTACGCGGAATAAATAAAACAGAGATATAATATAATACAACAAGGCAAAATAAAGCAAAAATAAGCCCCTTGCTTTTTATGTTATTCTGTCCGAAGTTCTATTTTATTCTCTTTTTTTTTTTTGCTTTTTGATTTTTTTTGCATATATTTTTTTTATATGTATTTGTAACGGTACCTGAAACGAAGTTGTTGCAAGTTTCACAGTTATATGCATATATATATATATATATATATATATATATATATATATATATATATATATATATATATATATATATATATGCAGATATATACAAATGCAATATTTAAGTTGTTAAATAAATATAATAAGCATATTTCTAGCCAAAAACAAAAGAAAACTTTTTTTTTTTTAAAAAAAATGAGTCTACCCCTCCATTTTTATTTTTCTTTAAAATAAAAACGACGTTCTCAGCAGAGTCACCACTGTGAGTGCCTCGACTCTTTCCGCATCTTGCACTCCCTTGTTTAGGGGAGAACAAGATCCGAAAAGGACAACGTTCTTTTCATTCCATCTTCACTTGTTCAGGGGAAAACGAAATTAAAAGTGCAAAAAGAACGTTGTAAAGAGCGCATGTAATACGTCTGGCCTCATTGTGGACCATTGTGAGTGCCTCGGGTTTTCTGTATCCCATCCTTCCTTGTTTAGGGGAAAACAAGATTCAGAAAACACAACGCTCTTTTCATTCCATCTTCCCTTGTTTAGGGGAAAACGAAATTAAAAAGATAAAAAGAGCGTTGTAAAGTGCGCATGGAATACGTCCGGCCTCACTGTGGACTCAAAATGTTGTAACAGAGTCTCCATCTTTATTTTAAGGAGAAATAAAGAAAAACCAAATGTAACAAGATTTTGTAAAAGGGTTCGGAGGCTAAGTTACGAGGTGGGAATGTGTTAGGCACCAAACTCGCCCTTTCGGTCTCAAAATAGTTTTTGGCTAGAAATATGCTTTTTTATATATTTATTTAGCAGACGAAATAAAGCATATATATATATATATATATATATATATATATATATATATATATATATATATATATATATATATTACATCACTTGCTACAGCCTCCTTTTAGGAGTCACAAATACATTTATAACTATTTGACCATAATAATGGCTCTTTTTAGTGTTATTTCTTATAGAACTTCGGGCAGCACAACTGCTTATTTTGGCTACACTTTGCCAACTTAAATAGCACTTATATTTATATAAAAACTTTTAAAGCCTACCTTTTGAAGCATAGGAGTGCTCGCTCTGTCCTTCAGGGAGAGGGAGTCTTTTTATTGCTTCGTTGTTGCAGGGTTCAGGCAGAGTAACTGCTTCGAGTTACTTTTTGGACTTAGGAACCGGGCAGAGCAACTGCTTGCCTTTTGGATGTTGCTTGCTTGCTATTGGCGGAAATCGGGCAGAACAACTGCTTGCTTCTGCTGGCTAATTTTACGCCTAGATTCGGGCAGAGCAACTGCTTGTTTTGGGATTTTTGGACCGGATGAATAGGGTGGAATCCTAGCAGGGAGGCTAGGGTTCACTATGACCGGTTGGTTTTGTGTTTGGGGAGATTTGGCGGAGATTCGAGGCTTAAAGGAGAGGAACTCTCAAGACGCTCGGAGACAACTCACTGCGGAGGCTTCTTAACTGCGTTATCGCGGTGTGTGAGTGTGTGAATTCCTGAAGCTGGATGCCTCTATATATAGGCTGGAGAAGGGATTCCTTCGTCATTAAGTTTTTCTTTCGATGTTTCATCAATTTGTACCGCGCGCTGAGAGGGTTGCACCAAAAGCAAAATGCTATAATGCATTTGACAATAATGGGCGCCTGTAGACATCCCAATTTCGTACCCCTGATATGTGACTCTAGCATGTGATATCAAGAACTGTTTAAACTTAACAAATGTCAAGTTACAGTAGTTAAAAATGCAAAAGGCAAAGCAGGATGCGCAAAACAGTAAAATGCGAGGGATAAAAGTGTAAAATTTGAAAGAGGAATAGTGGTGGCGCGACCTAAAGGGGCCTTGGCGGCGCCAAGAAGAGGTATATGGCCCCGATTAGCTCTGATACACCCGGACTTAACGCATTGTGCAATTTCTAAAGCGCGGTGTACAAGGATTTTGAGCACGAAGAAGGAATTTGTTATCCCGGATGAGTCCTCTCCTTCAGCTATAAATAGAGGCCTTGGGACTCACTTTCAGAAGCCCGGAAGAAAAGAGAGAAAACGCCGATAAAATTTCTCTGCGTCGTCCTAATGCTGAGAAAAATAGAGAGTGAAGTGAGATAGGGAGTGATCCTTCTATAAAGCCTCTAAACCCTGCCAAAACTCCGCCAAATCAAAAACCAACTGGTTAAAGTGATCCCTAGCCATTTAGTTAGGTATCCACCCTATTTTCCCGACCCAAAAACCATAAAGTAAGCCGTTACTCTGCTCGAGTAAATAGGCTAAAACTACCAAAAGTAAGTCGTTACTCCACCAAAATAAATAGGCCAAAACCACCAAAAGCAAGCCGTCACTCTGCCCAAATAAGCAAGCCAAAACCATAAAAAATAAACCGTTACTCTGCCCAAATCACAGCAGCAGCATCATAAAAGTCTCCCTCTCTCGAGAAGGACAGAGCGAGCACCTTCCGCTTTAAAAGCTAATAGCATTTAAGGGCGTTAATTTTATCAAAGTTATTCTTTAAATCCAACCCAATGTAGAAAATATAAGCCGTTGTGCTGCCTGGATTTAGTTAGAAAATACTATGTAAAAGAGCCGTTATTATGACCAAATATTTTTAAATATATCTGTAATTATTGTAAGGAGACGGCTGCAAGTTCATAAATAATATAGCCGCGGATATATTTGCTTTTATTTCATGTCTTTTAAATGCTTTGTTTATTTGCTAAATAAATATAACAGAAAGCATACTTTAGCCAAAAACCGCTTTTGAGACCGAAAGGGCGAGTTGGATGCCTAGCACCTTCCCAACTCGTAACTTAGCCTCCGAACCCGTTTTGCAATCTCTGGTTTTTCTTTTTTTTTTGGTTTTGCTTTATTTTTGCCTTAAAATAAAGATGGCGACTCTATAAAACATTTTGGATCCAGTGGGGCGTCACAACACTCCTTTCTTGCACTTTTCCGTTTTCCCTAAAAAATGGAGAATGGGAATGAAAGAGTGATACATTCCTTTATCCTGGTATCCCCTAAACAAGAGGATAACTTGATGCAGGAAACCCAAAGCACCCATAGTGATCCGAAATAAGCCATAAGGCTATTTTCATAAAATCCATAGTGGGGCCTCGCAACATCCTTTTTCGCACTTTTCTGTTTTTCCCTAAAAAAGGGAGAATGAGAATGAAAGGGTGATGTATTCATATATCTTGGTATCCTCTAAACAAGGGATAACTTGATGCAGGAAACGGAAAGCTCCCATATTTGACCAAAATCCACTAAAGTCAACCGAGGCGTATTCCAACGCGCTATTTTATATAGCACTCCTCTCGCACTTTTAATTTTGTTTTCCCCTAAACAAGGGAGAATGGAATGAGAGCAGTGGTGTCTCGCATCCGCACGTATGCGCACCCCTAACCAAGAGCGCGCGGGGCGCGGGCTCATTCCCGGGCGACCCACAGTGGCGACTCTGCTGGGGAGATTGTTTTTATTTTAAATAAAAATGGAGGGCTAGACTCATAAAAAAAAACCTTTTTGTTTTTCTTTGTTTCTGGCTAAAGTATTCTTGTTATATTAATTTATGCATTTGAATATTGCGTTCCTATACATCCGTGCCTATATTTGTGGATATGATCCTCCATCTTGCAGCAGTCTCGTTCCGATAACTGTTACATGTATATTTAAAAATATTTTTTTAAAACAAATCAAATATATATATATATATATATATATATATATATATATATGTATGTATGTATGTATATACATCATATATATATGTATATACATCATATATATATGTTTGCAATAAAATTTCGGGCAACACAATAAAAGGGCCGGTGCTTTATTTTAATATTGCTTCATTTTCGGCTATGTATTATTATTTTATTTTGGTTATTGTTTTCATTATTCCGCAAAATATGTATATACTTGTCTTCATTCTGCCATTTTATTTTGGGGATATAAGACAAATTTTGTAATTAATATAAATAGATAGATTCTCCGCTTTTCTTTCTATTTCTTGATGTGATGTGCTTTCTTACTCGCGCTTAAACTAAAAAGCCGAGAAAATCCACGCGTAACAGCAAAACAGGTCATGTGACAACCCGACCCGGACCCCGAGGAAGAATCACGAGTCAAGTCGTCCAAATAGGACTACAATTCATGCAAGGACTCAATTATAGAAAACGACGTGACGCAACATTGTAGATGAAGCGCGACTCGACACTAAAAGGCTAGAATAATTTAAAACTTTTTAAACCTGATATAGCAATTAAAGACAAGTATACCAATTCATCGGCGACTTTACAACCGGAACCCAACACTAAACAGTTCATGCTAATATACCTCGACGGCTACAACATGCCGGAGAAACAACATAAGTAAATAAGAGCTAATGTGATGCTCAGCGGAAGACTTAAACATGTAAACCAACTACAACTATACAAGGCTCGGCGTACATGCGCCGACACTCAAAATAGGATACAAGTTACTACAAGTAATAGACATCAATACAAAGATCAAGTTCCGAAAAGCGAAGCGAAATGACTTGCTATACCCAACGTCCTTACAAAAGAGATCAAAAGGAGGACATCTATATAACAACCTCGCCGCGAGTAATCTCGAACAAGCACGAACCCTGCAACGCTTCAACGAAAGGTACTTGGACGGCTCGGATCTAAAGCAGTAAAAGGGAGGGGGTAAGTCATAAAGACTTTGTGAGTTAACAATTATGCATGTCATGGCATCATGCAACATACATAGCAAGATATCATCATTAATATCAAGTCAATCAAAGCATTCATTTATATAAACACTTAGTTCACATATCCATGGTAGCACATTGGTTTCACGTAAGTGCTATAAAGTAAATCACACATTAAGAGGATATGTTATGGAACCGGTGCCGCTACGTAGCTCCTGCAATACACATCGTTAACTTATCATGCGAGAGATACTCGTGATGGATGTATCAAAGTACCAAGCTCTCTACTCGGGTACCGAGCTCTCTACTTGGTAATTAGACTTGCCAGTGTGCTCTGTTGGTTACAGCAAAGGGGCTACTTCCCTACTGTGGCCAACAGTGGAGGGGTGTGTGATAAAAACCCGGTATAACAACCCATCACTATCAAGAATCCCATAATTCGTGACGGCGATGCATTGTCACACCATCAACTCAACCAAATATGCCAGCTGGACTAATGCAATGCCAAGTAGATGTTTACTCGTCATATAAACTCAAATAAGGAACAAGTTCGACAAAAGCGAACTTATTCAACAGGTAGGTGTTTACTCATTAAGGAATCAAATAGGAATTCGACAAGAGCGAATTCAACATGTCACATAGATATATCATTCTACAACATGCTCTCAATTATGCATTTCTTTCACACAATCATATAAACCGCATAAGAACTCGATTGAGTCTTATAAGCACACATATCAAAATACACTTCAATTCATCCCAAAGTCATGTAAGTTAATACATTAGTCTAACGAACTACAAACGTCGTAGGGATTGAATATGGAGTCAGTATTGTTCAATAACTCCCTAATCTCAACTCCGATGAGTCATTACTAAAATGCAACTAGTAGATCATTGATACTATATGCATCCCATTGCTCTTCCCTATGTTCTCCGTTCATTTAGAACTTAATAACTAAGCCGTTCATGACCTTAAACTAGCCATAAACCAAATCCCGAGTTTCAAACCCTAGAATTGTCGATTTTGATAAACCTACAATTGAAACATATTCTTTCACAAGAGTTGATCCTAGGAACATTTAGAACAACATTCATGCTTTACACAAAGTCAAAATCATAACTTCATATAGAAATCATAAAATCCTACACACTTTTCATAGGTTGAATTGGAGGATTCTACTTCACTAAAAGTGTTCCTAAGCATCATTAGAACAACTATAATGAAGGGGACATGTCATAATATTGAACATGAAATTTATGGGAATTGAGAACTCACCTTAAGCCTATGAATAATGGTTGGAAGGAAGAATAAACCAAGGATTGTTGAAGAGGAGAGCAAGGCCTTCGATTCGGCGGTCTCGGATCGCCGATCGGGTCACCGGAACTCCGGCAAATGGTCACACAAGTTAGGGTTCTTCCCAAGGACGAAAATGGAGTTTAACTCTCAGCAAATATGCAGGTTGGTGGTCACCAATGGCTGAAATAGGCTTATATACCTTCCAACTAAACCACAATCCAAGTATAGGGTGTTATGAGGCTTCCTATTGGCTATGGCTTGCTAGCCATTGATAGCATCTCATCCAAGGGTTTAGAGGGCTTGGACTAAGGTCAACAAAGGAGGCTTAAGTCACTTTGGACGTCCAAGGGCCAAGGGCAATGAAGACATAAACCAAAAACCTTGCAAAATCCCGTAAGTGAATTTTCTGGCCAATTTCCAGATTGTTGTTACTGGACAGTCGATCTTGTAAAATCGACCATAAATAGCTCACAACTCCAAATGAGGTGATTTTTTGATTTTTCTGAAATTATACTCATTAAAATATATTTTTAGAATTTTAAATTACTCAATTTGGACTTATATTCATCAAAATAAAGTTACAACAAAATCAAGTACATAAGTTGATTTCCTGAGAACAGAATTCTGGCACAGCCGTAAGTCAAGACCTAAATGAGGTACTTAGACACCTTGGAAAATTACCAAATTTTACAGGGAGTATCCTAACATATTAAGGTAAAACTTACTAAATATTTAGAAAATTCTCTTTAGTAGATTGGTACCAGAAGTTTCCCGAAGTTCACCCAAAAACAGGACTGAATCTGTGAAGTAATATGTTGGTCATCTTATTTCCAAATGCAACAAATCTATGAACATTGATTGTGCAAGCATGAGAAATACTAGTACACTTGGTCTAGAACTTAAATGAACTTACGATAAGTTGAAAGCACAAACAATACAAGCAACGAAGGCAAACACGAGAAACCCTAAGACTCAAACGATGCAACTAAGCTTCCAAACTTTCAACCAAGTATACTATGATCAAGACGAACATTATAAGTCATGTATGCAAGGTACTAAGACTCCAATGGGACTTAGTTGAAGTGCTAACTTGCTAAGACATACAATAAACATGTTATAAAGATGTTATACATGTAAAGGGGTTTGGGTTCTCACATCCTCCCCCACTTAAAGGAATTTAGTCCCTAAATTCATACCAGTCATCTCGAATAGGTAAGGGTATTTCTCCCGCATATCAAGTTCAGTCTCCCACGTGGCTTCCTCAATATCAAGATTCTTCCACAAGACCTTCACTAACGGAATCCGCTTAGTCCTCAAGACTTGCTCCTTGGTATCAAGAATCCTCACCGGTTTCTCAACGTAGGAAAGATCGGGCTCAAAGGTAATCTCCTCATAAGCAAGAACATGTGATTCGTCCTTCCAGTACTTACGAAGCATAGAAACATGAAACACATCATGGACACCCGATATAGACGGTAGTAACGCAAGTCGATAAGCCAAAGATCCAATCCGCTCTAAGATCTCAAACGGACCAATAAACCTCGGTGAAAGTTTCCCTTTCTTCACAAACCGCTTAGTACCGTGCCGGGGCGATACCTTCAAGAACACATAGTCACCAACCTGAAACTCAAGATCACGCCTCCTGGTTGTGCGTAGCTTTTCGTCTACTTTGAGTAGTAGCAATCTGCTTTCTAATCGTTTCACACTCTCACCGATCGTTGTACCATCTCCGAACCCTATAACCTAGCCTCACCAACCTCATCCCAAAGAATCGGTGAACGACACTTACGCCCATATAAAGCCTCATACGGCGCCATCTCAATGCTCGATTGATAACTGTTATTATACGAAACTCGACCAACGGTAGATGTGAATCCCAACTACCCTTGAAATCCATAGCACACGCATGTAACATGTCCTCTAAAATCAGTATCAACCTCTCGACCGACCATCTCACTGGGTGAAAAGCGATCGAAGTTCAACTGTACCAAAGCCTCCCCGCAAAGAATGCCAAAACCTCGAAGTAAATGGGTCTCTATCCGACACAATGCTAACGGTACACCATGTAATCTCACAATCTCCTGAATGTACAACGCCGCCAACCGACTCAAACTGTAAGAAATCGCAATAGGAATAAAATGAGAAGATTTAGTCAACCTATCAACGACAACCCAAAGCGCATCAAAGCCTCTACGATGCGTGGCAACCAGAACAAAATCCATGGTGATATGCTCCCACTTCCACCCTGGAATCTCAAGTGGTTGAAGTAAACCGAGTGTCTTTGGTGCTCGGCCTTAACATCCGACACGCCAAACATCTAGAAACATACTCGCCTATCTCCTCTTCATACCATTCCACCAAAATCGCCTCTTCAAGTCACGGTACATCTTAGTACTACCCGGATGTATCGTATACTTGGCCTTGTGAGCCTCATCAAGAACCATATGTTTCACTCCATCGGAAGAAGGAACGCAAACCCTATTCTGAAAGGTCAAGATCCCATCACTATTTATCGCGAACTCGGGTGTATTATTCTCACCCAATCCATCGATAATCTTCGTCAAATCCGGATCGGTAACTTGAGCTTCCTTGATCAACCCAAATAAAACTGGTGTAGCACGAACACTAGCAAAGAGAACACTATGCTCACTCACAACAGGACTCCATTCACGGACATCCTCAAGCATCTTCCATTCCTCATCATCAAACATGACATGTAGGATCTCTACTCAACGCATCCGACTACATTCGCTTTCCTGGATGGTATAAGATAGTACAATCGTGATCCTTAAGCTTTTCCATCCATCGCCTCATCTCATATTTAACTCCTTTTGTGAGAAAAGGTATTTTTTGGACTCTTATGATCCGTATACACCTCAAACTTAGCTCCATAAAGATAGTGTTTCCACTTGTGAAGCACAAAGATAATAGCTGCTAACTCAAGATCATGTGTCGGATAATTCTGCTCATATGGTGACAACTTCCTAGAAGCATAGGCAATAACCTTCCCGTTTTGCATAAGCACACAACCCAAACCTTCTAACGAAGCATCACTATAAACCACGAAGTTATCACAACCACTAGGCAATGCTAAAATAGGAGTTGTAGTCAATCTCCTCTTCAATTCCTAAAAACTAGCCTCGCACTTGTCACTCCAAACAAAAGCAGACTTCTTCTGAGTAAGATTGGTCATAGGAGTAGCAATCTTGGAAAATCCCTCAATAAACCTACGGTAATAACCCGCAAGCCAAGAAACTACGGACTTCGGTCCAGTTACTGAGTCTTCCACTTGGTAACAGCCTCAACCTTTGATGGATCCACCGCGATACCATCACTAGACACAACATGCCCAAGAAAAGCAACTTGTTCTAGCCAAAATGCACACTTGCTAAACTTAGCATAAAGTTGTTTCTTACGCAACACAGAAAGAACCTCTCTCAAATGATTCTCATGCTCCTCTCGTGACTTCGAGTACACGAGGATATCATCAATGAACACCACTACAAAACAATCAAGGTACTCATGAAACACCCTATTCATCAAGTCCATGAAAACGGCAGGCGCGTTTGTCAAACCAAACGGCATCACAACAAACTCATAATGGCCATAACGCGTACGAAAGGCTGTCTTCGGGACATCCTCCGCCCGAACCCTCAACTGGTGGTAACCACTCCTCAAGTCTAACTTGGAATACACAATAGACCCCTGAAGCTGATCAAAGAGATCAAATGAGGTAAGGGATACTTATTCTTTATAGTAACTTGTTCAACTGACGATAGTCAATGCACAACCGCAAACTACCATCCTTCTTCTTCACAAATAACACCGTGCACCCCCACTGAGAAACATTCTGGCTTAATAAACTCCCTATCCAAAGAGTTCGCAACTGCTCCTTCAACTCTCTCAACTCACTGAGCCATCCTAAGGTGCTCTAGAGATAGGTGAAGTCCCCGGCAATAGCTCAATGCAAAAACTCTAACTCTCTGGCCGGGAGGTAATGCATAATCAAGAAAAGACATCCGAAATTCATTAACTACCTAAGACATCTTCTATTATAAAAGAGACATGCTGCATCACACACAAGCAATATACCTCGTATAC
>CM028381.1:19391859-19423439 GCA_013146195.2 Codonopsis lanceolata
CGCAAATTGAGATTTTGAAGAAGCGAGAAGGAGGAACAACCATTATTCTTAGTTGAAAATCAAGCTCCACTCATTTGCATTCACTTTCAGAATTAAGGATGCGATCAAGTAACCTAACACCTGTTAAATTCATCGTAAATTATTTATTTGTACTAGGGTGCTAGTTATTTTTAACGTAGATATATTTTTTGCATGCTTTAGATTAAATTTTTAATTTTTATTTTTAAAACACAATTTTAATTGTTAAACTTTCAGTTTTAAAATTTTTTATCAAACAAAATGTTTAGAAAGCGTAGAAATCACCGGCTCTTCATCCTCAGGCCATTTCGGAGGAAGAACACAATTTTGACATCACAGCTTAGTCCTCTGAGCATCCAGGCAAACTCTCCAAGTCTTTGGTGCCCAGAAAGGGGATTTAAAATTTGAATTTTGGTCTCAGATCCATTACGTGGCTCGTAGGTGGGGGCGTTTGTTAGATTCTCATTGGGGCCGAGTAGGACCCATTGTCAGAATTCACGCCAATGGCGCATTGGCATGGATGGCGGTGTGCTAGACCTTTGGTAATGTTAGGGAATAGTAGTTGATTTTTTCGGCCCAAAGCATTAACACGTATTTCGGCACCTCCAACTGCGGTTGGTGCGGAGTGACATAACACGCACCTCCGACCCCGTATCCAGCCGAGGGTGGTGAATGTTGTCATTGCTCCACGGTGTGGGTGGTCCATACTTAGTAACCCACCTTATGGACCACGAACCATGAGAGAGTCCTTCCTCGAACTGCAGCCAAGCCCGTGTATAAATTTGTTTGCGGACGTCTCGTGCCCTGAGTCACCAAAACCTGGGTGAATTGGGAGAGGGTACGTCTTACGACCACACCATTATGGTAGGTCTATTGATGTTGGCGGATTTGATCAACGGCCAAATCAAGACCCTTATTAGAGGTAGGGCGAATGCGGGGGTTCGCGTTCCGCATTTGATTCTTGACTTGTGTAGGGGCGATGAGGAGAATGCCCAAAACAGGCATTTGAAATTTGGTAAGGTCATTACTAGGGCCATTTGTTTGAGCATCACCGGCCGGTAGAGTGAGGGTTCCTCAGAGGAGGAACCCGAGGAGGAGAGGACCCACTCGTGGAGATCTCCAGATTGGAGAAGCTGTCCTCAATGATATGGTAAGTCGGCGAGGTGGCACCGTGCGTCTTGGGCAATTTGAAAATTTTTCGGTTGGGCTAACAGGTGGGGCATAATGCGTCAATTATATAGATTGCCACGGACCACGATCCCGAGTTTCGTCCTCATCGTTATCTCCGCCCAGGCTCACCTTGAGTCGAGCCCAAGATAAAATCTCGTTAGTTAGGTGGACCGTATCTCCTTTTGATATTTGTCCTACCCATCAATCCTCTCATATGTTCCTCTATTTTGAGGACAAAATAGAACTTAAGTTTGGGGGGATTTAAAATTTTAGGTCTTAGGGTCCTAGCCTAACGAGGAATGGAGATTGGAGCTATGTCGTTAGGGTGAAAGAAAATTTCTTTCTAGATGACCATTTAACTCTTCACCCTATTTTTCTGTTTTTTATTTTTCGATTTTCGGAGGTGTTGCCTTGACGAGAATACACTTATTTTGGATACTCGTGGGTTCCTCTTAAGGGGACCCATCATCGATTGTGTCATCGTCATCACCTCCAAATTTCTCAATTTCTTAAAAAAATATATTATAAAAAAAAAATTAATTCAAAATATTCATCCTCGAGTTTAGGTGTGGTAATGCTAGTCGTAGTCCATGAGGAGATTAGTGCAATGAACTGCATAGTTAGTCCGTAGATCCCCGGAATTTACTTAATTTTGCTGAAACTTTTACTTTTCTCCAAATTCTTCATGCACTCACCATCATAACTATGGATTGATTAGAATAGTTTTATAAAGTTTATAACACCTATTTCACTTCAACAAGATATGCACAAGAATATGATGCATAGCCATTCGAACATGATTGTTGCATTAAATTGTAACTTAGGGTCAATTGCATGTTAGTTAGATCCCTTGGATTTTCTCATTTATATATCTCAAGCACACTTTCGAACCGGTATGCATGTTAGTCTCAATTGTCCTACCATCCGTCTTAGCGAATGCTTATGTGAAATCGGTGATGCTAAACACTCAACCCAATTCCCATAGTTGATATGATATTTTGTGTTGTCTTACTTGCTTTAAATACTATGTGAGCATTTGGCATTAAGAAATGATTTAGGCCATCTTTGGATCGTTAGAGCCTAAATATTCCCTGACCTATACTAAATATATCCCTAGTGTCCCCTTTGAGCCTAATGAAAAAGAATGGAGTGTGCTAAGCACACTATTTAAACCCCCATTCGCCATCGTTTCTATTACCCACATTAACTTAACCCTAAAAGCCTATACACTTTTAGCCTACCCTTTGAGAGAGTAGGATTGGGTGGGAAATTGATTCTAGGAGGACCACTTCTTTTCGGTTAGGCTATTTTTGAAGGCTTTTCTTTCGTCGTCGAAAAAAAAAAAAAAAAAAAAATCATGTGTCGACGAAAAAATGAAACGGAAAAAAAGAGGATAAACAAAGATTCAAATGAAAGCATAGCTTTCAAGAGAAAATATGTTAGAAAAATTCTGCTGATTAGAATGATGATATTTTTAGAAGAATATATTGCCCAAAACAAGTTTGGGGGGGGGGGGGAAGAAGAAAAGTGAAAAGTAACACAAAGCACCCCTCCACTTGTGGTCTTTGCAGGTCCTAGCCTAAATAGGGAAAACTTCCTTTTGCTTGGAAGTATGAGGGATAAAGGGTAGTCTTACTCTCTCACTTTGAATTCCAATTCCTTTCCTTCATATCCCCCAACACCTTGGCCTTACATTACAAGCTTATAAAGTCCTAATGATCTTCTTGCTAATGCTTATGTTGTTTTTACTGTCAAGTGAGTAACATGAAATTGATCACACACTTCTTATTCAGTATTATTTACCCTTAAAGCTCACTGTGTTAGCATAATCTTAGCTATTACAAGTCATTGGGATATGAGAGCGTTGTATGTCATACATAGAAGTGCATGGGATGGATGTATAAATCTTTTGAATCCTTGGGACCTTTACGTCGTCAGAATCGAGGGTTTGGATGGTAGATCTCATACTTCTTAATGCATGATTTTCTATTAAACTGTGATTTTCATATGAATGTGGTGTTTAGCTCAATAAAACTGTTTTAGTTAAGATATTCTTTAAGACTGGTGATCACACACACGGAGAAATTAAAAGTAGTAGCAGTATTAAGAAAAGACTAGTTGGTTTTATATGACTAAGCATGCATATATGTGGTGAGCACCAAACTGAGATTACATGCATGCCGTACACTTATAACCTGAGGATGAAACCAAAAAGATTTTATATTTTAATTATGTGTTATTTGTAGTTTTATTTTAGTTTTGTATTTATTTGTTTTTGTATTTATCTACATAGTCGAGTCACTCGAAAGAGTCTCCTTGAGTTTGTGGGTTTATAGAGGAGTGTAAATAGTGTCACCCTCACAAAAAGATTTTAATTTTTGTTATTTATATGCTTTTGTATTTATAAGTTTATTTGTTTACTCGTGGACGAGCAAAGTTCAAGTTTGGGGGTATTTGATCGATGTATTTTATACGTCGATTTTATATACTTCTATGACTTAAATTATGCTATTTCATGAGTCTTTTGAGTACTAATATATGTTTTCGGTGAATTTTGTAAGTTTCAGGATTATTGTGAAAATACGCAAAACTCCAGGGTTTTAAGTGCAAATTACAAAGAAAGAAAAATTGAAGAAAAAATAAAAAGACACTGGACACCTTGCTTGCGGACGCAAGGTAGGCTCGCGACCTTTTCGGATTTTCACACAGTCATTCGATTCAATCGCAACTCTCGAGTATATATAGAAGTCAGATGTCGAGCCTAAGCATAAGGAGGGCGGCTGGAAGCTCTCTTTACATAGATTTTAGGTAGTTTTAGATTGTATAACATAGTTAGGTTTTGTAATTTCAAGTATTGAAGATCAAATCATGTCTCCCATCATCTTCATGTGTTGTTCATCATCTATGATGAACTAAATCATCCCTAATCTAGGAGGTGGGAGGTAACTTGTATCGAATTTATGTTTTGATTCATATATATATGTCTATTCAATGCTTGTTGATTGTGTTGTTTATCAACCCCTATATTATTTTGCTTTGAACAAATGAATGTAATCGCAAATAATAAAGGCTTAGAGGTGCGGATAAGCTGCATGACCAAGTGCATATGTCGTATGGCTCACCAACACAATAAATTGGACCTATCGAGCACGAGAGTGATAAGTTAGGACCAGGTTCTTACATGATCTAGGTGACAGATAGATCATAAATCTAGGTGACAGCTAGATTGATAGTTCCTGTGCTTAGGATATGGAATGGGTGAATTTTGCGGGGATGGAGGCTGAACCAATTGTTCAACAGACCATATCTATTTTTAGTGAACGAACCCAAGACATTGAATGACATTATTATGAATTGAACATAAAGGAGATATAAGTGAAACCCAGAATCCTAGATTTCCACTCACCATAAGATCTTCATATCTGTTATTACTGTCTAATTAGTTAAACATCTATAACTAGTAGATTATAATAGAATTAAACATAAAAAACCCCTTAGGTTAATAATTTGCTATCTATAATCACACTGTTCGTGATCACTTGTCTCTGTGGGTTCAACCCTTGCTTCCGAGTCTATTCTATAATAGTCTTGTACACTTGCAAGGAAATAGATAAATAAAACAATCGATCAGAGTTTCTCGAGATTGCCTTCGTTGCTTGTATCATTTATGTTTTCAACTTGCGAGAAATTCATTTGAGTTCTAGACCAAGTATACTAGTATGTATCATGCTTGCACAATCATTTTTCATAGACTTGTCAGCATTTCATCTGTTTTTGGGCAAACTTCGGGAAACTTCTGGTACCAATCTACTAAAGTGATTGAGATTTACTTTGGGTGTGTTTTACCTACATATGTTAGGATACTCCCTGTAAAATTTGGTAATTTTCCAAGGTGTCTAAGTATCTCAATTAGGTCTTGACTTAAGGTTGTGCCAGAATTCTGTTTTCAGGAAATCAGCTTCTGTACTTGAACTTGTAGTAACCCTATTTTGATGAATATAAGTCCAAATGGAGTAATTTAAAAATCTAAAATATAGTTTAATGAGTCTTGTTTCAGAAAAATCAATAATCATCTCATTTTGAGTTTTGTGCTATTTATGGTCGATTTTACAAGATTGACTACCCAGTAACTTTGCAAATGAAAATTCTATTTTTCAGATTTCGGGATTTTCTAACTTTCTGAATTCGTAACCCATTTAACCCATTGAACCCCATCCTTAGTGACCCTAATCCTATGTATTAGACCCTAATTACGTTTTCTTAAGCCTAATCTCATTCATGCTGCATTAGACATGTGGATTTCCACTCATCCTCCATGTGACATGTGGACTTCCACCCACATTTGCATGTCATATATAAGCCTCCCACCTTAGTGATCAGCTATTAAACCCTCCATTGCAGTAAATTTCTTCTCTCTCTTCCCAATCTCTTATGTGTGAATGGTGAGAGAAGATTAGTGTGTGTTTCCTCCATAACTTGAGCACCCGAACTCCGATTGCCAATCTGAGTCCACCAAATTGAAGCTATCGACGAGGAGCACGATTCTATCTGATTAGTTTTTGTTCATGTCATATTTTTCCTTGGTGTAAGGTAAGCTATTGATTCCCCTTATGATATATGCTAGAAATGCCATGCTATCCCATTTATCTCATGTTTCTCATGCTCCTACCATGTCTATACCATGTTTGATGATGATTTGAGTTTATGGGATTTTTGAGTGATATAGTCATCTTGTTTTTTTGGTCCTAAGCCTAGAATTAAATTTGTTCTATGCCCAATTGGAATAATTATTGTTCATGGACTATTGACTTTTGACAAACTTTATATATTATGATCCTAGGGTTCCATAAATTATGAATTGCTCATCTTATTGTTTTGGTCCTAAGCCTAGAATTAAATGTGTTCTATGCCCCCATTTGGAATAATTATTGTTCTTGGGCTATTGACTTTTGACAACCTTTAGAGATTATGATCCTAGGGTTCCATAAATTATGAATTTCTCATCTTGTTGTTTTGGTCTTAAGCCTAGAATTAAATTTGTTCTATGCCCAATTGGAATAATTATTGTTCATGGACTATTGACTTTTGACAAACTTTATATATTATGATCCTAGGGTTCCATAAATTATGAATTGCTCATCTTATTGTTTTGGTCCTAAGCCTAGAATTAAATGTGTTCTATGCCCCCATTTGGAATAATTATTGTTCTTGGGCTATTGACTTTTGACAACCTTTAGAGATTATGATCCTAGGGTTCCATAAATTATGAATTGCTCATCTTATTGTTTTGGTCCTAAGCCTAGAATTAAATGTGTTCTATGCCCCCATTTGGAATAATTATTGTTCTTGGGCTATTGACTTTTGACAACCTTTAGAGATTATGATCCTAGGGTTCCATAAATTATGAATTTCTCATCTTATTGTTTTGGTCCTAAGCCTAGAATTAAATGTGTTCTATGCCCCCATTTGGAATAATTATTGTTCTTGGGCTATTGACTTTTGACAACCTTTAGAGATTATGATCCTAGGGTTCCATAAATTATGAATTTCTCATCTTGTTGTTTTGGTCTTAAGCCTAGAATTAAATGTGTTCTATGCCCCATTTGGAATAATTATTGTTCTTGGACTATTGATTTTTGACAACCTTTAGGTGTTGTTTGGTAGCCAGGATTAAGGTCAGATATGATTAATAAGCCGAGTTGCCTGATGTTTGGTACGCAATAGGTGGTCAGGACTAATAGCACGAGTTATCCGGATAAAGTCATTATCCCCTCACTATTAATACCAAGGGGGAGGGTGGTATTATTAGCGCCTTCACTAAAAAAAATTTGGGATTAACATTTGTAATCTCAAAACTACCCCCGATATACAAGTGAGGATTAATAACGAGGGCACTAATAATACTGGAATTAATAATACTGCTTATCCTTACCCGACTACCAAACAAGCCCTTAAAGATTATGATTCTAGGGTTCCATAAATTATTAATTGCTCATGTAAGGGTAAAATAGGAAAGGCCTATTTTATCTTGTTTTCACCTTTCTTGGTCAAAGAAGGTTTTTAAATTAGTTAATGTTTATTTAGGATTTTGTGTTAGATTTAGTTTAGTTTATTTTTGGTAGAAAAATCTTTCAAAAGATTTCGGTCATACAAATTTGGTAACTAAATCTTGGCAAGCAACTTAGTTATTCCAAGAATACAAAATTTGATTATGTATGGTAAGATAATCTTGCAAGATTGGAAAGGTGTTGATTTTTTTCTTTAATAGCTAATCCCTTTCCTTGTAGGAGTGTATCTCTCTTACCGTGTGTTTGTATGTTTTGTTGTATATATATATATCGAAGGCTGGATTTCGAGCATGGGTAGAGCTTGAGACAGAAGAATAAGCGACATAAGCTGAGAGAAATAACAAAAGTTCAGAAGCAGTCTTTCTTCCTGTTGCACAGCAGCCGATTGTAGCTTTTGATGTTGCAACATCGGCAGCTGCATTGAATTCTGAAAAACTATTTTTGTGCTTCATGTTTCTGTTTAAGGAAGCTGAATCTGTTTTCTTCCCACGTTTGATTTAATTGTTTATGTGGGATTTTTGGTTCTCCAAGATACTTTATCTTGTGAGAATTTTTTTGCTAGTTGTAAAACATTATTGTTTCTAGTAAAATTTGTGTAGCCTTGAGGCTTGATCTACAAGTACTAAACTTGTAGATTGTTTTTGGTTAAAACTTGTTTACAAATTTTTGTTTGAAGATGTGTTTTGATACAATCTTCTGCTGCTACTGTTTTGGTATTGTTTACTGTTTTCATTGTGTTTGCCATTGTTGCTACAATCACAGCAACATTGGTAATCACATTGACATCTATTGAGAATCCTTGCTTTCACGTTCTTTCAGCACATCTTGTTGTTTTGGTCCTAAGCCTAGAATTAAATGTGTTATATGCCCCATTTGGAATAACTATTGTTCTTGGACCATTGACTATTGATAACCTTTAGAGATTATGATTCTAGGGTTTAATAAACTATTAATTGTTCATCTTGTTGTTTTGGTCCTAAGCCTAGAGTAAAATGTATTATATGCTTCATTTGGAATAACTATTGTTCTTTGACAATTGACTTTTAATAACTTTTAGAAATTATGATTCTAAGACCCCATAAATTATGAATTGATAATAATTCTTGACTATGGTTATTATTTGGATTAATGACCTAGTCTATCCTATACGAGAACTTAGAAAAGGGTTTAGAATGCATTTAGCGTTTAAACTCTATTGGATGAATTTATAGAGACGACTCAACAGAGTCTATTTTAGTGAGCCATTGAACAATACCGACTCAATGATCAATCCCTACGACGTTCTAAATGTGTTTCGCTAAGAATATTAATTCTAGACTCTTGAATTGGATTGATTACCATGCTTGATTTAAATGTCATATAATAGAATGCCTATTTGACATGTTGAGTTCGCTCTTGTTGAATTCAATCCTACTTCATTATTGATGAGAATAATGTAACACCCCGGATTCTTGCATGTGTTTTGTGTGCTTGCCTTCATGCATCCTCGTTGATTGTGAGCTTGTATACTTAGTCTATATATATGATTTAGAAGCATTCTTAAATCATTCATGAAGCTCTTAACATGTTTTGAATCATAGTAAGCTTGATTGGAAGTTTATAAACCTTCTTGCTTTGTTTCGCCCTTAGCGATTTCCTTCGTTGCCCGTATTGCTTGTGTTTCGACGTACGAAATGTTCATTGAGTTCTTGGACTTGTATTCAAGTCATAACCATGTTTAAACAATCCTTTTCCATGTCCATGTTATCCTAGTTTGATTGGTGGTTGATTGGCGTTTGATTCGTTAACCATTCGTTGCTTGATTCGAGCCGTGTTTTGCCTTGTCCCGGGTGTTGTTCGGGTGTGTTTCCGACTTGTTTTGTGTTGGGTTAGACCTTAGAATGGTTGCCCATGAGTTTGGGATCATTTAGAGCATGTTTAGACCAAGTTCAAGGGCTTGGTGAGGCGGCCGCATCGAAAATTGTGCTCCAGCCCGCCTCAACTTCTGAGAGCATTGTAAATTTCGGCTCAGTGCATCCCGAGCGCCCACCGGATTATTTGGCGCCCGCCTCAACTCGAGAGCAGGATTTTTCCCTGGTTGTGTCACGAACTTTGGCACTTAAACACCATTCCAAATCTCTTCTAAAACCTTCCTAACACCCTTGCTTATGTCCTAACATTAGTTAACATGTTTTAAGAGTTGATTAACCAACCATTAGTGAGCTTTAAGCAAACCAAATCAGATATTTTTGTACCACATTAGAGTGACACTTGTCCCACTCAGATTTTCAGCAAATATAAGCCACAATCTGACTTGTTGACCTTCATTCTTCACCTTCACTCTTCAAGAACGAAAATTCTTCTTCTCCCAAGTTCTCCCATGGCCTCTTGAAGGTTTCTCTTGGTCCTCCATCATCCTCTCATCTTTTGCTCAAGCCCCCTTCATCAAAAGTGTAGAGCTTGAAGAGTTGATCATTTCCAACCGATTTGTTTGTGCTCTTCCTATCTTCTTCCTTGGTGAAAGGTAAGCTATTGATTCCCCTTAGGAAGTATGTTAGTCTTGCCATGTCCCCCTCTTCTCATGACTCCCATGCTCCTACCATGTCCATGCCATGCTTGATGATGAGTTGAGTTTGTAAGGATTTTGAATGATATATTCATCTTTTTATTTTTGGTCCTATGCCTAGAAGTAAATATGTTCTATGCCTCCTTAGGAACAACTATTGTTCTTGGACTAATGACTTTTGATAACTCTATGAGATTATGAATTCTAGGGTTCCACATGCTAGGAAGTGTTCATCTTATTGATTGGGTCCTATGCTTAGAATCAATTGTGTTCTATGCCTTTCTAGGATTAACTAATGTTCTTGGACTATTGGCTTTTGAAATAATGATTCTAAAGTTCCCTTGAATTATGAAATGTTGAACTTGATAATTCTTGACTATGGTTGTTAAGTGGATTAACGGCCTAGTTACTCGACACGAGAACTTAGAAAAGGGTTATGGATGCATTTAGTATCTTAACTCTCTTGGATGAATTGTTAGAGACGACTCAACGGAGTCAAACTTAGTGAGCCATTGAACAATACCGGCTCAATGATCAATCCCTACGACGTTCTAAACACGTTTCTCTAAGAATGATAATTCTAGACTATTGAATTGGATTGATTACCATGCTTGATTCTTGATGTCATGTAATAGAATACCTATTTGACATGTTGAGTTCGCTCTTGTTGAACTCATTCCTGCTTGATTATTGATGAGAATATTTACTTGTCATGAACGAGATCGCTCTTGTCGACCTCGTTCCCTACTTGAGAATTTGTTAAGTAGACACTACTTGACATTTGCATGAGTCCAGCTGGCATCCTATCCTTGATTCACACACGCCTCCACTGTGGCCACAGTGGGGAAGTAGCTCCCTTGCTGTAATCAATACGAGCACCATTGGTGTCTATCCCGGGCATTCCCTCGGAAGGTCGATGTACTTACACACATCCGACTCATGCACGCTCATGATAACGCTTGTATGCAGGAACTACGTAGTGGCCCGGCTCTCCATATATCCTTATCCTATGTGATTTAATTTCAAGCACCTATGTGAAACAATGTGCATTTTGGATATATGATCTCTATGCTTATGTGACTATACCTTGCCTTGTATGTTGCATATTGCCATGACATGCATGATTGATAGCTTACAAGTCTTTATGACTTACCCATTCCCCTTTACTGCTTTAGATCCTAGCAAGACAGGTCCTTCCCGTTGAGGCTTGCGGTGTTCGTGCCTTGTTCCCCTTTTGTACGCCGTTGCAGTTGAAGAGGTGGTTTAGATGTCCTCTTCCTTTCTTTTGTTATTTTGCAAGGACGATGGGTTTAAGCAAGTCAATTAGACTATGCTTGGGAATTTGTATAGAACTTGATCTTGTTACTTCTATTAGCTACTTGTAGTTTAACTCTTGTAGTACTTGTAACCCCTTTTTGCCGGCATTGTGTAAGCCGAGTTTTGGTTATCATGTATAATAGTTCACTACGTATAAGACTTCCGCTGAGCATGCTATTAGCTCTTATTTAATTCTTGTCCATAAACTGTTAGCTTGGGTTCCGGCATGTAGTGTCGCCGATGATTTGGTATATTTGCTTAACTATTTTATCAGGTTTGTAAAGTTTTAAAAATACTGGCCTTTTAGGGCCGAGGCGTGCTACGTCTCTAATGTTGCGTCATGTCGTTTTCTTAAAATGAGTCCTTGCATGTTAATTGTCCGCTTGTTTCCCCCTTATTTGGGCGGTCCGACCCCTCGGTTCCACCTCGGGCCCGGGTCGGGTCGCCACAAATAATTACTTGTCATGAACGAGATCGCTCTTGTCGACCTCGTTCTCTACATGAGAATTTGTGAAGTAAACACTACTTGGCATTTGCATGAGTCCAACTGGCATACCTATCCTTGTACACACACGCCTCCACTGTGGCCACAGTAGGGAAGTAGCCCCTTTGTTGTAACCATTAGGGCGCATTGGTATGTGTATGTCGGGTATCTCCTCGAAAGGTCGATGTACTCACAACCATCTGACACCTCACATTCCAGATAACGCTTGCATACAGGAACTACGTAGCGGCACCGTCTCTCCATAACCTTGAAAAGGAGAGTATTTAACTTCACTGTCTGAGTCATAGGTGGGAGGTGACTCTAGAGCAACAAGGCAAATGTGTGTCTGCTCTGGTGAGTCATCACTATCATCCTCATCAGAGTCGGTTTCAAACCAAGTGGAAACATGATTTTCTTTTAAGTCCTCAGCTAGTAGACCTCTATGTTTAGAAAATGATTTAGAAGGTCTCTTTTTATAAGCTTCATATTTTGGCTTAGGACATTTAGAAGCAAAATGACCCGGCTTCCTGCAGTTGTAGCAAACTAACTCATTGTTTTGTGTGCTTTCAGCAGATTTTCAGAAAGTCTGCTGGTTTGCTTCTTTCTTTTTGTTAAATTTTGAGAACTTCTGAAACTTCTTAACGAACATGGCAAATTGCTCGTCAGAGAGAATTTCATTCTCATTTGAAGAAGTGGATGGTTTAATTTCTTGGGTAGGAATTTCCTGAGAGATAGCAGAAAAGGAAGGAAGTTTAAAATGTTTGTCCTGTTCTTGAGCTTGAAGTAGTTCTTGCTCATAGACAATTAAACTCGCATACAAACTTCTGAGGTGCATGGAGTTCAAGTATTTGGACTCTTTTATAGCAGTGGTTTTAACATGCCACAAGCTTCCTAAAGAAGCTAAAAATCGCATATTTACTTCCTTAACACTATATTCTTTTCTTAAGGAATAACAACTGTTTACTACCTCACAAATTCTGTCGTAGGCTTGTCGTAGAGTCTCCTTAGGATCCTTTCTGAAGGAATCAAATTGTTGAATGTAGTTATACTTTCTGTTGTCTCTGGTGGGCAGATCTCCTTCAAGATAATCCACCAAGGCTTCCCACATTTCCTTGGCAATTTTGCATCTGATGATTTGTTGATATGTGCTTGTGTCGACAGAGCTGGATATGATGTGAATAGCTTTGTTGTCGAGTTCAATGAGTCTCCTTTCTTTGTCTGTCCATCCATTCATGGATTTAGGTATCTCAGGAGGTTCACTAGCTACTTCGGCAAGTAGGTTGGGCTTCATTGGAACATGAGGACCTGTTAGAACACATTGCCACAAACGGTTGTCAATAGAGTTCATGTATCTCATAACTTTATCTTTCCAGACTTCGAAGTGGCCTTCATCCAATATTGGGACGTGGCTGGTATTCGAAGTAGGCAGCATATAGTGAGCCATAGGATCTATTCACAAGAAGTTAATCTTGACAAAATGAATTTTCAAAGAATTAAGCTCTGATACCAATTGTTGATCCCAAAATAGGCTCAATCTAGGCTAGAAGGGGGGGGGGGTTGAATAGCCTAGTTGTGTTTTTATTAAAACTTTTTATAAACACTTCTTAATGATTTCTTGAAAAGATTTAACTAGAAGTGTTAATGCAGCGGAAACTGAAGAGGTTCTGAACTGACTAGAATTCTGCTTAAGTAGCACAGATTCAGAAGTGGTTAAGTATACACAGTTAATAGAAATGTAGAAACAGATCAGACAGAACACAGAGTTTAGAAGTGGTTCGTACTGTGAATAGTACTACGTCCACTACCAAAGTGGTTGGCTTTGGATTTTAAAAAGTGCGCTTGTTTATCCACTAGGTTTATAAGAAAGATCTCTAATGGATCGTGTACAAAATGAGTTTTCAACCAAGTGTATAAAGGTGGGAGGAACAATCAAGGATTAATTGTTCTCACACGTGCTAAAATAAAGAACAGTTTTTAAAGACAAACTAGATGAAGCTGAAACAAATTAAAGATTGGCAGATCTGCAGCTTCAGGAAGTTTGGTGAAGTGTTAGTTCTTGTCCTTTTGATCTCTTGAATGCTTGAGTGTTTGAAGATGAAGCTTGAAAGTGTTAATGCGCAAGAGTTGTTTCTTCAGATCTTCAAAACATGGATAAATACCAGAGAGATCTTTTGGACCGTTGGACTGAGGCAGAGAGAGCTGTGTCCAACGTTCTATTGCATTGAATGCAATTCGGCGCTTTGGGGGATGTGTGTGGCACAGTCATCAGAGATGCAGTGTTTGCAGAGAAGGCATTCCCAAATAGAGTAAGGTTTCAGTTTGTAGGCGTTGCAGCTGTGAAAGTCTTCTTAGCCAAAGAGGGGAATATCTTCAGATTTCATGTTTCAGGAGACAGAATGGACAGTTGTCAGTATGTAGAGTTGACTTCTTTAAAGTGAAATCCGAAGAAGATATTTTGACTAGATATTTCAAAAATATCTAGATAAGACTATATGTGACATAATTCCATGATTTGGCTATTCTTGATTTTTTGCTCTTTGAGCAGACTTCAAAGTCTGATGTTCTTCCAAGGATGTTGTTGAAGCTTGCTTATCCGCGCCTAAACTAACACTAAACAGTTCTAAACAACCTTGATTCTAAGACAGTTGCAACACTAATCGGTACACAGACCTTTTAGCCACTGTACAATAGAATCAGAAGATGACTCAACCAAATCTAGAACCTATCGGAATCAACATGTCTCATACAATTTCACACACGCACATATATACATCAAACGGCAATCTCTATGGTGATTCTAGGTTGATTCTTTAGCAGCGTACTTCTCTCGCTCGATTTCTCTGGTGTCGCACATAGCTATATCTCACTTTTGAGATTTTTATCTCAGTGTCAAATCTAAAAAGGGCAATCTGTTCTATTTTCTGTCTTTCCTTGGATTCGAGAGTCGAGAGAATGACATAAAAGACATTCGTAGTAATGTCTTATTAGAGATGCTATATTTTTTTCTTGTAAAGGGGAAAGTGGGTCTATTGAACTAGCATATCCCATGGAGAGTAGCTATGGGATTTTGGAGAAGAATTGACGGTAGGGGGAGGGGAATTTAAGGAAGAAAATAACGAAAATAGACTTATGCGGTTGAAAAAAAAAACAGGGTACTTGAGCAGTTATAATTCCAGGAAATGGTACCGGCCTGCAATTATTTCATAATATTATGGATGATAATCGGGTTGGTCCACTTTAAACAATTTCCAACCTCTAAAGTCCTTTATATTTTAATTTAATCGATAAAATTTTAAAATGGAAGCAATGTTGGAGACAAACTATTTATCCCAAGAATGTCATTGTATCCATGAGATATGAGTTCGCCTTTCAAGTTTCAGGGAAGAAAATTTTCATTGGTAGTATCGTATGCAATGACAAATAACAAAAGTCAAGATCAATCAATGTCACGTGTATAACTCTTCTTGAAGAAGCCAATATTCAGACATGGGTAGCTGTATGTTGTAGTTTTTAAGGTAACCAACACTTCTTGTTTGAAGAAATTGATAAACGATAAAGATGGAAAGCCAACAAAAGATGTTAAAAATGAAACAAAATATGTCGTGTAAGAATGATTCAACTAAATTTATAATATTATCGATACAATGATAATTTTTTATTTAAATAGTTGCCCCAAACAATTCTTTTCTTTAATTTACACTTTTAATTTTAATCTGCCTCTTTATTTCTCTTGAGTGATAAGTTTAATTATATATATATATATATATATATATATATATATATATATATATATTTATTTAACGCACGAGTACTAGTTCTAACAAAAATTAAGCAAGTTCCCATAGTTCTAGCTCTAGAGTGGTGTTTTTATTTTCCTTTATTTTCTTTATAAAGGACGCACTTAATCCATAAAAGAATATAGATTTGAGTTTCTACGAAAAAGTTACAAAAGCTTCAACCCTAGCATCTTTTTTCTTTTTTTTTTGCAAAACTCCTAACTAGATTACATTACTGGTCTGAAAAGAAAAAGAAGAACGTGAAAAAAGCTACGTCTGGTGAACCAATGATCTATTCCACTTCTTTTTTCTCTTAATGGGGATTGAATTTATCATGTTCTTCTTAAAAATTATTTTAGTGTGTTTTCTAAAAGACCTTGCACTTGATATTTAAATGTATTATTTTCCACATTTATGTAGAGCTTGAACTTGATGCAATGGTCTTAATTACACATCTAATGGTGGTATGGACAATCATCAAATACCCTACTTTTGTTGCAAAGTGGAGCGGGGGGTCTTACCTTTGAAATTCACTAAATTCATCCATCATGAGTAAGTTTTCAAAACCACACTCACATGGTACACCCCGATTATAATTGGTTAACTTTATGTGGATTATTTAATTGTATTACTATGGACACCCCAATTTCGTACCCTTGGTATGTAACATCATATGAAATATCAAGACCTGTTAAAAGGACTAACAAATGTCAAGTTACAGAGTTGAAAATGCAAAAGAAAAAGCAGAATGCATAAACAGTGAATTGCAGGGGCCCAAAGTGCCAAGAATTGAAAGAAAAAAAAGGTTGTGGGTGGCGCCCAATAGTACCCCATGCACTGTAGCAATTTGCTTTTGGTACAACTCTCCAAACGCACGGTACAAGCCAATGAAGCTCAGAAAGTAAAACTTAACCACGAAGGAAGCCTCACTCCCAGCCTATAAATAAGAGTCCCCGGCTTTCAGAATTCACAACAAAACGCACACATAGAAAAACACAGTTACGCAGTGAGTTCACCGCGTAGTTGAGAGAACGCTGAGGGAATTTCTCCCTCTAGCCCCGAATCTCTGTCAAATCTCCCCCAAACACTAAAACTCTCCGGCCAAAATTAAACCTAGTTGCCCTGCTAGGATTCCACCATATTCAACCGATCTAAAAATCCCAAAAAGAGCTGTTGCTCTACCCGATTTTCGACGTCAGCAAGTAAACAACACCAGCAAAAGCAGCAGTTGTGTCACCTGGATCCCGAGGCGAAAAGTAACTAATCGAAGCAGTCACCCTACCCGAATCCCCGCAACAACAAAGCAACAGCAAAAAGACTCTCTCTCCTTGAAGGCCAGAGTGAGCGCACCCTAGGACCTACCCGAAGGAGCTTGGTACAGGATAGAACCCCCACGCTTCAAGAGGTAGGTTTATTAAAGTTTTTATTTATAAAAGTGCTATTTAGACTAGTCCAATGTAAGCAAAATAAGCAGTTGTGCTGCCCGAAATTCTATAGAAAATAGCACTTAAAAGAGTCATTATTATTTCCAATTTTTTATAGATGTATTTGTAACTCCAGGAAGGAGGCTGTTGTAAGTTTGTAGTAAGTTCCTCATAGATATAGATCTATATTTGAAATGTTTTGTTTCAACTATTAAATAAATATAAAAAAGGAAGCATATTTAGCCAAACACTATTTTGAGACCGAAGGGGCAAGTTGGGTGCCTAACCGTACCCCTTCCTACCTCGTAACTTAGCCTCCGAACCCTTTACAAATCTGGTTATCTTTGGTTTTTCTTTCTTTTCCTTAAAATAAAGATGGTGACTCTGTTGATCACATTTTGAGTCCACAATTGAGGTCAGGCGTATTCCCACGCGCCTTAAAGATTTTGAAATAACCCACTTCTCGGTAGCGGGGGAATCAGTCAAAATCACGCCACCCATAGCCCCTTCTGGCATTGCGCCTAAGCCTCCATGGGCAGCACCCAATAGTACCCCATGCACTGTAGCAATTTGTTTTTGGTACAACTCTCAAAGTGCACGGTACAAGCTGACGAAGCTCAGAAAGTAAAACTTAACCACGAAGGAAGCCTCACTCCCAGCCTATATAAATAAGAGGCCCCGACTTTCAGAATTCACAACAGAACGCACATAGTGAAAAACACAGTTGCGCAGTGAGTTCAGCGCGCAGTTGAGAGAAAGCCAGGGAATTTCTCCCTCTAGCCCCGAAGCTCTGTCAAATCTCCCCCAAACACTAAAACTCTCCAGCTAAAGTGAAACCTAGTTACCCTACTAGGATTTCGCCTTATTCCACCAGACCAAAAATCCCAAAACGAACAGTTGCCCTACCCGAATCCGGATGTCAAATAAGCAAAAAGCAAGCAGTTGCTATGCCCGATTTCCGACGCCAGCAAGCAAACAACACCGGCAAAAGCAAGCAGTTGTGCCGCCCAAATACCGAGGCTCAAAGCAACTAATCAGATCAGTCACCCTGCCCGAATCCCCGCAATAACAAAGCAATAGCAAAAAGACTCCCTCTCCCTGAAGGTCAGAGCGAGCGGACCCTAGGACTTACCCGAAGGAGCTTGGAACGGGATAGAACCCCCACACTTCAAGTGGTAGGTTTAATAAAGTTTTTATTTTTAAAAGTGTTATTTAGGCTAGTCCAATGTAAGCAAAATAAGCAGTTGTGCGGCCCGAAATTCTATAGAAAATATTACTAAAACGAGCCATTATTATGGCCAAATTTTTATAGATGTATTTGTAACTCCAGAAAAGAGGCTGTTGTAAGTTTGTAATAAGTTCCATATATATATATATAAATATATAATGATTTATTTCAACTGTTAAATAAATATAAAAAAAGAAGCATTTTAGCCAAAAACTATTTTGAGACCGAAAGGGCGAGTAGGGTGCCTAACCCTTCCCACCTCGTAACTTAGCCTCCGAACCCTTTGCAAATCTGGTTATCTTTGGTTTTACTTTGTTTTTCCTTAAAATAAAGATGGCGACTCTGTTGATCACATTTTGAGTCCACAATTGAGGCAGAGCGTATTCCCACGTGCCTTAAAGATTTTGAAACCATCCGCTTCTCGGTAGCGGGGGAATCAATCGAAAATCGGGGCACTCAAAGTGACGACTCTGCTAGGGACGTTGTTGTATTTTAAATAAAATAAAAATAGAGGGTTAGACTCATTTTCATAAAAAAAAAGGAAAAAAACGAGTTTTTTTTTTTGTTTTTGGCTAAATATGCTTATTATATTTCTTTCTTTTTTTAGAGAAGCAGGGGCGGCACCCTGCGAGACTTTATTAATTAAATAATAAAAATACAAACTTGAGGGGGACAACCAGCCTTTCCCTTATATATGGGAGGACTAAGGAGCCTGAACCTCGGAAAGAAAAGGCTTAGAGCCATACAAAATGAGCTAATCTCCCTAAACCAATAAGCAAAAGCCATTAAAACAAAGATAAAGATCTAGGAAAGCTAGAAAGACAATTTGCAGCCTTAAGATGCGAGTAGAGATCCTGACTAATAAGAATAATGACTTTGGAGGCCGGGAGGATAGAGTTCTCAAAAAGATCCCTATTGCGATGCTTCCAAAGATGCCAGAGAATGAGAGAAGGCAGAATAAAATAGGAAGCCTTAGCTTTAGGAGCCAACCACCAAGAAAAACATGCTTGTGGGATAGAAAGCAAATAAGTTTTGATGCCACAAGCAGAGCTAAAAAATCGCCAAACTTCGAAAGCAATGGGACTGGAAAGAAAAACATGGGAGAAAGTTTCTACATAGCCCGAAGGACAACAGGCACATTTGGAAGCTAAAGAGAAACCTTTCGCTAAAAGGGCTTCGTCGTAGGAAGTTTATTCTGAAACAGTTTCCAAAGGAACACACTAATCCGTCTCGATAGGTACTTATACCAAATATATTTGGCTGACAAGAGGGAAGATTGAAAAGTTCTGATAGTATCCCAAGCTGATCTCAGGCTGAAACGACCATCGGAAGAGGCGGACCAAGAAGTCGAATCAGGTTGAGAGGGCAAACAAATCTGTCGAGAATGGATTAACTGGATGGCTGAATTGGGCAGAAAATCTGAGGTTGAATCTTGAAGCTGAGCGCTTGAAATAAATAGTTCATGAACCTGATCATATGGGCAGTCGGGTGGCTTTGTGAGCAAGAATCCAGGAAGCCAAGAATCATGCCATATAGAACAATTGTCGTGACCAATCGTCCAAGAAATAAACTGTTCAGCAATAGGACGAAGGCTGATCATACGCTGCCAAACATGAGATCCCTGAGACGGAGCAGTGCAGGGATGGAACCGAGAACAGTATTTTGCCTGAAGAAAGCGAGACCAAAGATTTTGCTTTGTCCGAAACTTCCACCAGAGATTAAGAGAATAAGCCTTGATAATTCCTGATAAAGATATGATTCCCAAACCGCCTTCCATAGTTGGCGTGCAGCATGAAGTCCAAGCAATCCAATGAGTTCGCCGTTTATTCTCAATTTGCCCCCAAAAGAAATTAGAGAATAAAGCCTCAATCTGTTTGACAACTCCAGCCAGAGGGTTCAAAGCAGCTAACTGATAAGTAACCATAGAATGAAGAACATGGTTAATTAAAATGATGCGAGCTGCAGCCGAAAGAAGATTACCAAACCAGCTACTGATTTTGTTCCGAATCTTAAGAAGATTGGGGTCAAAATATTTTTTTAGACACTTTCCGACATAGAGCGGACAACCCAAATAAGTAAGAGGGAAAGGTTTCCAAGAATACCCCAATCTGCGCGCAATAGCAGACTTCCGACTTGCTAGAAGATCAAGACTAGAAACAAAACAGCTCTTGGAAGAATTTATTTTTTGGCCTAAACAGTCCTCATAAAGGGATAAAGTAAGCCGATGTTTATTTAACGAAGGCCTAGCACCATTGAAAAAGATAAGAATATCGTCTGCGAAAGAAAGATGGGAGATAATAGGACACCCACTAGAAGTAGAATAACTGCAGAATCTTGAAGATTGGTGGAGAGCATTCAAGGCGCGATTTAGACTTCTACGAGATAATAAAAAAGGTCGGGAGATAGAGGATCACCTTGTCTTAAACCTCTAGAAGAGTGGAAAAAACCATGAGATTCCCCATTAATCAAGACGGAAAACCAATTATCTGAAACAAGACGCCAGACTTGGTCAATAAAAACTTCATCAAACCCAAATTTACGAAGAACTTTAATAAGAAAAAACCATGAAACTCTATCAAAAGCCTTCGTCATGTCCAATTTAATGGCTATATTGGATCCAGAAACCTTCTTCTTGATTGAGGTCATCAGCTCTTGGGCTAACACAATATTGTCATGAATTTCTCTACCTTTAACAAAGCCGCTTTGATTTTCAGAAATGATAGAAGGCAGAATCTTCGCAAGGCGACTAGAGAGGATTTTCGAGATGACTTTGTTGCAGAAGTTGCATAAACTAATGGGGCGAAAATCTTGAAAAGAGGAAGGAGTGTCATTCTTAGGAATGGAAATAATTAAAGTGCTCGACCAGGAACGGGGAAGTGGGAACCCCGCAAAAAATTCAAGAATAGCCTGGTACAAATCTCCCCCAATAATATCCCAACAACTCATATAAAAATGGCCCGAAAAACCATCTGGACCAGCTGCACTATCCCCGTTTAGATCTTTAACTGCCGCATAAACTTCCTCAAAAGAAGGAGGGGATCGAAGATTAATATTCATATCATCAGAAACCAGAGCAGGGATGTGATCAATTAGATCATTCTCTGAGATGGACTCCGCACTCAATTGGGCCTGAAAATAATTAACAGCAGCCTGCTTAATAGATAAGTCATCAGAAAGCACTCTACCATCAGGGGCAACAATGCTATGAATATGAAGTTTGGAACGAGTTTGTTTGACTAACGAGTGAAATAACTTCGTGTTCCCTTCACCCTCCTACAGCCACTTAATCCGAGCCTTTTGTTTCCAGTAGTCTTCCTCCAGCTTAAGAAAGTGAAGAAGATTTGCTTGGGCTCTATGAAGAGAGGCTCTATTTTCCGAAGTACTATTTTCTTCATTTAACACTTCCAAGGCTTGGACTTCTCCTTCTGCATTTTTGATATTCTGAAAAACATTCCCAAAGGCAGTTTTATTCCATAAACTGATGGCTTTGCGAGTATTCTTTAGCTTCATAGAAAAGGCAACCATAGGGCGACCTGTCACAGCAATATTCCAAGCATCGCGAACAGTGTCTGAAAAGGAAGGATGTTTAGTCCAAATATTAAGGAAACGAAAAATAGACTTTTTTCTCTCTTCCTCCCGAATTATATTAACCAACAAAGGAGAATGATCTGAGCATGTTCTGTTTAAATGAGAGACTGTAGTGCTAGCAAATTGATTAAGCCAGGTTTGGTTACATAGCACTCTGTTTATACGCTGATGAATAAGAGCAGTACCATCCCGCTTATTCCACCAAGTGTAAGGACTACCTAGATAACCTTGGTCAGTGAGACCGGCTGCAGTAATACAAGCATGAAAATCCAGAGCTCCCATTCTGTCGCAACCATTACCACCCGATTTTTCCTCTGGGGACAGCACAATATTGAAATCACCCCCAACCATCCAATGCTTGTCTGAAAAAGATCGACTATGATGAACCAAATCAGCCCAAAGATCATGTCGTTCATAAGTAGAACATTTGGCATATACATAGGTGAAAATAGCTGCTGAAGGCCATGAAAAATGTTGCAGCTGTACAGTGAGATGTTGCGTGGAATCAAAAAGAACCTGGCTACGGAAAGCTGCCTTAACAAAAATCCAAATGGAACTGCAACTATTAGAGGCACTAAATTTGAAGTTAATACGACGGGCAATAAGTTGCACTTTATCTAAAGCTATCATGGGCTCAAAAATAGCAATAAGGGAAATATGATGAAGTTTGATAAGTTTTTTTAAACGAGCAACAGTTGGATCATTACCGATGCCCCTCACGTTCCAGAATAAAAGATTATCAACCATGGGAGGAATTGTTGGAAATATCGCTTGGGGGCTTATTCTGAGCCTTGGAACGAGTCTGCCTGTCACTTGGTGGAATGACCTTATGAGGTTTGGGAGGCACTTTAGATGCTGGAGCATTACAGAAATCTGTCGGATCATCGTCAAAATCTTCCAAGACAGCAAAGCGATTAGGAGAAGGAACTGATTCAACCCGATCTTCATCAGCTTGGGTGTCTTCTGAAGGAAACTTATTTAACATGGAATCAATAATATTAATATCATTAATAACTTCATTTAAATCAGCCCTTACCGTCCCCTCTTCAGAAATAGAATTAATATTATCTTAACCATGCACAGAAGGAAGATCATTGGAGCTGTTGTCATGCACAGTTGGACTAGTGGAATTAACAGGACTGGATTGCAAAGGCGGTATGGCTTTGTTCTGTGGGACATGAGCCTGAACATTATCATTATTTGAGGGGGATGGATCAGATGTAATCTTCGCAGCAATATTCAAGGGGGAATTGTGGGCAGCTCCGGAAACAGAAACTGGATTAGCAGCAATATTCTTTTTAGGTATCCACCTCGATGCATTATTGGATTTTGGTTTAGGTGCGGTAGGCTCTTTGACGGGCTGTTGTTTATCTTCTTCCGAGGCCATCTTAATATTATAGGATTTACAAGCATCACCATTGTGGCCTTGTCGATGACAATACATGCAATAGAAAGGGAGACGTTCAACCTCGATTTTCTGCCAGAAACCACCCATGGAATTGCTGTTATCTATCCAAAATCGCTTGGGGATTGGTTTAGTTAAATCAGCTTCAATACAGATCCGAGCCACGTTAGGACGAGAGAGATTTGCCATAGGCCCATCTATAGTAAGAGGTCTGCCGATCAAAGCGGCAATGGAGAACAAAGTCTACTTATGAAATAGATGAAGAGGAAGGTTGGGAAGATTGAACCAAACAGGCACTATTGGACTTTCAACATCAGGTCGAAAATCCGGAGTCCATTTGAAGACTCGCATTGGGAAGGCGCCTAAATACCACTGGTCTTTGATCCACAATCTCTGATAATCGGCTTCATGGGTAACTCGTATTAAGATGTGCTTTGCATCGAGATGCCCGAGAGATACTGCAGCTTTAAGGCCGATGGAGAGAAATTCCTTGCGAAGAGAGTCCATTGATGGTCGCCCATGGGAAAACTTTCCAACCAGTGTGAGATGGAAGGGTCTGGCCAGGGTAGAGACAAGATCGGGCGAGAGACATAAGGCCAGCTCTCCTTGTATGACGAAGGATAGTAGGGATTTCAAGGAAGGTGAAGAGGATGAAAACAGCCCGAGAACGATTTCTTAGAAGAGGCGGGAGGGATAGAGGCGATTCGGCCGAGTAGCCTCGTGCCGAAGCCATGGAGCTTTGCCGGCAAATAGGCTAGGGTTTTGCTAGGGATTATATTTCTTTAACAGTTAAGATATTGCATATATATATATACACATATACATATATATATATATATATGTATATATATATATATGTATATATATATATATTTGTGCATATAACCGTGAAAACTTACAACAGTTTCGTTTCGGGTACTGTTGCGAATAAAAAAAAGGATATAGAATTTCTGGCAGGATAACAAAAAAAAAGAGGCAAAGGCATGCCATTGCTTTATTTGATTTTTACTCTACTTTATTTATTATTCCTCGCAAAATATGCAAATATTCTTTTATTCTGTCATTTTATTTTGGGGATTAGGACCAAATGTAATTAATAGGAACAGATAGATTCCCCGCTTTTCTTTCTATTTATTGATCTGAATGGCCGTCACGCTCGTTCGCGCCGTCCTTTCGAGGATTCAAACTAATTAGCCGAGAAAATCCACAAAGAAGAGAAAGACGGGTCATTTACTGCTTTATATCTTTAAAAAAGATAAAAAGAACTTTACTGCTTTTTTAAATAACTCACACACGTGCACGCATGTAGAAATTTTCTGAACTGCTACCCTTACACCATGGCCAGCCTACCCCCTGCATCAGCCAACGTTAAAAAGCATATAGTTTTCCAGGACATTTCATGGACCGATCGGTTTTTATATCTCTAAATTATTGACCAATCCATGTTGCAAAAAAAATGAATAAAGATATATGCACAGGGGCTGACCAATAATTTTTATGATGTTCGACCTAAACCATTCGAATGGTGGATCCCAGAAAAAGTATTGGCCATTCGCCTAAGATCAGTCCAATCTTGGGGAGTCGAAAGGCAGGTGGAATACGAAGGTTCTATACTCTGGAGAAAGAATCCATTATTCCATGAAAAGTCCCGAGACTATCAAAACCAAGCGGGTGCTTGTCTGATCAATCTTAGGGAAAATAAATAATAAAGGCACGTTGTACTCAGAACCAAAAGCTTGGAACCTTCCCTTCTGATACCTTCAACCCTTTTCCTCAGAAACCTAGCCCGAATTTGGAAAGGAAGAGAAAGCAATGACCGTTTGATACGGGATACAGGCACAGAGGTCAGATCAAAAAATATCAGAATCAGTTCAGAAAGTACAAATTTGGGCAGAATGGCCGCCGAGAATGAAAGACTACTGTGGGTACTGATACAGGGACTCCAAAGTACGCTCCTACTCCGGCTATGCAACAATGGTTGGACCAGAATTTCGATGCATGCGCTGATTGCTTATTGAGCCATATCACAAACCTCATGCAAGGTCCAAGACCTAGTGTTGAGGGAACCACTTTCCCTGTAACCCCTCAAGAAGCATCTACTTCTCATACTACTCTAAACCCAATCCCTCAGCCAAACACTAACCTTCCACCAACCGCCAGTGCCCCAATCACCAATTTCTCACCAAATACTTATTACCAAAATTTCAACCCTTTGCTACCAAACCTGCCATATCCTTTCCCAAACACCCATATGCCCCAAAATCCAAGTAGCCTCCTATTTCCCATCAATAATCCACCTCAACACAACCCACATATGGACCCCAGAAGCTATGCCCAGCCAGGACAGGTAACAACCTATCTACCTTCCAATGATCCTAGTCGTCAGGCGGAAACTGCAAATAACACACCTCCTCAAAATCCTTACCAAATCTCTCAGCCAATCCCAGGAATAAACCCAGTTGCCCCCAATCCGTCCAATGTATACCAAAACCCAGCACCACCTCCCACAAAAAACAAAGGTAGATATGAAGAACCTTAAAGGAATGATGCTCAAGGTCTTGAACAAAGGACAATTCTCAGCATAATCATTGGTGCTGCATGTGACGACCCGACCCGGACCCCAATGCGAGATCCCGAATCGTGCCGTCCAAATAATCAAGTTAAACACACAAGCATGCGCAAGTAGGTTTACGAAATTCATGTGGCGCAACATTGCATACGAATAACAACTCGGCTACACTTGGCCGGAAAAACAACCTAATTTAAACAAGTCATCGGCGACGTTACCGAACCCAACAACTACTCCTACAATTAACACATGCTTATAAAACCTCAACGGCCACAACATGCCTGAGACAACAACAATAATAACACTTTAAACAAGCTTTAGCGAAGAAACCGTGATGAACCATACACATATAAACAAGCTCGACATATAAGCTCCAAGATACCAAAAGATTACAAATATCAAATATTTAAGTTACTACAACAACAAACCCCAAGCCAAGTCTACATGACTTGCTTCCCAACGTCCTTTCCAAAATAAAAGATTAATCAGTTAAAGTCCAAAAGAGCAACCTCGCTCACAACGTCCAAGCGAATACGTGAGTCTAGCGCGGGACGTCTCCTCGGCTTTGATCTAAGGAAAAACAAAGCAAACAAATAGGGTAAGTCGAAAGACTTAGTAAGTTACCAAAATATGCAAGTTCATGTTATAGCATGACATTTATCCCAATTATGGCATGTTATCATCATTTAACACTTAGCACATTATCATCATATGGCACTTAGCATATTGTTCACATAAGTGCGTAAAGTAAATCATACAAGTAGGATATGATAGTCACGGCCGCTTCGTAGTTCCTGCAAAACATTCTGTTACTGGTTCGTGCCATCGATGTTATGTGAATTCATCGACTATCGTCGAGTCCTACTCGATCTCATTAGCAAGCCAACGCGCACTTAAGCGTACGGCAAAGGGGCTACTTCCCCACCGGCCCACGGTGGAGGTGTGTGGAGTCAGGATGCGGCGATCCATAGCGAGCACGAATCCCATAATTCGTGAAGGCGATGCATCGTCCCACCCTGACTTGATAAACAAACCATTTAATGCCAGCTGGACTCAATGCAATGCACAAGTAGATATTTACTTGACTTAAACCAATTAAGGACCGAATTCGACAAGAGCGAACTCGACCAACCAAGTAGGGGTTAATCTCTACCATAATCATGTGAAGGCAATTAAATTGCACAAAAACCAACCTTTCATAGCAACTAGTTATAAACAATTAAACCGAGCTCATACTTGAGTAAACCAATTCAAACGGTGTTCAAACTTCGTAGGGATTGAAACTAGAGTTCAACATGTTCAAATCTTCCCTAGAGTCGACTCCGTTGAGTCTTTCCTCTAAATTCCCAATTTCGGGGAAATTGAAGCTATATGCTTCATAACCCAACCTAGGTCACTTCTAAGTTCAACAAGGACATAAATTCACCCAAAACAATTTGTTGTAATTCATATTGCTATATAGTCCAATGTGAAGGATACAACACTTAACCATTTTCATATATATCACATAGGCATAATTTAGGGCATTCCCAATTAATGACAATACTTCCATCAACAAACATAACACATATTTCTAACATGTTCAAGACCTCAATTAACATAATAAAAGAGTAATTTAAACTCCCAAAGGCAAGAAATTCACCTAGACATGCTCCTAGCAAAATCATACATTGAAAATTTCAAATGGAAAGCATAGGAAGCAATTATGTGTCCTCATTGACCTCACACATCATAAACTTTGTTTCCTTAGGGTCAATGAGAACTAAAATGAAGAAGAGTAACTTACCTAGCTTGAGTGAAAACTCAAGAGAATCCAAATCGAAACGGTGAAGTCGTTCCTTTCGTCTCACCCGTCGAGAATCCGAAGTTTGGCGGCGATCGAACGGTGGAATCCTTGTAGATCGAAGGAAGAAGAAGAACTAGGGCTCAAAACTCAAGCCCCCAACTCTCTCTCTCTCTAACTTGTAAGAATAGGATGAACAAATGAAGGATTTACTGAAAATTTGGTCAAGGTTGGGTATTTATACCTCCCAAATAAGAAGGGTACAAGAGGTATTTCTCACTTGCAATTAGTAGAGATTAGGAAGTTAACAAGCACTAATCCAACCTAGATTAACCTCTAATTAGTGTTAGGACTTGATTAGGACTAAGTGTGGGTATTTAGGAAGGGTTTAGAGGGGGTTTAATGGGGGTAGGATAGGCATTTCACGTCATAACTCAAAACAGGGGAAGAAAAATCCCGTAACAGATCTGCAGGTGAGGCGGGCGCTCACCCAAGTCATGCGCCGCCTCAACCACCGAGACCACTCCCAAGTTCAGTCCACTTTTCAATTGCTCCTCGCATTTGAGGCGGGGCGCTCACCCGTGCCATACGCGCCGCTCGGCTCCCAGTAACCTCTAAAACTTGGTCTAATCTTGATCTAAATGGCCCCAAACTTTTGGGCAACCATTCTAAGGTCTAACCCTACTCAAAACGAGTCGGAAACACACCCGAACAACAACCGGAACAAGGTAGGACAAGGCGCGAACCACGCGACGAATGAACAACGAATCAAACTACAATCAAACACCATTCAAACTAGGATAACTTGGACATGAAAGAGACTTGTTTCAACATGATTAAGACCTGAATATAAAGCCAAGAACTCAACGAACACTTCGTACGTCGAAAAAGAAGCAAATACGAGCAACGAGAGGAATCGCTAAGGCCAACTTCAACGCGATTAAACCGGCGATTCAACAAACAAGTTTATATGATTCTAAGCATGTTATGGACTTCTAGAATGATCTATGAATGATTCTAAGACGTTTATATATATAAGTAAACAAGCTCACAATCAACCAAGAAAGTATAAAGACAAGCATAGAATGCACATGCAAGATTATGGGGCGTTACACTGCAACCCTCAACGATCTTACCACAAAAATTCAAAATGCTCGACATAGAAAAAATTGATGGGACTGGTTGCCCTGTCTCTCACCTGAAATCTTACTCCACCACAATACAATCAAGAGGAGTTAGTTTTGAGGCAATGGCCTATAACTTCCATCTAACCTTGGTAGGGGATGCTAAGAAATAGCTCATGTTAGCAGATAACAGTATGGTCGCTACTTGGGATCAAACCGCTGAAGAATTCCAAAAGAGATACAAAGACAACAGTAGCTCTGAAAATAAAAGAGAACTTGAGGCATACACCCAAAAGGAAAAAGAAACCTTTGCAGACTTTGTGGCCTGGTGGAAGAAAAAAGTTGCCCAGACTTTAAACAGACCTGATCCATCTGAATCAGCCCGGTTATTTATAAAAAACCGCCAGCCAATTTATCTTGAACGCATGAGGTATCTTCACTACGGTGATTTCAATGCCATTGTTGAAATAGGAAATTGTATTGATAAATAAATACGTAGAGGGTTCCTAGAAATTGATACACCTCCAAGTTCATTCTGTGACTCTAAATCGGAGGAGGCATCTATGGAAGAAGGCAATGTTGTTGAAAGAATTCTGACTGATAAGTACAGTAATCTGCCATGGTCATATGTGACAGATAAGTCTGCCAATTCTATAGGGGGAAGCAGTGGTACTAACAGAAACTTCATAGGACCTTATAGAGGAAACGACCGACACTACGATGAATTACATACCCCAATGCACCTAATATTACAAGGTTTAGTGACACAAGGGGTCATGAAACCAATGGATAATTACAAACCTCCAAAACCGCTACCAAGCACATGGAATCACTCCTAGTACTGCGAGTACCACTATTGCAATGGCCACCCCCATAAACAAGTGCTATATGCTCAAAAGTGCCATCCAGGACTTATTGATGACCAGGTCATTGAGAAGCCACATCCATAAATTAGCATGATCAAATTCGATGAAGAGATCAGCCCACCGGACTGGTTTGAGAAAAAATGATGCTCCTTTGACCTATATGGTCATCCCTCCATCTTCAAGAAAAAGATTTTACAAAGTAACATACTGAATAGTGGTTGAGCATCGCCTGAGAAAAACTTGAATAAAGGTAGAACGTCGGTACAAGAAATTGTTGGTCACTTAGGGAAGGACAAGGGAAAGCCTATGAAACTCATAGAACCCTAGAATACCCTTTTGTATACACCTCCAAAAACCCTTTTAAACTTTGAACCTCCTTGTACCAAATAAAATTTTCAGGAAATAACTTTTTTCAACACAGCGTCAGTTTTCGTAGATTTTCCATATATATCTTTTTCTTTTTCAGGTCACCTATTTCCGAGTATCCCTGGATAGGTTTTCTTCTAAGGATGATAAATTGACTTACTAAAAAACACTTAAATTTACATGAGTTTATAATAAGTTATACAAAAGATATGGACCGCAAACTATTAAGAACACATGAAATCCAAAGCACGCAAGTCGTCTTGATCGGAATCACCTTCTACCCATTGCGGCCGAGCTGTTGGTAGCATAATGGGGCTTCCTACCATAAACACCAAAACCCCTCAAAAAACCAGAAACCCTTTTTAAAATCCACCATATGCCAAAATCCCTACTGAAAATAAGACCTTCCAATATCCTCAGCCAAACAACTATCCCTATGATCCAGCTTCCTAAAACCAGGGGATGTTTTTGCCTTTTTATCCACCAAGAATGATTGTCCCTTTTGTCCCAAAAGGAGAGATGACATTCCTCAACTACCATTATAATGCTCCGGAAAAAAAAAATTGGAGCAAGTCTATCGTTTGTCCATCTCTCCTTTACACAAACTAATCTGGGCCTCTTTGGGAAAACAACGCATATATAAGTGTGGATCAATGGCCAGCTATACCCAAAGCCAAAGCCATACCCAAAGTCAAAGCAAAAGAACCTTATCATACTCACAACCAATTGTCCATCTAAAGCCCACAGCCTAAAAAGCCAACCAACGATCAAATTATTGATCGTTTTTCTAATATAAACCAATTCCATGAAGAGACCTTCTAACCAGAGACCAATCAAAAAAAACCTCAAAACCAATCCATCCCCAAATACTAAAACAGTGCACTTTGAACCAGTCACGATCAACAGCTCTGCTTCAATCGGTTATAATGTGATCTGACTCAAAGATGGAACTCCTTGCTAAAACACACAAAAACATCAAAAGATAATTACCAAGTAGGGTCCATAAACCACCAAACTTGGCGATACTCGGAAATAAGGTGAACTCTGAATTCCAGCTCTCTTGTTCATTAGAGTCATCCTCATATCATGTGCCTTTGATTTTGTCTTCAAAAAAAAAAGAGAAAAGTCCACCTAGGGGCTTTCCCTTCATCCACTTCTGGGGTTATTCTCCAGTCATATCCATAAAAATGTATTGATTGAGTATACTAGGGGCTTTCTATCTTATCTTGAAGAATTTGTTGATTGAGTTACCCTAAGGCTTTTCCCACCGAACTCTTGAGTTGTATCCATGCAGTCTCCTATCCCATGTTCTCTGAGCCATGAATTGTTGGTCATAACAGAAGATGCTCCGGTTAGGAAATCTTTGAAAAATCTAAGTCTCGATATAAGCAAGATAAGAAAGTTATTCTTGGACTTAGTATAAAGAGAAGGCATTTTGGAAACACTTATCAACTGAGAAATTTCTACCCTACTTATCAAGTGTGGACTTCTAGGATTGGATGACGTGAATCACTTATTATGCCTAAAATCTGAATCCAAGGTTATCAAACACATGTTGTAGAGTTGGTACACTAAGAGGGTCCTCATGATTTTGAGCCTGGATTTATTTCGGATACACTTTGCCCCTACCTTCTTGTTGATGCCAGACTAGTTGTCTATCGGTCTGTCCAGAATACCAAAGGTTCGAAACTCAACTTACAGGGTTGGACTCTTTGTTTCGCTTTGGCATCACGCCGGTTTCTCTAGGTTCTATCAGATCTTGTTGATTGATCGTCGTGTTATCTCGTCCTATGGGCCTGGTTTTTTAAACCCTCCTTACTTGCTTTGTCGAAAACCATGATATTTTGTT
>CM028381.1:19423539-19465443 GCA_013146195.2 Codonopsis lanceolata
AAAAGGCTGATAAAATCCTGAAAACACAAGATAAAGTGAGATCGACTAAGCGAATAAAATGACTTTGGCCCAGGCCGGGAGGATAGGAGAGTTCTCAAAAAGAGCCCTATTGCGATGCTTCCAAGATGCTAGAAATGAATGAGAGAAGGCGAATAAAATAGGAAGCCTTAGCTTTAGGAGCCAACCACCAAGAAAAACATGCGTGTGGGATAGAAAGCAAATAAGTTTTGATGCCTGCGAGAGCTAAAAAAGCCAAACAGCGGTGGAATGGAAAGAAAAACATGGGAGAAAGCGAGACGGAGCAGTGCAGGGATGGAACCGAGAATAGTATTTTGCCTGAAGAAAGCGAGACCAAAGATTTTGCTTTGTCCGAAATTTCCACCAGAGATTAAGAGAATAAGCCTTGATAATTCCTGATAGAGATTTGATTCCCAAGCCTCCTTCCATAGTTGGCGTGCAGCATGAAGTCCAAGCAATCCAATGAGCTCGCTGTTTATTCTCAATTTGCCCCCAAGAGAAATTAGAGAATAAAGCCTCAATCTGTTTGACAACTCCAGCCGGAGGGTTCAAAGCAGCTAACTGATAAGTAACCATAGAATGAAGAACATGGTTAATTAAAATGATGCGAGCTGTAGCAGAAAGAAGATTACCAAACCAACTACTGATTTTGTTCCGAATCTTAAGAAGAATGGGGTCAAAATATTTTTTAAGACACTTTCCGACATAAAGCGGACAACCCAAATAAGTAAGAGGGAAAGGTTTCCAAGAATACCCCAATCTGCGCGCAATATCAGACTTCCGACTCGCTGGAAGATCAGGACTAGAAACAAAACAGCTCTTGGAATAATTTATTTTTTGGCCAGAACAGTCCCCATAAAGGGATAAAGTAAGCCGATGTTTATTTAACGAAGGCCCAGCACCATTGCAAAAGATAAGAATATCGTTTGCGAAAGAAAGATGGGAGATAATAGGACACCCACTAGAAGGAGAATAACTGCAGAATCTTGAAGATTGGTGGAGAGCATTCAAGGCGCGACTAAGGACTTCGGCCGAGATAATAAAAAGGCTGGGAGATAGAGGATCACCTTGTCTTAAACCTCTAGAAGAGTGGAAAAAACCATGAGATTACCCATTAATCAAGACGGAAAACCAATTATCTGAAACCAAACGCCAGACTTGGTCAATAAAAACTTTATCGAACCCAAATTTATGAAGAACTTTAATAAGAAAGAACCAAGAAACTCTGTCAAAAGCCTTCGTCATGTCCAATTTAATGGCTATATTGGATCCAGAAACCTTCTTCTTGATTGAGGTCATCAGCTCTTGGGCTAACACAATATTGTCATGAATTTCTCTACCTTTAACAAAGCCGCTTTGATTTTCAGAAATGATAGAAGGCAGAATCTTCGCAAGGCGACTAGAGAGGATTTTCGAGATGACTTTGTTGCAGAAGTTGCATAAACTGATGGGGCGAAAATCTTGAAAAGAGGAAGGAGTGTCATTCTTAGGAATGGAAATAATTAAAGTGCTCGACCAGGAACGGGGAAGTGGGAACCCCGCAAAAAATTCAAGAATAGCCTGGTAAAAATCTCCCCCAATAATGTCCCAACAGCTCACATAAAAATGGCCCGAGAAACCATCTGGACCAGCTGCACTATCCCCGTTTAGATCTTTAACTGCCGCATAAACTTCCTCAAAAGAAGGAGGGGATCGGAGATTAATATTCATATCATCAGAAACCAGAGCAGGGATGTGATCAATTAAATCATTCTCTGAGATGGACTCCGCACTCAATTGGGCCTGAAAATAATTAACAGTAGACTGCTTAATAGATAAGTCATCAGAAAGCACTCTACCATCAGGGGCAACAATGCTGTGAATATGAAGTTTGGAACGAGTTTGTTTGACAGACGAGTGAAATAACTTGGTATTCCTTTCACCCTCCTGCAGCCACTTAATCCGAGCCTTTTGTTTTCAGTAGTCTTCCTCCAGCTTAAGAAAGTGAAGAAGATTTGCTTGGGCTCTATGAAGAGAGGCTCTATTTTCCGGAGTACTATTTTCTTCATATAACACTTCCAAGGCTTGTACTTCTCCTTCTGCATTTTTGATATTCTAAAAAACATTCCCAAAGACAGTTTTATTCCATAAACTGATGGCTTTGCGAGTATTCTTTAACTTCATAGAAAAGGCAACCATAGGGCGACCTGTCACAGCAATATTCCAAGCATCGCGAACAGTGTCTGAAAAGGAAGGATGTTTAGTCCAAATATTAAGGAAACGAAAAGTAGACTTTTTTCTCTCTTCCTCCCGAATTATATTAACCAACAAAGGAGAATGGTCTGAGCATGTTCTGTTTAAATGAGAGACTGTAGTGCTAGAGAACTGATTAAGCCAGGATTGGTTACATAGCACTCTATCTATACGCTGATGAATAAGAACAGTACCATCCCGCTTATTCCACCAAGTGTAAGGACTACCTAGATAACCTTGATCAGTGAGACCGGCTGCAGTAATACAAGCATGAAAATCCAGAGCTCCCATTCTGTCCCAACCATTACCACTCGATTTTTCCTCTGGGGACAGCACAATATTGAAATCACCCCCAACCATCCAAGGCTTGTCTTAAAAAGATCGACTATGATGAACCAAATCAGCCCAAAGATCATGCAGTTCATAAGAAGAACATTTGGCATATACACAGGTGAAAATAGCTGCTGAAGGCCATGAAAAATGTTGTAGCTGTACAGTGAGATGTTGCGTGGAATCAAAAGAGAACACGCTACGAGGCTGCCTTAACAAAAATCCAAATGGAACTGCAACTATTAGAGGCACTAAATTTGAAGTTAATACGACGGGCAATAAGTTGCACTTTATCTAAAGCTATCATGGGCTCAAAAATAGCAATAAGGGAAATATGATGAAGTTTGATAAGTTTTTTTAAACGAGCAACAGTTGGATCATTACCGATACCCCTCACGTTCCAGAATAAAAGATTAACAGCCATGGGAGGAATTGTTGGAAATATCGCTTGGGGGCTTATTCTGAGCCTTGGAACGAGTCTGCCTGTCACTTGGTGGAATGACCTTATGAGGTTTGGGAGGCACTTTAGATGCTGGAGCATTACAGAAATCTGTCGGATCATCTTCTAAATCTTCCAAGACAGCAAAGCGATTAGGAGAAGGAACTGATTCAACCCGATCTTCATCAGCTTGGGTGTCTTCTGAAGGAAACTTATTTAACATGGAATCAATAATATTAATATCATTAATAACTTCATTTAAATCAGCCCTTACCGTCCCCTCTTCAGAAATAGAATTAATATTATCTTGACCATGCACAGAAGGAAGATCATTGGAGTTGTTGTCATGCACAGTTGGACTAGTGGAATTAACAGGACTGGATTGCAACGGCGGTATGGCTTTATTCTGTGGGACATGAGCCTGAACATTATCATTATTTGAGGGGGATGGATCAGATGTAATCTCAGCATCAATATTCAAGGGGGAATTGTGGGCAGCTCCGGAAACAGAAATTGGATTAGCAACAATATTCTTTTTAGGTGTCCACCTCGAAGAATTATTGGATTTTGGTTTAGGTGCGGTAGGCTCTTTGACGGGCTGTTGTTTATTTTCTTCCGAGGCCATCTTATTATTATAGGATTTACAAGCATCACCACCGTGACCTTGTCAATGACAGTACGTGCAATAGAAGGGGAGACGTTCAGCCTCGATTTTCTGCCAGAAACCACCCATGGAATTGCCATTATCTATCCAAAATCGCTTGGGGATTGGTTTAGTTAAATCAACTTCAATACAGATCCGAGCCACGCTAGGACGAGAGAGATTTTCCGTCGGCCCATCTATAGTAAGAGGTCTGCCTATCAAAGCGGCAATAGAGAACAAAGTCTGCTTATGAAATAGATGAAGAGGAAGGTTGGGAAGATTGAACCAAACAGGCACTATTGGACTTTCAACATCAGGTCGAAAATCCGGAGTCCATTTGAAGACTCGCATTGGGAAGGCGCCTAAATACCACTGGTCTTTGATCCACAATCTCTGATAATCGGCTTCATGGGTAACTCGTATTAAGATATGCTTTGCATCGAGATGCCCGAGAGATACGTCTGCTTTAAGGCCGATGGAGAGAAATTCCTTGCGAAGAGATTCCATTGATGGTCGCCCATGGGAAAACTTTCCAACCAGTGTGAGATGGAAGGGTCTGGCCAGGGTAGAGACAAGATCAGGCGAGAGACATAAGGCCGGCTCTCCCTTGTATGACGAAGCTGGGATAGTAGGGATTTCAAGGAAGGTGAAGAGGATGAAAAAAGGCCTGAGAACGATTTCTTAGAAGAGGGCGAAGGAGGGATAGGAGGCGCATCCGGCTGAGCAGCCTCGGCCGAGGCCGAAGCCATGGAGCTTTGCCGGCAAATAGGCTAGGGTTTTGCTAGGGTTTCTTCTAGACGGCCAACAGAGAGAGTTTCTAGAGAGGCTACACCTTAGACTTTGGATCGACTCAACTCAAGGTATTAAAGAGTTGGAAAGTGGAAGGTTGTTAAGAGATCTTTGTGTTCCAAATAATGAGTTATCGTTTCATACATCAGACAACATTCGTGCTAGTAAAAAGTTAGAGTGCACAACAAGCATGTTGGACAAGTTATGGGATTGTACGTTTGGTAAATTTGAAGGACCAAAATTTCTTGAAGGTGGGGAGAATATAATACCCTTAATATTCAAACTCATAAAATAAATTTAAAAAAATCATCATAACTTATTTGAGTTTTCTTAAAAAATGGATCTTTGTGATTTGTCCACTAGGTTGTAGGAGTCATTCAGAAAGAAAAATGTGCAAATCATTAAATATTGGATTTGAGCTTCATTTGACGTATTTGTTGGTTTTGAGCTTCAATGGACATATATATATGTGACTAGATAATCTGCTTTGACTGAGATCTTAATCGGGTTTATTAGACTAATCGAAAGTACACCGTTTGGGAAGTCGAGAAACGGATACGAGAAAAGTACCTGGACTTTGTTGGAGTAGATGCGTAAGTTTAGGGACTAAACTTCTTTTAAGGGGGTGAGAGTGTAATACCCCAATAATTTTAATAAAAATATTAATTTTTATTTATTTAATATTACGATCGTTTTGGACCTACATAATTAATGTTATAATTATTGAGTTAAATTAATGCGTTGAACCTATTAAGTAACTAATTAAATTGGGTTGGGCTTGGCCCACTTGTGACTAGGATTAATTACTATTCCATAATAATATTACCCAATTAAAAGTTTGGTCTTGGCCTATTTAATGTTAGGGTTAGAAAACCTAATAGGGTTCCTGTATAAATAAAGGGTTAAAGGAGGAGAAAACCCTTTATCGGTTAACGGAGTACAAAAAAAAAAAAAGACAGAGAGGGAGAGAGAGCCGCCGGCGGACAAACAGTGGTATATAAGTTTTCTTTCTTTCCTCTCAATGTGATTGATTGCAAATGTGTGTGTATATATATATATATATATATATATATATATATATATATATATATATATATATTATATAGATCAATATATATAATGCATAGTAGTAGTAACAGTGTGTGTGTTTTTAAGGTGAAGTTTGTGTGTGTGTGCTATTTCCGTGTGTGGATAGTTTGTGTGCAGGAGCCCATGATTACATTTGTTGATTAGATTTAAAAAAGAATGAAATGATTCAAACAGTGCACTATTTGTGTTTTGTGTGCGTGAATAGTGTGTGTGTACCGTGTGTGTGAAGAGTTAGTGTGTTAGTTTAGTGTTATTATTTATTTATTAACTTATTGATTTTCAAAACCTAAAATAACTACAATTACTAACTATATATATATTTTTGAAAGACAACATTGTTAGTATGTAAGTTAGATTTTTTTTTTTGGTGAATGAAATTACAATGTTTTAATAGGAGTATCTTATAGTATCAACAAGTTATATTTTATAAAGAAAATCTATATTTATATTTTAATACATTTGGTGAGGTACTCATTGGAAGTTTCAATGTAATTTAGTATTAAGTGTACGTTTAGGATATGTTAATTGTTGAGGATTATGATTTGATATGAACGTAAGAAATTAATTAGTAGAATAATATTAGTTAGTGATTTGCTACGTTGTAATTTTAGAATCGGACAAGCGGGCTTAGGACGATCAATTGTGTTGCGGGATCATCTACGCTAAGCAATTTCGAGGTAAGGGATTATACCTCTTTTAGGTTTCCGATCTTTTATGTATTGTTCGTTAGGTTTCCATTAAATTTCTTGACTTCGATATTTCTTGAAACGTACGCCGATTTTAAATCGTCATTTGAATTTGAACTCTGTCGTTCACGCTTCTTTCGAACTCATGATTTGGTTATCTGTTATTCTCACATAATTATTGAATTCCATGTGAGATACCATTTATATGAAAAGTATGATTTTTGGTGATGCCTAATTTTGTAAAATTATTTGATTGCTTGAAATTCTACCATGATCACTAAGTTGAATTTATGACACTATTAATTATGAAACTATGATTTATGATACTTATGAACGCCACTTGGCCCGTGGCGTGGTTATCCGGATATACCAATGATCTATGATTTACGATCTATGAACTATGATCTATGAACTATGAACTATGATTTATGGATTTACTTGTGTGATCATGGGATTCTGTGAGTAATCTGTTGTCATCAACTGGTATGGGACGGTTGATGACAATTGGTCTCTCGAGTTTACTTGTTGCATTATTATCTTTCACTTGGAATCCTGAGTTTATATCTGTGAGTAGTTTGCTATCTTCAACTAGTATGGGACGGTTGATGGCAGTGCGCTACTCGAGTCAATCGTTGAGTATCATCTTTCTTTGGAATTCCGATCTTCTGTTTGACATTTGAAAAACTGCTTCCGCTTATCGATATTTAAATAATGAATTTTTGACTACCCTAAAAATATTCATCTCTGATTTATTCTGGTCAACTCCTCATTAGTAACCGGAGGGGTTGTATATGAACTTACTGAGCATTGTTCGCTCACCCCTTCGTACTCTTCTTTCTCAGGTAATGTGTAAGGTTATTAGAGGATTTTGGCTCGGGTAGACCAAGATGGCGACTTCCGAGAATTTTTGATTTGGTCTTACTTATTGAATCATTTGACAATATTTTAAATTAATTATGGATTCATGTCAAGTTTTTAGATAGATTTTGTATTTAGTTAATTTGGGTTATTTTTGAATTTAGTCAAGGATATTAAGATTTAATTATTACGAGATTAGAACATTTATGATTTAAGTTATGATTGTTGGTGACGTGGCCAAATTGTGGGACCGTGGTGTCGGTGCCGAATTTGGGTCGTCACAGGTTGATATCAGAGCTTAGACATTATATCCGGATGGTCTTAAGATTTATAAACCGTTAGATTTAGAAATATACGATAGTCTTAAGATCTTGATTTTGTTCATTGAGAAATGATGGTAGCTTTAGGAATTCGCCTTATGGTTTAATTCGATTGATATATCATGTGTGTTAGATTATAAGATGTACTTTGATATCGGAGAGCTAATTATAGATTTCGTATTAGATTTTTTTTTTTAGTTTGAATAAATAGAAACTTTGGATGTTGTTTTGTCATTTGAATTAATAAGAACCTTAGACACGGTTAATTATTGAAATTGAATTTCGTTATTATCTATTTAACTATTTATTTTTTTAAAAAATATATTTTTATTATGATTTATGATAGTGCACATGATCGATTGGAGTGACCTTGCGAGTTAGCAGTTTACTCAACATAGACCGACTCTGTATATCGTTTAGTAAGTCACATTTTGAGATTTCGATTTAATTAAATATAGTATTATTGATCGCTCTAATGTAAACTAGATGGCACATGGAGGTCGTACTGGAACTTGTGGACGCGGAAGGGGTACTAGAGCTGGTAGAGTCATGGAAGACTCCACTTCTAGAATTGTAGGGGAAAGAGGTGTGCCCCCACCAAATGTGAACGTTAATGGCAATGCACCCGAAGTGGTCCAACCGAATGCGAACGTTAATGGACCTGTACCTGCAGCGCCAGTAGACCCTGCCCTCTTTACCTTGCTTCAGACTATAGCGCAAGCCCTTGTGGGAAATAGGAATCATGGAAACGCAAAGACCGGCCATATAGCCTAGCTCAACCTACAGTCAAGGACCCGTTAGAAAGTTTTCAGAAACGAAACCCAAAAACGTTTACAGGGGCACCGGGCGCGGAGAAACCTGATGAGTGGTTGAATCACATGAGGAATATCCTTGAGACAATGACATGCTCCAAATAACAACAACAGTGAAACTAGCAACCTTTATGCTGCAGGGAGAAGCTAGTCAGTGGTGGGATTATGAGAAGACTACACTAGAGTCTCGGGGTGTTGAGGTGATTACTTGGGACATATTCGTGGAGGCGTTCAACAAGAAGTATTTTCCACCAAGCATGAAAGACAGGAAGCTAGTGGAATTTCTTAACCTTGAGCAAGGGAAAATGACGGTTGACGAGTACAACACAAAATTCATCGAGTTGTCGAAATTTGCTCCTGCTCTTTTTGCTGATGAAGGTCGGAAAGCTAGGAAGTTTGAGAGAGGTCTAAGCAGTCGGATTAGCTATAGGTTGACTCCTCTTCAATTACCCACCTATGCTGATGTGCTGGACAGAGCTCGTGTAATGGAACTAGAGTCTGTTGAGTATCAAAGGAAGAAGGATGAGAGAAAGAGGGGCTCTGAGGATGGCTCTGACAGGAATCATGGTAACCATCAAGGGGGGAAATGGCTATGGAAATAAGAGAAGGAACACGGAGAACAATAATAACAGGGAGACCAATTGTGTAGATATATATATATATATATATATATATATATTATAGATTAATATATATAATGCATAGTAGTAGTAACAGTGTGTGTGTGTTTTTAAGGTGAAGTTTGTGTGTGTGTGCTATTTCCGTGTGTGGACAGTTTGTGTGCAGGAGCCCATGATTACATTTGTTGATTAGATTTAAAAAAGAATGAAATGATTCAAACAGTGCACTATTTGTGTTTTGTGAGCGTGAATAGTGTGTGTGTTTTGTGTGTGTACCGTGTGTGTGAAGAGTTAGTGTGTTAGTTTAGTGTTATTATTTATTTATTAACTTATTGATTTTCAAAACCTAAAATAACTACAATTACTAACTATATATATATATTTGAAAGACAACATTGTTAGTGTGTAAGTTAGATTTTTTTTTGGTGAATGAAATTACAATGTTTTAATAGGAGTATCTTATAGTATCAACAAGTTATATTTTATAAAGAAAATCTATATTTATCTTTTAATACATTTGGTGAGGTACTCGTTGAAAGTTTCAATGTAATTTAGTATTAAGTGTACGTTTAGGATATGTTAATTGTTGAGGATTATGATTTGATATGAACGTAAGAAATTAATTAGTAGAATAATATTAGTTAGTGATTTGCTACGTTGTAATTTTAGAATCGGACAAGCGGGCTTAGGACGATCAATTGTGTTGCGGGATCATCTACGCTAAGCAATTTCGAGGTAAGGGATTATACCTCTTTTAGGTTTCCGATCTTTTATGTATTGTTCGTTAGGTTTCCATTAAATTTTTTGACTTCGATATTTCTTGAAACGTACGCCGATTTTAAATCGGCATTTGAATTTGAACTCTGTCGTTCACGCTTCTTTCGAACTCATGATTTGGTTATCTGTTATTCTCACATAATTATTGAATTCCATGTGAGATACCATTTATATGAAAAGTATGATTTTTGGTGATGCCTAATTTTGTAAAATTATTTGATTGCTTGAAATTCTACCATGATCACTAAGTTGAATTTATGACACTATTAATTATGAAACTATGATTTATGATACTTATGAACGCCACTTGGCCCGTGGCGTGGTTATCCGGATATACCAATGATCTATGATTTACGATCTATGAACTATGATCTATGAACTATGAACTATGATTTATGGATTTACTTGTGTGATCATGGGATTCTGTGAGTAATCTGTTGTCATCAACTGGTATGGGACGGTTGATGACAATTGGTCTCTCGAGTTTACTTGTTGCATTATTATCTTTCACTTGGAATCCTGAGTTTATATCTGTGAGTAGTTTGCTATCTTCAACTAGTATGAGACGGTTGATGGCAGTGCGCTACTCGAGTCAATCGTTGAGTATCACTTTCTTTGGAATTCCGATCTTCTGTTTGACATTTGAAAAACTGCTTCCGCTTATCGATATTTAAATAATGAATTTTTGACTACCCTAAAAATATTCATCTCTGATTTATTCTGGTCAACTCCTCATTAGTAACCGGAGGGGTTGTATATGAACTTACTGAGCATTGTTCGCTCACCCCTTCGTACTCTTCTTTCTCAGGTAATGTGTAAGGTTATTAGAGGATTTTGGCTCGGGTAGACCAAGATGGCGACTTCCGAGAATTTTTGATTTGGTCTTACTTATTGAATCATTTGACAATATTTTAAATTAATTATGGATTCATGTCAAGTTTTTAGATAGATTTTGTATTTAGTTAATTTGGGTTATTTTTGAATTTAGTCAAGGATATTAAGATTTAATTATTACGAGATTAGAACATTTATGATTTAAGTTATGATTGTTGGTGACGTGGCCAAATTGTGGGACCGTGGTGTCGGTGCCGAATTTGGGTCGTCACAGGTTGATATCAGAGCTTAGACATTATATCCGGATGGTCTTAAGATTTATAAACCGTTAGATTTAGAAATATACGATAGTCTTAAGATCTTGATTTTGTTCATTGAGAAATGATGGTAGCTTTAGGAATTCGCCTTATGGTTTAATTCGATTGATATATCATGTGTGTTAGATTATAAGATGTACTTTGATATCGGAGAGCTAATTATAGATTTCGTATTAGATTTTTTTTTTAGTTTGAATAAATAGAAACTTTGGATGTTGTTTTGTCATTTGAATTAATAAGAACCTTAGACACGGTTAATTATTGAAATTGAATTTCGTTATTATCTATTTAACTATTTATTTTTTTAAAAAATATATTTTTATTATGATTTATGATAGTGCACATGATCGATTGGAGTGACCTTGCGAGTTAGCAGTTTACTCAACATAGACCGACTCTGTATATCGTTTAGTAAGTCACATTTTGAGATTTCGATTTAATTAAATATAGTATTATTGATCGCTCTAATGTAAACTAGATGGCACATGGAGGTCGTACTGGAACTTGTGGACGCGGAAGGGGTACTAGAGCTGGTAGAGTCATGGAAGACTCCACTTCTAGAATTGTAGGGGAAAGAGGTGTGCCCCCACCAAATGTGAACGTTAATGGCAATGCACCCGAAGTGGTCCAACCGAATGCGAACGTTAATGGACTGCATGCCGCCATAGACCACGCCCTCTTTACCTTGCTTCAGACTATAGCGCAAGCCCTTGTGGGAAATAGGAATCATGGAAACGCAGCACCGGCTCAGCATATAGCCCTAGCTCAACCTACAGTCAAGGACCCGTTAGAAAGTTTTCAGAAACGAAACCCAAAAACGTTTACAGGGGCACCGGGCGCGGAGAAACCTGATGAGTGGTTGAATCACATGAGGAATATCCTTGAGACAATGACATGCTCCAGCGAACAACAGGTGAAACTAGCAACCTTTATGCTGCAGGGAGAAGCTAGTCAGTGGTGGGATTATGAGAAGACTACACTAGAGTCTCGGGGTGTTGAGGTGATTACTTGGGACATATTCGTGGAGGCGTTCAACAAGAAGTATTTTCCACCAAGCATGAAAGACAGGAAGCTAGTGGAATTTCTTAACCTTGAGCAAGGGAAAATGACGGTTGACGAGTACAACACAAAATTCATCGAGTTGTCGAAATTTGCTCCTGCTCTTTTTGCTGATGAAGGTCGGAAAGCTAGGAAGTTTGAGAGAGGTCTAAGCAGTCGGATTAGCTATAGGTTGACTCCTCTTCAATTACCCACCTATGCTGATGTGCTGGACAGAGCTCGTGTAATGGAACTAGAGTCTGTTGAGTATCAAAGGAAGAAGGATGAGAGAAAGAGGGGCTCTGAGGATGGCTCTGACAGGAATCATGGTAACCATCAAGGGGGGAAATGGCTATGGAAATAAGAGAAGGAACACGGAGAACAATAATAACAGGGAGACCAATTGTGTAGATATATATATATATATATATATATATATATTATAGATTAATATATATAATGCATAGTAGTAGTAACTTGTGTGTGTGTGTTTTTAAGGTGAAGTTTGTGTGTGTGTGCTATTTCCGTGTGTGGACAGCTTTGTGTGGAGCCCATGATTACATTTGTTGATTAGATTTAAAAAGAATGAAATGATTCAAACAAGTGCACTATTTGTGTTTTGTGAGCGTGAATAGTGTGTGTGTTTTGTGTGTGTACCGTGTGTGTGAAGAGTTAGTGTGTTAGTTTAGTGTTATTATTTATTTATTAACTTATTGATTTTCAAAACCTAAAATAACTACAATTACTAACTATATATATATATTTGAAAGACAACATTGTTAGTGTGTTTTTTTTGGTGAATGAAATTACAATGTTTTAATAGGAGTATCTTATAGTATCAACAAGTTATATTTTATAAAGAAAATCTATATTTATCTTTTAATACATTTGGTGAGGTACTCGTTGAAAGTTTCAATGTAATTTAGTATTAAGTGTACGTTTAGGATATGTTAATTGTTGAGGATTATGATTTGATATGAACGTAAGAAATTAATTAGTAGAATAATATTAGTTAGTGATTTGCTACGTTGTAATTTTAGAATCGACAAGCGGGCTTAGGACGATCATCAAGAGATTAGGTTTCCGATCTTTTATGTATTGTTCGTTAGGTTTCCATTAAATTTTGACTTCGATATTTCTTGAAACGACGCCGATTTTAAATCGGCATTTGAATTTGAACTCGCTGCTCACGCTTCTTTCGAACTCATGATTTGGTTATCTGTTATTCTCACATAATTATTGAATTCCATGTGAGATACCATTTATATGAAAAGTATGATTTTTGGTGATGCCTAATTTTGTAAAATTATTTGATTGCTTGAAATTCTACCATGATCACTAAGTTGAATTTATGACACTATTAATTATGAAACTATGATTTATGATACTTATGAACGCCACTTGCCCGTGGCGTGGTTATCCTGATATACCAATGATCTATGATTTACGATCTATGAACTATGATCTATGAACTATGAACTATGATTTATGGATTTACTTGTGTGATCATGGGATTCGTGACTGTTGTCATCAACCGGTATGGGACGGTTGATGACAATTGGTCTCGAGTTTACTTGTTGCATTATTATCTTTCACTTGGAATCCTGAGTTTATATCTGTGAGTAGTTTGCTATCTTCAACTAGTATGAGACGGTTGATGGCAGTGCGCTACTCGAGTCAATCGTTGAGTATCACTTTCTTTGGAATTCCGATCTTCTGTTTGACATTTGAAAACCGCTCGCTTATCGATATTTAAATAATGAATTTTTGACTACCCTAAAATATTCATCTCGATTTATTCTCGGTCAACTCCTCATTAGTAACCGGAGGGTTGTATATGAACTTACTGAGCATTGTTCGCTCACCCTTCGTACTCTTCTTTCTCGGGTAATGTGTAAGGTTATTAGAGGATTTTGGCTCTGTAGACCAAGATGGCGACTTCCGAGAATTTTTGATTTGGTCTTACTTATTGAATCATTTGACAATATTTTAAATTAATTATGGATTCATGTCAAGTTTTTAGATAGATTTTGTATTTAGTTAATTTGGGTTATTTTTGAATTTAGTCAAGGATATTAAGATTTAATTATTACGAGATTAGAACATTTATGATTTAAGTTATGATTGTTGGTGACGTGGCCAAATTGTGGGATCAGGTGTCTGCGTTTAATTTGGTCGCCACAAAGTTGATATCGAGCTTAGACATTATATCCGGATGGTCTTAAGATTTATAAACCGTTAGATTTAGAAATATACGATAGTCTTAAGATCTTGATTTTGTTCATTGAGAAATGATGGTAGCTTTAGGAATTCGCCTTATGGTTTAATTCGATTGATATATCATGTGTGTTAGATTATAAGATGTACTTTGATATCTGAGAGCTAATTATAGATTTCAGATAGATTTTTTTTAGTTTGAATAAATAGAAACTTTGGATGTTGTTTTGTCATTTGAATTAATAAGAACCTTAGACACGGTAATTATTGAAATTGAATTTCGTTATTATCTATTTAACTATTTATTTTTTAAAAATATATTTTTATTATGATTTATGATAGTGCACATCGATTGGAGTGACCTTGCGAGTTAGCAGCTTACTCAACATAGACCGACTCAGATATCGTTTAGTAAGTCACATTTTGAGATTTCGATTTAATTAAATATAGTATTATTGATCGCTCTAATGTAAACTAGATGGCACATGGAGGTCGTAATGGAACTTGTGGACGCGGAAGGGGTACTAGAGCTGGTAGAGTCATGGAAGACTCCACTTCTAGAATTGTAGGGGAAAGAGGTGTGCCCCCACCAAATGTGAACGTTAATGGCAATGCACCGGTGGTCCAACCGAATGCGAACGCAATGGACCTGCACAGCCGCCAAGAGACCCCGCCCTCTTTACCTTGCTTCGCACTATAGCGCAAGCCCCTGGGAAATAGGAATCATGGAAACGCAAAGACCGGCCACATATAGCCCTAGCTCAACCTACAGTCAAGGACCCGTTAGAAAGTTTTCATAAACGAAACCCAAAAACGTTTACAGGGGCACCGGGCGCGGAGAAACCTGATGAGTGGTTGAATCACATGAGGAATATCCTTGAGACAATGACATGCTCCAGCGAACAACAGGTGAAACTAGCAACCTTTATGCTGCAGGGAGAAGCTAGTCAGTGGTGGGATTATGAGAAGACTACACTAGAGTCTCGGGGTGTTGAGGTGATTACTTGGGACATATTCGTGGAGGCGTTCAACAAGAAGTATTTTCCACCAAGCATGAAAGACAGAAGCTAGTGGAATTTCTTAACCTTGAGCAGGGAAAATGACGGTTGACCGAGTACAACACAAAATTCATCGAGTTGTCGAAATTTGCTTCTTTTTTGGCCGATGAAGGTCGGAAAGCTAGGAAGTTTGAGAGAGGTCTAAGCAATGATTAGCTATAGGTTGACTCTTCAATTACCCACCTATGCCGATGTGCTGGACTGAGCTCGTAATGGAACTAGAGTCTGTTGAGTATCAAAGGAAGAAGGATGAGAGAAAGAGGGGCTCTGAGGATGGCTCTGACAGGAATCATGGTAACCATCAAGGGGGGAAATGGCTATGGAAATAAGAGAAGGAACACGGAGAACAATAATAACAGGGAGACCACTAGAGATATATATATGTATATATATATATATATATATATATATATATATTATAGATTAATATATATAATGCATAGTAGTAGTAACAGTGTGTGTGTGTTTTTAAGGTGAAGTTTGTGTGTGTGTGCTATTTCCGTGTGTGGACAGTTTGTGTGCAGGAGCCCATGATTACATTTGTTGATTAGATTTAAAAAAGAATGAAATGATTCAAACAAGGCACTATTTGTGTTTTGTGAGCGTGAATAGTGTGTGTGTTTTGTGTGTGTACCGTGTGTGAAGAGTTAGTGTTAGTTTAGTGTTATTATTTATTTATTAACTTATTGATTTTCAAACCTAAAATAACTACACTAACTTATATATATATTTGAAAGACAACATTGTTAGTGTGTGTTAGATTTTTTTGGTGAATGAAATTACAATGTTTTAATAGGAGTATCTTATAGTATCAACAAGTTATATTTATAAAGAAAAATCTATATTTATCTTTAATACATTTGGTGAGGTACTCATGAAAGTTTCAATGTAATTTAGTATTAAGTGTACGCTTAGGATATGTTAATTGTTGAGGATTATGATTTGATATGAACGCAAGAAATTAATTAGTAGAATAATATTAGTTAGTGATTTGCTACTGCTGTAATAGAATCGGATGTTTAGCTTAGGGACGATCAATTGTTTAAGATTCACGCTAAGCAATTTCGATGATAGATTACCTCTTTATATCTCGCTTTTATGATTGTTCATTAGGTTTCATTAGTTTTATACTTCAAAGGGCTTTTTTGAAAACGCAATTTTAAATCTATTTGAATTTGCATTGATTAGCGTGGCAACGTGTATAGAACTTTGCCTAGTATAGTTTTTATAGGACTTCAGTGTTCGCAATGGAAGACCTTTCCACAAGCTTTATCTAAGACCTGCTATCGCCCACAAACTAGACCTCGTGTCCACCTAATCTTCTATGACGTGTCCTATCCAAAGAAAGATTAATTAATTGGATTAATTCAAACTTATCCTAATCATTGTTTGAATTAATCCAAGACATTCCCTGACATATCAAGCCGCCGAAAGCAACCTTTCCAAAAAGCAGGAAGACTTTTCGTCCTGAACAGTGAAAGCAGGTGAAAAGTGATCGTCCCCTAGTTTCTCGCAACAACTCTCGATCCGACACCTAAATCGCCCACCTTTTGAAGATCTCGTAAATCATTCCCTGCTCTAGATATTCGTGAAGACGAAAATCCTTGATCGACACCCATGCATTTAATGCATTGTTGAAAAGAGTTGTTGAAGTATTCGCCTTCTCCAACGGATCTTTTGAAGTGCACCGCTATAAATGCCGCCATTGAAGACGGAACAAACAGAGCAGAATCAATCGAACACTAAAGGATTGCTCGAAACTCCACAACTCCAAGTCTTACAACTCAGCAATCAAGAGATCCTAAACGTATCTAGAAGTCCTCGTCAACAACAAGAAGCGCCATCAACACTTATTGTTTTATCTTCTTGTTGTTTACTTTCATTAACTATATTTCGCATCTAATTAAATATCCTGTATTTAGATATTTAATTCCCTAGACCCCAAACACAAGTCAATATTTTGTACACGATCCATTAGAGATATTCTTTGTAATTAATCTAGTGGAAAACATAGTGCACTATTTAAATCCAAGGTTGATTGCCTTGGTGGTGGACGTAGCACTCTTTATAGTGTGAACCATCCCAAAATACTTGTGTTGTTTCATATTTGTTTGTCTGTCATTTGATCTGTTCTTTACTGTGATTATCTTTATCCATTTACGCAGTAACTTAAGTAACTTGTAAAGGTCTACCGGTAGTCCTTATCTAGCACTGAACAACTACCTTGAAGGTCTTCCGCTACTTGAATCTTTTCGATAGATTGCAAGTATCTTTCAAAGTATTTACTAAAAGTTTTAAGTGTTTAATAAGCTATTCAACCCCCCCTTCTAGCTTATTATTGTGCCCATTGGGACCCACAATTGGTATCAGAGCCTTACTCTTTGAAAACAAGTTTTTCCAAGATTAAACTCTTGAGAGATACGATATAATGGCACAAACACACTACATGCTGCCTACATCTAATGCTAACCACGTCCCAATATTGGACGAAGGACATTTTGATGTATGGAAGGATAAAGTAATGAGATTTATGAACTCTATTGACAACAGATTATGGAAATGTGTTACCGCAGTCAACATGTACCAATGAAGGCAAATCTTCTAGCCTCCATTGCCTGGGGAATCCCGTAAGTACCTAAAGAAGAATCGAATGGACAGAGGATGATAGAAAGTCGGTAGAGCTTGACAAAGAAAGCAATCAACATAATCACCAGCCTCTAGACACAAGCACATACCAACAAGTGATTCGATGTACAACCGCAAAGAGATGGGAAGCTCTTGTGGAATACTTGGAAGGAGACCAAGACACAAGAGATAACGTAAAATATACATACATCCAGCTTGATTCTTTCAAAAAGGATCCTAAGGAAACCTTGAGACAAGCATACGATCGCTTCAAGGAGGTAATTAATAGTTGCTTTTTCTCTTGGTAAAACGTATGACAAAAAGGAAATGAACATGAGGTTTTAGGCTCTCTAGGTAGCTTATGGCATGTTAAGACCACGGCTATGAAAGAATCCAAGAACTTAAACGAGATGACTCTTCGTAGTCTCTACGCAAGTTTGAAGGTTTATGAACTTGAAGTTAATCAAGCTCTAGAGCAAGACAAACAGCCGTAACGTGTCTTTGCCACCATGGTCCAAGAAGAAATCACTGTTGAAACCAAACCTTCTACTTCTTCCTGTGAAAATGATTTTTTATCTGATGAACAATTTGCCATGTTTGTAAAACGTTTTCAAAAATTTGCAAAATATGGAAGGAAGAACACACACCAACAACCTTTTAGGAAGAATGGTGAAAGCTCATCTAAGGAAGAGCTTGTGTGTTACAACTGTAGAAAACCTGGTCATTTTGCCTCAAAATGTCCTAAGCCAAAATTTGAAGCATACCGAAAACCCTCATTTAGAAAATTTCAAAAACAAAAGGGTATGTTGGCTGAAGACATAGAAGACAAACAAGTTGCTACATGGTTTGAGACCGATCTAAAGAGGAGGAAGAGGATTGTGAGCAAGCTAACATATGCTTAATAGCTCATGATTCAGTCCTACCTATGACTCGAAAATGAAGTTGTAGTTTCACCTAGTCCTTTGACAAAAATGAAACCAACAAAGGATGCTTCAAGAAGGAAGAACTTCTCAAGGATAATCAGATATGCTTGAAGAATTTAATTCCTTTAGAGTAGCCTATGTTAAACTGGCCAAGAACTGTGAGAAACTTACAGCTGAGAAATCTATGATGGCAGCTGAGATTCAAACTCTCAATAGCTGTCAACAAGAGAGTATCAAACTAAAGGAAGAAAACAAATTCCTTTATGACAAAATTGATTGTCTATCTGAGCACATCAAAGGACTTGACCTAGAGAAAATTGCCTTGCAAAAGACAATCGACTCCTGGAACAGCTCCAAGGATGCATTCGAAGAAATCCTTTCAAGCCAAAAATCTAGTAATGATAAAACTGGCATAGGATATTCAGATGTGCCTCTTCCGACAATCTCTTCAGTCATGGAGAAAGGTGAATCCTCCGAGAATGCAAATGATATATCTTTCTCTAAACAGACATTTGGAAATATAGGGAAACAAGGCCTTGGTTATTCAAGTGTCCCTTACGCTTACCCCAAAGTTCGAAAGGAAAAGCCAAAATGATCGACTCAAATGAGAAACCCGATAAGGTAACTAGAAAAGTGAAGTCTCGGCAAAACTATGCTAAGGCAAAGTCGCCGCGGTAGACCTACTAAACCTCTACCAACTATCAAGTTTGTCTATGAAACAGTAAGGCTCTTTACTGTTGAAGGTAAACTTAAAGGTATTCTACCTAATCCTTCTGAAAAGGTAATCAACAGAAAAGCTAAAGCTAAGTCTGTTGGTAACCTACCTAGGAAGATTCGAAAGAAACCAATTAAGTCTACCATCAACAAGCAAGCTGAACCAAGAATGGATGTTAAGAAAAGGAATAATCATAATCACTCTTCAGTTAAAGTCACTAACAGTTCTCTATGGACTTTCCATTTATGTCACTCTTGCAATTGTCTAGGCCATCTGGCACCAGAATGCTTGCTAAGGTTCACTCCAAGATCTGAGAGACCTAGTTCTCTCAAGGTCAAGCAGGTATGGGTTCCAAAAGGTTGCTAATCCTTAGGACCCGAAAGAAAATAAAGGGTACCTTGTTTGCTTTAATTTTTTCAGAATGCTTCATGGCTATAGAATCGAAAACAAAGACATCTCGGTACCTAGACAATGGGTCGCCAAGACACATGATCGGGAACGTAAATCTTCTTACGTATATAGTCAAGCCAAAGGACCCACCGTTATTTTCGGAGATAATGCAAGAGGAAAACAATTGGATATGGCTCAATTACTAGAGGAAGTCTCTCCATCAACAAAGTTTCTCTAGTAAGTGGTTTAAAGCACAATCTTCTCGAGCATATCCCAATTCGCGACAAAGGACTTCTATGCCAATTCAACTCCAACCAAGGCCTCATCAAAGACAAGTGAATCCTCGCTTACAATCCGACCGGCAATAGACAAGGAAACGCCTATGTCGTGGACTTAAATCTTCTAGGGAGATTCTCAAACCTGTCTAGTAGCCAACAATGTTCGTGACAACAAATGGCTATGGCACAAGCTGCCTCGCCACCTCAACTTCAAGCACCTCTCCAAGCTCTCCAAAATGGGCTTGTCAAAGGTCTACCTACTTGTCCGCCGACCATGACAGGTTGTAAAGCTTGTCAACTAGGAAAACTTTCCAAGTCTTCCTTCAAAAGAAAGTCTGTATTGTCTACAAACGACCTCTTCAACTTCTCGCATATGGATCTCTTTGGACCAATCACAACAACCAAGATTTCAGAGACAAGTATACACTTGTAGTAGTTGACGACTACTCTAGATTCACTTGATTGAAACAATGACATCTAAAGATGAAACGTATGATCTAGTCACGCTTTTTCGTAAGACTTCAAACTCAAAAGCTTGAAGACATGTTTACATAAGATCGACAATGGCACCGAATTCAAAAACAATGGTGTAGAAAAGTACCGCGATGACCACGGATCGACCACAACTTCTCCGCCTCCTCATTCTCAACAAAATGGTGTAGCCGAACGGAAGAACAACACCGATTGAAGCAAAGAAGAACAATGCCGCGTAAGCTAAACTTCCAAAGTATTTCAAGCGTAAGCCGCCAACACCGCATGTTTTACCCAAAATAGATCCCCGGTAAACAAGTTTCATAACAAAACTCCATATGAAATATGGAGAGGAAGATCCCCAAACATAGGATTTCTTAAAATCTTCTGGTCAGAATGTTTTATTCTTTATAATGGAAAAGAATATAGAGGAAAATTTGATGCAAAATCGACGAAGGAATTTTTCTCGGGTATTCCAAACATTCAAAAGCATTTCGCATTTTCAAGAAAACTAATTTAAAAATTTTAGAATCTGTGCATGTTTCTTTTGATGAATATGACTTGTTAGAGCCTAGAAAGGCTCCGAACGTTGCTAATGATTCTCGATAATGATGAGACAGTACTAATACAACATCCACTTCCACCTCATCGAAAACGGCAACCGCACTCCTCAAGTACCGCTAACCCTTCACCTAGACGAGAACTCGCCGGTACCGATAACAACTCTTCTGCTGACCTCGAACCCATCTCTTCTGCTTTTACCCCAAGCACCTTTACGATCACTCATCCTTCTTGTTCACCGTAAAATGAAGGTTTTGAAGATCCTATTTCTTCTCGAACTGATTTTGGTGAATCTCCTTCTCAACCTACTCCGAATTCTTAAGGGAAGAACCCACCGTAAGTGATCTTCCTCCAACTCGTTATTGAAGCAAGAGATCATCCCATTTCTCAAATCATTGGTGATCTCAACTCAGAGTTCGCACGAGAAATAAAGTTCGAGAAGAAACTATGTTTGCTTATGCATTTGTATCGGAACTCGAACCAAAGAAGATTGATGAAGCTATCGAAGATCATAACCGGATTGAAGCTATGCAAGAAGAGCTGAACCAGCTTTGAAAGATGTAAGGTGTGGAGCTTAGTTCAAAGACCGACCGATCATCCAACATCACCAAGTGGGTTTTCGTAAACAAAAGAGATGAAGAAGGAAATGTCACCGTAAACAAAGCTAGACCTGGCAGTGGCTACCGATGTGAAGAAGGAATTGACTTTGATGAAACTTTTGCTCTGTTGCTAGACTAGAGGCAATCGACTCTTTCTAGCCTATGCATCGCTCATGAACTTCAAAGTGTATCGATGGATGTAAAGAGTGCCTTTCGAATGGTGATCTTCAAGAAATCAGATACGTACGGAACAGCCTCCGTGATTTGTCATTTCGCATAAACCGGATCACGCCTACCGACTCAAGAAAGCTCTCTACGGCCCGAAGCAAGCTCCTAGAGCTTGGTATGAAACTCTATCCAAGTTCTTAATAGAACAAGGATTCGTGAGAGGAAGAATAGACACTACTTTATTCATCCTCAAGCACAAAGGCCATTCTCTTCTCGGTACAAATCTATGTGGATCTACATCATCTTTGGATCAACTAACCAAAGCCTATGTAAAAGATTCGAGAAGTCCGATGCAAAGCAAGTTCGAGATGAGCATGATGGGTGAACTTACCTACTTTCTAGGACTCGCAGATACAATGCTTCGATGGATGGATCTTCATCACCAAACCAAATATGCAAAGGAACTAATCAAGAAGTTCGGTCTTGATTCAGCCTAAAGGATTCGAAACTCCAATGTCTACCGACCGCCATCTTGACAAAGATGAGAAGGGAAAGCAAGAGAACATGACCAAGTACCGAGGAATCATAGGTTCACTTCTTTACCTTACCGCTAGTAGACCCGACATTATGTTTGTCGCTTTGTGTTTGTGCTAGATTTCAGCAGATCCAAAGGAGTCACATTTGCTTGCCGCCAAACGTATCATCGATATGTTTCAAAAACAACAAATCTAGGCATCCGTATTCCAAAAACAACAATTTCAATCTAGTTGGATACTCGATGCAGATTATGCACCGCAAAGTGAGCGTAAGAAGCACCAAGTGGGACTTGTCAATTCCTTGAAATAGACTTGTCTCATGGTCTTGCAAGAAACAAGGATCGCTTGCAAACTCAACTACGTAAGTTTAATACATTGCCGCAAGCAACTGTTGCTCTCAACTTCTATGGATGAAGCAACAACTAGTGGACTACAACATCAAGACCGAAACCGCCCAATCATGTGTGACAACACATCGCAATTTCGCCTCTAAAAATCCAAAGGATGCACTCCAAGACCAAGCACATTGATATCCGTTATCACTTCCTCAAAGATCATGTGGAAAAGGTAACATCGCTTGGAATATGTTCCAACCGAGCATCAATTGGCGACATTCTCACAAAACCACCGGATGCCACCAGTTTGCTTATTTAAGGAGAAATCTTGGTATGATTGATCCTACCGCTTAAATTCAAAGTTATTTGTTAATGTTTCTTTCATACCTAGACTTAGTTTTAGACTAATCTGAAGACGAAGTTCTCCTTTACCTGAAGACTTAAAGGTCAAGATTCTTACTTAGTCTATTTTTTGCTAAAGAGGTTTCTAAAGCAATAAAGGGGGTCAAGGATAAAATTTGGTACTTAAGAAAATATCTTAAGTTCCCGCTTTCTCAAACTAAAATTTTCTCGCCTTTAAATAGTCCTTGAACCGCCTTTTGCCAAACTTTACGAACCCCTTTGACAAATTATTTCTCTCTCTATTCATACTCTTCGTAACTGCTTCGCAAATCCAAGTATTTCTTGTTTCTTCTTCTCATCGACAATGAATGGTACGTTCTTCTCTACTCTCAACTTGAAACTTATTGTTTTCTATTGCATTTCATTTCATAACCTAAAAATTGCTTTGGAATTCAAACGGTCATTTTCGAAGTTTCATACAGCTCGCCATTGTTGTTCTTTCAAACCTAAGAATACTAACAATGCTTATGTATATTCATCGCTTATTCTTATGAAAACTCTCGTTATATTTTTCTCGTGTGGATTCTCTAAACATTCTAGGGTTTCAAGTTTTTATTCTCAAAAATTCCAAAAATTTCGTAAAACCTTGAAATTTCGCTTGTTTAGTTATTGTGAAAAGCCCTAATTTTTGTTTGTATTTCTTTCGTGCAAAAACTAAGCACGACACAAATGAAAGAAACAAAACCCGAAACCGTCATTCCTCGGCGGATGTCAACCTTCCGGCTATCCAACCTTTCCCCGCCGCTCATGACATCATAGTCGCCTGGACCCTAAGCTATACATACCAGAATGTGCATTGACCTTCAATCGGACAATAGCCGGCCAAAGCTTGCGAGGATATGAACGCCTGCGGGATTCTACCCCTCTTACGCCTCAACGACAAAAATTATAGCATCTTTCTCTCGCGTAAGAATTCTATCGAGAATGGAGCTCATGATATGTTTCTGACCAAGCAAATCAACTTGACAAGTCTTATATTCTTCAAATTGCCTCACTTCGTCTCAATGGGGGGCCATCATCTTCAACGAATTAAAGCATGGGTGGAGAAAGCCAAGAACAACCCCACTTGCAAACGCCTTCGTCAGGCTGATTAATGCCCTTCTAAGGGATGATGCTAATGTCAACTCTTCCTTGAAAGAAGATGAGTTGATTATAATGGCCAAGGAGAAGCAACTCACAGCCTCGTTCTTCAGTAAGTATACTGAATACGATAATAAGCGAAGCGAAGGGTTTACCGATTACCCTTGATAAGGTTGCTAAGCCTGCACTCTTGGTAACCCGCTTCAACATGGAAGCACATGACGGCTAGCGTAACCTTCAAGAAGGCCTCTACAAAATTTGATGATCAAGTGGCCGCGTCCCTCCATAAAAAGGCAAAAGACTTGGCTGATGAGGCAGAGCAACTGCTAAGGACCAAGATGGCAGCCAAGGGCAAAGCAAAGAAGACAGGGCCGGAAGAGGTCACTCCAACTGAAGAGGAGCAGGCCAAATGGGTTAGGAGAGAGATGAAGGAAGGCCAAAAGAACCCGCCTACAGCCAGACCAACTCCTTCCTCTACCCAAGCCCAAACTTCACAAGCTCAGCCAACCTCTCAAACTCAACAAACCACTTCCACATAGCCACCTACCCAAACTAGTCAAACAACCTCACCCTCTCCTACACCCACTCCCAAACCAAAACGAAGGAGACTTCGTAAAACCTTTGAAGACCAGCCACCGGCAGTCACTCCAACCTCTACCAATGAAGCAGCTGAGTCTCCTATTCAGCCGCTAAGGAAGAAAAGGAGAGCTACCGGTCCCAAACCCTTTACCGCAGCCAAGCAACTACCACTACCGACGCCCAACCAACTACCTCTACCGATGCCCAACCATCTACCAACACCCAACCCTCAACTGTCAACCCTTCATCTATTCCTCCTGAGTCATCTACTCAGAGGAATTCACCACATCCGGAGGAGCCTATCCCTCATGAGGAGCCTCAAATTCAGGAGGAGCCAGCCAGAACCCCCACTCCTCCTCCTCCTTTACCCTTTAACTACTCACCTGACCCATCTACCCCTTCCTCACCTCCCCAATCCCAACCAACTTCATCAACCACACCACAGCCAACTCAAATCCCTCCCACACAGCCATTAGACTCTGTTGCCGCCAAGTTCCTTTTCGAACTTTCGTCAGTAGCAGACTGACGGGTGTCAAACCGTCAAAAATAATTTTCCTATTTCCCAAATACAAGTATAGGGTAGTAAGGTTCGTCTCCATAGGGAACGTTGTATTTATATCCTTAAGAAATTATTTAGTAACCAAAACCAAGATTTTTGCTTAACTAACTAACTAAACTTGAATGAAGAAAAATATGAATTTTTGTAAACTTAAAGAAAGCAAACAATAATTAAACTAAATTCAATGCTGATAAAGGTTCAGTTAATGAACTGAAGCAATTCCAAAAATTAGCTACTGATCATCGATTCCAACTCAACTCAATTAACTGCAAATAAACCAGTTATAGTTGTTGACAAACGCCTAACACCCAATTTCTCCTTACTGATTCGATAATTAGGAGAAGCTCGCTAATTATACTCTAATCAAAAGACAACCCTCGAAACGCTCGAAAGATTTAATGTTTTGAAAGCTTTAAGATAAGAGAAACCTGATTCTAGATAACAATATTAAAATAATATCATTTAACCTAGAGTAATCATTCTCGCAACACGGACCGAATATGCTTGTGATGCCTAAACGGTGTGTCACTTTCTACTATGTTAGAACCCGAAGACAATTACGGATCAACAGTTCTCATCTAGCAATGGATTAAAATGCCTAACCAAAATCAGGGCCCTATAAATTAATTAAACATACTAATCCTAAGTTACAATTCCTTTGCAACAAGAAAAATAGAAAATGACTAAATACTTGCCCCAAATTGAGACTTTGAACAATACAGTTCAGTAAGGATCTCACAGTAGCAATTTCTGAAAAATACTACGAGTTCATTAACTGGAATAGAAGTTTTAGCCACAAAACATGACTAAAATTTACTTACAAATGAAGAAGAGAAATGACTTCACAAGTGATGAAAGGAAGAAATTAACTGCCCTATTGATCTGTAACCTAAGCCTGATGTATTACAGTGAGTGAGGGTGAGTGAGTGAAAGAGAAGGAGAAGAGAGTGCGTGCGTGTGGATCTGTCTCGAATCTCTGTGTCCCCCTTTGGAGAACTCGCCCCCTTCCTTTATAGTTATCTCTCCTAACTGCTCCAGCCATTTCCCCCAAAAATAGAAGACACGATCCCTTGATTCTCATCCATAAACGGAACAGTTGAGGACCAATTCTTTTCCCAACATTTACAACGTGTTTGGGAAAAGAAACTAATAAATAAAATGATAAATTTATTTACAGAACTGTCAAAAATGATAAATGTCTGAAATACCCTCTTCTAACTCCTTCAGTCTCGTAACAGGACGTACTCTGTTTTTTCGTTTCTGCTACAGTATTTTCTGGGTTAGCAAATGCCCATTCGGTACTTGACTTTTTCTCAAAATCTGCCTTTGCTTCTTCTTTTCTTTCATCCAGCTTCCTTAAGACCTGTAAACACCAATGATGCAGAATACCTGTGAAAGTATAACATTTTCCTTAAAATCATAGTGCAAAATCACATTAAATGTTATACTTTATTTAAGGCTATCAAAATTCCCCCACACTTGAACCATGCTTGTCCTCAAGCATTTTGGCCCTTCCTGAACATGCTTTTAACAACCAAACAACCCAGAAAAAATTGATTCACATTGTTTCAAAACTTGGTATTTAATATAAATTCTCATTTTCAAGATCAAAAATCAAACCAAGTAACTAGCATCTCATAATTTCTCCAAATTAAGAAAACTCGCATGTACCCAAACTTTTTTTTTCACAACTTCTAATTATGCAAATCTCAACTGTTCTCACGGATATCACTCAAAGCACACAATTGTTTGAACAAGGGCCGTGTATCATGAAACACTCAACTCACACAACAAAGTGACATTATCATATGCTTGCAACTTGATCAAATCTCCATCACTAAAAATGAGTTCATATGCACCAATCAAAAGGACTTTTAAAGGGCTGTAACGGGGCTAAGGGTGTAAAGGTAGGATAAAGGGAATAAAGAGGGTTAAAATGTCAAGAATATGCACAAAAACTACACATCATTACCAACTCTACAGCGACATAAAGCACCGACTACAAGCAACTAATGTTCAACGGATCTGATGAACTGAATACACTTTGATAATTCATGCTCATCTGCCTTGTAAAGTACTGTCACCTTTTCTGGAAAAACAGCAGCTCACTTAAACCAAATTTTTTTCTTTTTTTTTTTCTTTTTCTTTTTTCTTTTTTCTTTTTCTGAATTGCTGCTAACTTGTATTTCCTGCTTCTTAAGATTCAACTTTTGACTTACAAAATATGCTTAATACCAACAATTATCCATCACTTGTTGCTATGAATTCATACAAGCTGAGAGTTATATTTCACATGGTCTTAGTGCAATTCTTGACATGGGATAAAGCGAAATGAGGGTCAAAAAGAAAGGCTACAGGTTAGATTTTATAAGGTTAAAACAAAGAAAATGGGCAAGGCTCAAAAAGGGTTAACTAGGGGAAAACATGATATGGGTAGGGTAAAAAGAGAGCCAAAACATGGTGATTCCTAAGTGCCTTAATCCTATTGGTGCAATGACTCAATACGTGACCTCGACATGTATACAAGATGCAAGTTCTAAAATGTTCATCTATTTGTGAGAATAACACAAAGAATGACTGAGAGCAAAGTATGTGAAATGCTCCAATTAGGCTCAAAAGCTCACTTGAAAGGCTAACAGTTGAAACTTGCAATTTTATCAGTTGAATGAAACAAAATATATGTATTATTTTTTTTAAAAAAAAAACATGTGTGTCAACCCAACTAGGAAAATTACACAATGCTAATCATTTGTCCAGATTATCTCACCAAAACATGAGAATGCATATAAAATACCCAGTTTAACAACAATGCAAAAAAAAATAAAAATTTACCAACCCTTCAAACCTAAACATGTTCAAGACTGCCAAGCTTAAAAACTGCATCAAAAATTTTCATCAAAACCCCCCAACTGCACAATTTACAACCTCCCAAAATCCCCCCACACTTAAACCAAACAGTGTCCTCACTGTATATACAACAAAAGATGCAAACACAGGACAAAGTAGCAAAAATTATGAGCGAAGGGAAAGAGGGATCTTGACCTTTTGATTGAAAATTGATGTGGCCTCCTAATTGATTTGCTCTTTCCCTTCTCAAGGAACCCCGCCGGCGTTTCCTACTCGCAATAGGCTTCAAAGAAGCAGCCAAACGAAAAATTGGCAATGGTTCCACAATGGGCGGCGAGGCTGTGGTGGTGGGACATAGGTGCTGTCCGAACTTAAAGAAGGAGTAGAAGGTTGAAAAGATGGGGCGGTGGGCGGCAGGCGGTGGTACGAGGCCGGCGGAGGAATTGATGAAGAATCAGAAGAAGAAATCTCCACTGGTTGTTTGCTTGCAGGGGCTGCCTTAGGAGCCATGGCTTGGCCGGCGCACTTTGTTGCTTAGGAACCATGGACGAAATGGAGAAGCTTGGAAAGAGACGGGTTTGGAGAAGAGATCGTCTTTTGAGAATTGGAAACGGCAAGTAACAATCCAAAATGAAATTAGGGATTTTTACTCCCTTTCCAAATTTTTACTGTTCACCCGCTTCCCCCCTAACTTTCAAAAATTAACTGTTAGCCCCATTGTTGCCTTGCACTTCTCAAACTTCTGTATATATCAAAAATAAAGCCTGCTGCTACACACATTTAGTACAGAACAATATTTTCTTCCATTTCCAAGATCCACACTTGCAATGAGAAACAAAACTAAAAAGCGCAATTAAAAACAAAATGGAAATAAAATCTAATCCTAGAAAAACAGGAAATAAAGCATTAAAATTTTTGGGTTGCCTCCCAATTAGCGCCGCTATTTAACGTCTGTAGCTAGACCCAATACCCACTATTCCTACAACTCGGTCAAATTATTACCAATGATAACCGGCAATGGAGGAAGAATTTTTTCACTTGAAATCGGTAATGGAAAAGAAGAAAAATCAAACCTTGGTGTTACCTCCGGTGTGGAATAGAGTGCCATAAAATTTTCTTGCACCTCCTCATTGCTTTGGAAATGCACATCTTTCTCTGTCAAACTTTTTACAAGCACTAATTCCAACTTCATTTTATTTACACACAGTTGCTTAAGAAACATAGAATGATGAGGCACTTCCCTTATGACATCCATGACAGGAATGTTAATTTCAACCTTACGGAAGGTCTCTAAGATTTCCTTCTCATCCTCTTCTTCCTTAGCGAATCTGCCCGGAAAAGGTGGGAGAATAACAATTTTCTCACTTTGTTTAATGAATTCTCCACCTTCATTACTTGGCGACCCCACATTTTGCACAACTTCTTCCTTGCTGCAATCAACAAGCCCATTTTTCTGTTCAACTTGATTCCCTTCCAGCTTGCTCACAGATACGACTAACTGAGAAATTTGATTTTTAAGAGCTTTAATGCTAGCCTTGGTCTCTAATCTTTCTTACTGTTGAATCTCTCTATCTTGCCGAACCGATTCAGCCTAAACTTTTGATTAGACCCTCCAATGATGTCTTTGGAACCGGTAGTGGGTTGAGCGGATGGAGGAGGTGAGAACGGATAATTACATTGCGAAATATCGGTTGCCCTTCTTGATTTTCGCAACTGGAAATTTGGTTGATCCCACCATCCTGGATTGTAGCTATTGGAATAAGGATCATGGTCATCATGAGTTTGTCCCGTAAATCCTCCCATTGCCATGGCGTGTTGCATATTATCTTGCCATGGAGGATAATAATTTGCAACATGTCTAGCAACCACCAATGAATTTCTACAAACTTGAGCCCTTGATACGATTTACAAGAAACTTATCCACCAGAGAAGTCAATGCATTCAATCTTTGATCAATAGAACTAGAATTTACCTCATTCCCTAGTTGTGGAAAGTTATCGTGTCTACTTCCAAATTGTTGTGCATAGAAAGCCATAACAAAATAAAATTCTTAAAAAGAAATAAATAGCAAAACCGTTCCCCGGCAACGGCGCCAAAATTTGACGGGTGTCAAACCGTCAAAAATAATTTTCCTATTTCCCAAATACAAGTATAGGGTAGTAAGGTTCGTATCACACAGGAACGTTGTATTTATATCCTTAAGAAATTATTTAGTAACCAAAACCGAGATTTTTGCTTAACTAACTAACTAAACTTGAATGAAGAAAAATATGAATTTTTGTAAACTTAAAGAAAGCAAACAATAATTAAACTAAATTCAATGCTGATAAAGGTCCAGTTAATGAACTGAAGCAATTCCAAAAATTAGCTACTGATCATCGATTCCAACTCGACTCAATTAACTGCAAATAAACCAGTTATAGTTGTTGACAAACGCCTAACACCCAATTTCTCCTTACTGATTCGATAATTAGGAGAAGCTCGCTAATTATACTCTAATCAAAAGACAACCCTCGAAACGCTCGAAAGATTTAATGTTTTGAAAGCTTTAAGATAAGAGAAACCCGATTCTAGACAACAATATTAAAATAATATCATTTAACCTAGAGTTAATCATCCTCGCAACACGGACCGAATATGCTTGTGATGCCTAAGCGGTGTGTCACTTGCTACTATGTTAGAACCCGAAGACAATTACGGATCAACGGTTCTCAACTAGCAATGGATTAAAATGCCTAACCAAAATCGGGGCCTAGAAATTAATTAAACATACTAATCCTAAGTTACAATTCCTTTGCAACAAGAAAAATAGAAAATGACTAAATACTTGCCCCAAATTGAGACTTTGAACAATACAGTTCAAGAAGATCTCACAAGAGTAACAATTTACGAAAATATTACGAGTTCATTAACTGAATAGAAGTTTTAGCCACAAAACATGACTAAAATTTACTTACAAATGAAGAAGAGAAACGAACTTCACAAGTGATGAAAGGAAGAAATTAAGCGCCTATTGATCAGTAACCTAAGCCTGATGTATTACAGTGAGTGAGGGTGAGTGAGTGAAAGAGAAGGAGAAGAGAGTGCGTGCGTGTCGATCTGTCTCGAATCTTTGTGTCCCCCTTTGGAGAACTCGCCCCCTTCCTTTATAGTTATCTCTCCTAAGCCTCCATTTCCCCAAAATAGAAGACATGATCCCTTGATTCTCATCCATAAGCGAGCAGGTTGAGGACCAATTCTTTCCCAACATTTACAACGTGTTTGGGAAAAGAAACTAATAAATAAAATGATAAATTTTATTTACTGTAAGCTGTCAAAAAATGATAAATGTCTAAATACCCTCTTCTAACTCCTTCAGTCTCGTAACATGACGTACTTTGTTTTTTCGTTTCTGCTACAGTATTTTCTGGGTTAGCAAATGCCCATTCGGTACTTGACTTTTTCTCAAAATCTACCTTTGCTTCTTTCATCCAAACTTCCTTAAGACTGAACACCAATGATGCAGAATACCCGTGAAAGTATAACATTTTCCTTAAAATCATAGTGCAAAATCACATTAAATGTTATACTTTATTTAAGGCTATCACAAACCTATTTACCCCTACCTATCAACCTCCTCAACCTTCTCAACCTTTCCTTCGAAAACCAAAATCCCTATTCTACCCTGCTCCTTCTTTCTGGTTTTCTACCGAACTCCTACCCGAATCCTCCCATATAAGTGAAAATTTTGACTCTGATATGGAGCTGGATTCCCCACCAACCCCTCCTCCTGTAAGATCCCGATTCCCGGTTAGCTTGAATTGCGTGCAATGCTCGCATCTCTTCTTCGGTTGATCGCTTGTTTGGTTGTGAGAGAGTCTAAATGTGTGAGAGACCACATTAAGACTAAAACACTTTTAAGAGATGTGATATAGTGGTTGACTTGTTAAAGTCAAAGGTCGTAACTCCGGCGATAGTCGAATGCGACGCGATTGAGAGTTTATGCGGGTTTTGTGTTTCTGACCTCGATTTGGTCCCAGATCTTTACATGATGATTAAATAACCTGTTTAGATGTGTTAGACTTCTAATTGGATGTAATCCATAAGTCTCGTGAAGTTTTGACGCCTCGAGAATAGCGATTCTCCTTATCGCGTAGTTTGAGATGGGCCAGGCGAACGTCTCGTCTTTCGAGCCTATTTCCCCTATCATTGAGCATCATCGAGAGGCATTCAGGCCTATTTTGTAGCCCTAATAAGTGTTTACAATCATGGGTTATTACCCGTCGGTTTGTGGTTTCATTCGACGCTTAGATAGCAAGTAGTTACGCCTTGCGCGGTTTTGCCCGATTGTTTCGTGGTGTTGTTTATGGGAGTCTAGACCTACTTTGGTTTGAAATTGGTTTGAGACTTGGATGGACTAGTTTAATGTTTGAGGACTTTAAGGGTTCAATTGTGAGCCATTTGAAGCATTTAGACTCGAGAACGCACGCGGAGAGGCCGGGATCGAGCAAGAATTGCACAAAACCCTAATTGCTGAAAAGGCTAGGATGCGGTCGCATCCTCCTCCTGCCATGCGACCGCAAGGGGTCAAATCCAGAATGTCGCGATTTTGTCCCTTTTTCTGATATGTCCGAATTGTTTGACCAATTAACCCAATTTTAAGCCACTCTTTGACCCAATTACTTAACCTAATCTAGTCCTAACATCTATTAGAGATTTAGGGGTTAATTAGTGGGGTAATTAGTGAGTTAATCCCCATATAAAACCCATGAAGCTGCCGCATTCCTCTTCATTTCGGCCAAGGCAGAAATTTGACTTCCCTCTTCTCTCTTCTTGCAACTTCTGGGAGCACTCAAGGGGCTTGAGAGAGAGAGCTTGAAGAGGAGATTCGTGGGTCTTGAAGGGCTGAGCTTGGAGGCCATTAATGGAGTCTTCATCTTCCCCATTTCACCTACAAACTTGAAGAAGGAGATGAAGAGAAGACATCATCTAGGGCACGAATTTTCACCATTGTTTGGGCTAAGATTTTTTGTAAGTTTCTACCTTCCTTCCTTCTCTTTTTAGGCTCCATTGACCCTAGGGAATCAACCATGTGTGCTATGTGGGTCAATGGAAGCCATTGTTAGGTTTCTAGAAATGTATGAACCCTAGGAATTTCAAGTTTATGTTAGAGCTTGATTGGCCTATGTGAGACCATGCCTATGTGAAATTCATGTTCTAAATTGCCTATTGAACTTGATTATGTTGATTTTTCATGAAGATTGATGTTGGTTTGGTTGAGATTCTTGGAGGGTGTCTTGCCCTAATTTTGTTTTAGCTTGCAAATTGATGATGTAAGCTTGATTAATGTGTTTTATATGCTTAATAGAGTATATTAAACTTTGCTATATGAATTGATTATGGGTATTGAGCTTGGATGACAAAGATGCTTGGAAGGGGATTTTCCCCAAATTGTATTTGGCTTGTTAAAGATGATGGTAAGCCTAATTAGCATGTTATACATGTTTAGTGGAGTTTATTGAACTTAGTTGTGTTGATTAGCCATGAGTATTGAAATTGGTTTGGTTGAGATGCTTGGAGGGTGATTTGCCCTAATTTGGTTTTAGCTTGCAATCTAATGATGTTAGCTTGATTAATATGTTTTACAAGCTTAATAGAACATATTAAACCATGATGTGAATTTTAAATCATGAATTGAGCGTTATGATTGGTATGATGACTTGGATGATATTATGCACAAGATGGCTAAATTATTCTAAGTTGCATTGTTAATTAGTTTGTTGGGTTTATATGAGTATATTGAACATTGGGATTGTGGTTTTGGGCGATAGTTATGAACATAGGGGTTGATGAAGCCTAAGCTTCTAATCCTTGAATTTTCGGAAAACTTAGATTGAACTCAACGGAGTTAACCTTTGGGTTAGTATGAATCCTAGGAACTATAATTTTAAGTCCTACGGAATTTTGGGTAGAATTCATGGAGGTCGAGCCTCCAAGAAGTTTTGAAGTGTGTGAAGCACACTTGATTATGAAACTTATATGATTCTCGGTTGTGATGTTTATGCTAGTTGTGGATGAATTGCATGACTAGTTTGATAGTAGAGTGTTTACCTACTTGTTTTGAGCATATGAGTATATATTACTTGTGCTTGGGTTTGAGTCCAGTGAGTCGGTTTGGTTGAGTTTTGGTGGGGACGATACATCGTCTTCACGAATTGTGAGATTCGTGATCGCGATGGATCGCCGTCTTGAGGATTTGCACACCCCCCATCGATGGCCACGGTGGGGAAGTAGTTTATCTTAGTTGTAGTAATACACATGACTTTGATAACTATGGAACTCGGCGGAGGCTGTCTCGGGGCGTCGATATCTGAGAGGATATCGAGGGCACATAAAGGTTTTGCACGTGTTTTTGCGGGAGCGACACGCGGAGGAGGAATTTGGGTAATGGTATCATATCCCTTATACATGAATTGTTTCACAAGTGCTTAAGTGAATAACGTGCTTGGTGAATTGGATATGATATGATGTTTGTTTTGGTTTCTTACATGTTATACTTAATAGATAACATATGGATTAATGTTGTTAAGCATGTATGCTATCACATGAGTATTATTGGAATGTGGTTTTATGCCAAAGGTATAGATCATTATGGTTAAGTTATATGCCTTGACATGAATATTATGGGAAGGCTATGTTATAACAATAACATGAATTACTGTTATTATGTTAATATGCTTTATCATGATTATTATTCGGATATGGCATTATGTTAAAGAGGAATTATTGTTGTTAAGTTTATATGCCTTGACATGTAAATCATCGGAAGGCTATGTTATATCAATAACAAGAATTATGATCGTTAAGCATATAATTGTCTTGACATGGATTTTAGTGAGATGTTATACTACAATGATAACATGTTTTATTAATGTTGAGCATGGATGCCATAACATGATTTTATATATAAAGGTTATTTCATGGCGATAGCATGATGTAAATTATGATTGAGCATTATGCCATGATAGGAAGTTACGGTTAGTAACTTACTAAGTCTTGTGACTTACTTTTATTTGTTGGTTGTTTCCCTAGATCAGTGCGCGCGTGCGGAATCAAGTAAATCGAAGATTGCGTTGATGAAGTATTCTTTTGGCAAGGTTGCTACTTAGATAGTTTATTTGTTTTTGGTGAGGTCGTTGGGAAGAGATGAAGTTATGTAAACTTCATGTTGGGTAGCAACCTAAATGTGGATTGTGTTATTTGTAATTATGTTGTTAGCTTATTCTTTTGGTAGCCGACAAGTAGAAGTCGTCTTTGGATGTTTATTTATGGTTATATCTCCATATGCTTACTTGTTGTTAGTACTTATAATTGTTAGTACTTAAGTTGTTGGTAGCCGTGCTTTTAGTCGCGCTTGGTTTATTGGTGAAAAATTTAGCATGCTATATTGCTAGTTAATAATATGTTTGTTCTCCGGCATGTGTTTAGCCGTTGAGTTGTTAGACTAGAGTCTTAGACTTAGTTTAATGTTGGGTTCGGCAGTAGTTTCGCCGATGACTTGGTTTATATTATGCTTATTATTGAATTGCATAACAGGGAGTTTGTCTACGTGCCCAATGTTGCGGACACGCGAATCGAATTTTTGGACCAGAGATTAATTATCTCTTTGGTTGTTTTAGTTTGAGCTTGTTAGCTCGGGCGCCAGTTTTATTTTAATTCGCTTCGCGTGTGTTTTGAGTTGTCGGTGTATCGCCGTTATGGCCCTACCCATTATTTGGTACTTGTTTGTTGTTATTTGCTTCGGCACGACCTTGGGATTTCGTCTTGGGATCGGGTTCGGGTCGTCACCGATTGGTATCGAGCTATGATTATAAATTTAGCTTTCGGTCGGGATAGGTTCCTTGGCTTTGGGGGTTGGTTTTGTGTGATTTATTTTATCTTAACGTCGAGAGTTATAGCATGTTAAGATGTTTGAACTAGAATAGAGGTTAGCACTAGTAGAGGTGCCAATGTTGATATGTATAAGGTGGTACTAGTAATATCCATGATTGAGATTCCACTTAGGAGGTGGTGGCAAATATTGATGATATTGTGAATTAATATTTAAGTGAAGATCACGAGTTAATGCATTGGAGTAGCACTGCTTAGTAGAATGAGACTAGGAAGACTCCATAAATTGTGAAAGAGTTAAGGATTAAGGATGAGGGGTGTTACGGGCAATTTATTCCATAACGACTTCTGGTTCGAGAGCGTGGTTTTATGCTTACGAGAAAAAGTTAAATGTTAAGGAGCACTGAGAGAGGACCTCGGGGAATATTAAGGTTGATGATGTGGTTAGAGGACGATTAGTACCTCTGAAGCGTGTAAGGCAAATCCAGTAGATTAATAAGCGGAGTGATGCTTTTACCTAAAATCATAGATGAAAAGGTGATAATTTGTTATATAAATTTCGTTTGAGAAATAGGACACCGAGTGTAGGTGTTGGAACAATATAGACAAGTGTTTAGTCGATGGTGGTGATCACATTAGAATGGATTGCCTTAAATTGAGGATTAATGACTCTAAGAGCGCTAATAAGCGATCTAGTGACCCTTAGTGAAATGGTTATAGGCGAGCTAGGGTTTGAGGTTGTATTGCGTGCGTGGCGGTTGGCCATTGCGGAGTTTTGAGACCTACCTTGGATAGGAGGTAATTTATTATACGGATATTATGGTTGCTATTATCGCTGTTATGAGTGCACGTTGTATCGGTATCTCATACGCATTGATACATACATTGCATTGTGTGTTGAAGATTAATTATTTTTGTTTCCTCGATTTATGGTTATTATTGAGGAGGATGTCGGTATGGGATTGGTTTACGGTTTGGTTGAAATTTTGACTCGTCGGTAAGATCGATTGCGATAGGTAATACGGTTATGTAAGCCTATATGGATGGCGATGTTATACATATGTGAATATTGAATATGTGATAATGCTACTAGTGGTAAATACTAGTGGTGCGTTAAATTTGTATGCCCTATAGAGATATGTGTACAGTAAAATAATTGTACTTTGTTGTGTGATTTTATGCGAGTAGGGCGCTTGAATGCACAACAGATCGATACTTAGTGGTTTTGAGATGGATTACGGTTATTACGAGTAAGTATACCGTTAAATCGCGACTAATAGGGTGTCGTTGCAGCGAGTATTTCGTGTGTGTTTTTAACGAATACGAGATTTTGGACTAAGGTAATGAAAGACTTACGAGTTTTGACGGTTGTGAGTACTAGAGTGAATGATACCTCTTTACTCTTGAGTTACTACGAGTATTGTTAGGCGAGTATAGTGAATATACGAACCTTGCTATTTGTTAGAGTTGCCCTTGTTTGGAAAATTATCACGAGGGAATTCTTATGCGTACTTCTTCTCGGTTTTGTGATATAAACATGTACGAATAGTTTCGAAATCTCATGCGCTATATTAGCCGTTTGATTAACCGATATGCATGATTATGAGTTACATGAGTTTTATGCATTATATGAATAGCGGGAATTACATAGAGTATATGAGAAGATGTATGATGATACTTGGTTATTTTATATCATATTTGCATGATATACATGTGTACATGCGACAACATTGTAATGATATGAATTTTATCATGTCGTTGATGATTTAAAATTTTGAGTAAGATATATTTGTGATTTTGAAGTATAAACATAACTTGTACCGGTGCGTGTGTTATTTTTAAAGGAGAATTAATATATGATCTTTATATGCGAACATGCATGGTAGATGCATTTTGTTAAAGAGAAAAGACATGATTTATAAGAGTAATAAATATGTCTAACGGAAATAGTTGTATTTGAGCATGAACATGCTTATATGCATTAGTAAGCAATGCAAGTTGTTTGAAGTATAGCATGATAAAATCTTGATTCTCATGCCTTATGGATATGCCATGATTACTTTGTTGCATGATTATGTGAGGCGTAGTAAAGGATGCTTAAGATTTTTCATAACCCTTCGCATCCTTGCAAAGCTTTTGAAATCAATTTAGCCGGTACCTAAATTGGTGATCAAGAGGTTCGTTGGTGGACTAGGATTGGTAGTAAGCAGGTTAGAAATTGACTAAACCTCTTACCAGAAGGAAAGAAAAATAAATGGAATAAATTTTCACATGATGCTCTTATATGCATTGTCTATGATTTGGAAGTTGCGAGCATGACTTGCATGATCCTGAATGTTAACTTATTTGTTTAGAAGTGTGTTTTGGAACACTCTTCCTTAAATTGTGAATTGCTCTACCGGCCATTTTTTTACCTCTCATGACTTTGAATTCTTGTATTTATATTTCATGTTGTAGCTCCGAAGCAAATAGTTTCGGGAGACTTATGTTTATAAAGTCTTTGAATACGCTCAGGATATATTTGGAATTCACATGCTAATTAATTAGTCATGGAATTTGTGAATGCTATGCGACTCAAGTATGAGTCAAGATATTTTCAACCTAAAGTGCTTGGTATTATGGTTATTGAAAATTTTTGAACTTGTGAATGTGGGATTTTTGGTAGTTTGGTTTTTGCCTACTTGGTTGATTTATAAGATAGTAGACTCGGAGACTGAGTCTAGGTTTGCGGTTCGGGTGGAGATAAGGGTACGAGTTCACGATGAACCAAGATGGATTTTCGACTTTTCAAGAGTAAAGTTTGTGTTCCTCCAGTTGATGATGTGCCCCGGGACAAATAGTTTCGGTAACTGAATGTTTATGGTATGCTTAAACTTGTTATCTTTTAAACTTTGGGGTTTGTGTACAAGATTGGTTAATACTATTCATATGTGTTTTCGCGACTCGAATATGAGTCATATTATTTCCAATCTAAAGAGTTTTATGTGGTTGTGCCTATTAAGAGGTTTTGAAACCCGAGTTTGGGATCACGGTAGTTTGATCCTCATATACCTGGTTTGGTTATTGTGATGGTAGACTCGGAGACTGAGTCTAGGTTTATGGTTTTGAGCATCGAGTGTTTACTCGAGTTGTGAGACAAGTAGTGGTGTCTGGTATTCCATGTTGAGGTGATGACCTAGCATTGGTTTGAGATCTGATCTAGAATTCGGGACGAATTCTTTTAAGGAGAGGATGTAAGATCCCGATTCGGTTAGCTTGAATGCGTGCAATGCTCGCATCTCTTCTTTGGTTGATCGCTTGTTTGGTTGTGAGAGAGTCTAAATGTGTATGAGAGACCACATTAAGACTAAAACACTTTTAGGAGATGTCATTTAGTGGTTGACTTGTTAAAGTCAAAAGTCGTAACCCGACGATAGTCGAAATGCGGCGATTGAGAGTTTATCGGGTTTTGTGTTTCTGACCTCGATTTGGTCCCAGATCTTTACATGATGATTAAATAACATGTTTAGATGTGTTAGACTTCTAATTGGATGTATTCCATAAGTCTCGTGAAGTTTTGACGCCTCGAGAATAGCAATTCTCCTTATCGCGTAGTTTGAGATGGAGCTAGGCGAGCGTCTCGTCTTTCGAGCCTATTTCCCTATCTCGTTGAGCATCATCTGAGAGGCATTCAGGCCTATTTTGTAGCCCTAATAAGTGTTTACAATCATGGGTTATTACCCGTCGGTTTGTGGTTTCATTCGACGCTTAGATAGCAAGTAGTTACGTCTTGCGTCGGTTTGCCAGTTGTTTCGGTGTTGTTTATGGGAGTCTAGACCTACTTTAAAATTGGTTTGAGACTTGGATGGACTAGTTTAATGTTTGAGGACTTTAAGGGTTCAATTGTGAGCCATTTCGAAGCATTTAGACTCGAGAGCATGCAGGAGAGGCGGGATCGAGCAAGAATACAAACCCTAATTGCTGAAAAGGCTAGGATGCGGTCGCATCCTCACTCCTGCCATGCGACCGCAGGGGTCAAATCCAGAATGTCGCGATTTTGTCCCTTTTTCTGATATGTCCGAATTGTTTGACCAATTAACCCATTTTAAGCCACTCTTTGACCCAATTACTTAACTAATCTAATCCTAACATCTATTAGGAGATTTAGGGGTTAATTAGTGGGGTAATTAGTGAGTTAATCCCCCATATAAAACCCATGAAGCTGCCGCATTCTTCTTCATTTCAGCCAAGGCAGAAATTGTGACTTCCCTCTTCTCTCTTCTTGCAACTTCTGGGAGCACTCAAGGGGCTTGAGAGAGAGCTTGAAGAGGAGATTCGTGGGTCTTGAAGGGCTGAGCTTGGAGGCCATTAATGGAGTCTTCATCTTCCCCATTTCACCTACAAACTTGAAGAAGGAGATGAAGAGAAGACATCATCTAGGGCACGAATTTTCACCATTGTTTGGGCTAAGATTTTGTAAGTTTCTACCTTCCTTCCTCTTCTTTTTAGGCTCCATTGACCCTAGGGAATCAACCATGTGTGCTATGTGGGTCAATGGAAGCCATTGTTAGGGTTTCTAGAAATGTATGAACCTAGGATTTCAAGTTTATGTTAGAGCTTGATTGGCCTATGTGAGACCATGCACTATGTGAAATTCATGTTCTAAATTGCCTATTGAACTTGATTATGTTGATTTTTCATGAAGATTGATGTTGGTTTGGTTGAGATTCTTGGAGGGTGTCTTGCCCTAATTTTGTTTTAGCTTGCAAATTGATGATGTAAGCTTGATTAATGTGTTTTATATGCTTAATAGAGTATATTAAACTTTGCTATATGAATTGATTATGGGTATTGAGCTTGGATGACAAAGATGCTTGGAAGGGGATTTTCCCCAAATTGTATTTGGCTTGTTAAAGATGATGGTAAGCCTAATTAGCATGTTATACATGTTTAGTGGAGTTTATTGAACTTAGTTGTGTTGATTATCCATGAGTATTGAAATTGGTTTGGTTGAGATGCTTGGAGGGTGATTTGCCCTAATTTGGTTTTAGCTTGCAATCTAATGATGTTAGCTTGATTAATATGTTTTACAAGCTTAATAGAACATATTAAACCATGTGTGAATTTTAAACCATGAATTGAACGTTATGATTGGTATGATGACTTGGATGATATTATGCACAAGATGGCTAAATTATTCTAAGTTGCATTGTTAATTAGTTTGTTGGGTTTATATGAGTATATTGAACATTGGGATTGTGGTTTTGGGCGATAGTTATGAACATAGGGGTTGATGAAGCCTAAGCTTCAATCCTTGAATTTTCGGAAACTTAGATTGAACTCTGGTTAACCTTTGGGTTAGTATGAATCTAGGAACTATAATTTTAAGTCCTACGGATTTTGAATTTGGGGTGGAATTATGGAGCCTCCAAGAAGTTTTGAAGTGTGTGAAGCACACTTGATTATGAGCTTATATGATTCTCGGTTGTGATGTTTATGCTAGTTGTGGATGAATTGCATGACTAGTTTGATAGTAGAGTGTTTACCTTTGTTTTGAGCATATGAGTATATATTACTTGTGCTTGGGTTTGAGTCAAATTGAGTCGGTTTGGTTGAGTTTTGGTGGGACGATACATAGTCTTCCCAATTGTGAGATTCGTGATCGATCTTGATCGCTTGGGAGACGACCCTCCATCGATGGCCACGGTGGGGAAGTAGTTTATCTTAGTTGTAGTAATACACATGACTTTGATAACTATGGAACTTCGGAGGCTGTCTCGGGGGCGTCGATATCTGAGAGAGGATATCGAGGCACATAAAGGTTTTACGTGTTTTTGCGGGGCGACACGCGCGGAGGAATTTGGGTATTGGTATCATATCCCTTATACATGAATTTGTTTCACAAGTGCTT
>CM028381.1:19465543-19531389 GCA_013146195.2 Codonopsis lanceolata
GAAATGTGTGTAGGATTTTATGATTTCTTTATGAAGTTGTGATTTTGACTTTGTGCAAAGTATGAATGTTGTTCTATATGTGCCTAGGATCAACTCTTGTGAAAGAATATGTTTTAATTGTAGGTTTAACAAAATCACCAATTCTAGGGTTTGAAATTCGGGAATGTGTTTATGGCTAGTTTAAGGTCATGAACGGCTTCGTTATTAAGTTCTAAATGAACGGAGAACATAGAATTGATCAATGGGATGCATTTAGTATCTATGCTCCACCTGGTTGAATTTTAAAAATGACTCACCGGAGTTGAGATTAGGGAGTTATTGAACAATACCGACTCCACATTCAATCCCTCGGCGTTTGTAGTTCCTTAGACTAATGTATTAGTTTACGTGACTTTGGGATGAATTGAAATGCATGTTTGATATGTATGCTTATAAGACTCAATCAAGTTCTTATGCGATTTATATGATTGTGTGAAAGAAATACATAATTGATAGGATTTGGATTGGGACTATCTTTAGTACTCTATACATGGAGTCTACTTGTTTAAGTCGCTAGGATAACCATGTTGTTATCTAAGACTCACCGGTATGGTTTGACCTTAGGAGTTATTACCGCTCTAGTGTTGCTTAAGTCTTTGACTACTATCGACTTTTGTGTTATTAAATGAGTTACTACTCTAGGAAGAGTTTAGTAAATGGCTTCATGATCCTAGACTAACGGAGTAGTGTTGGATAGTACATAATGGACTGATGGTTAAGTTGTGACTCTTCTGAATTTCATAAGTGAATATGGAATACTGTGTATATTTTATTTTATGACTAGATGCATGATTTCCTACATTGTCAAGAATTGATTATTCTACGTGTTTCTATGATATGACTTATGAGCATATTGAATGTATTTGCCTTCGTGTCTGATCTATTCTACATTTAATGAATTGAGGTGAACTTGGATTCTACTATTAAGTGGAATTATGAATCAAAATTGAACTAAGCTTGATTTTACAATAATCAACTTAGGCTTCCCTTATATAATTGACTTGGGACTTTGAACTAAGATTCCTAAATGGAATGAGAACCTTGCTATGCCTCAAACGAGAACATAGAAAAGAGTATTGGAACACATACAATGTTCAAACTCTATTTGGCTGGAATTGTAGTAAAGACTCAACGGAGTCGAGTTAAGGAACAATTGAACCTTACGAGGATCGTGGTGAGATCCTATGATAATTATATTCCATTGGACTAGATTACAATCTTTTGGGACTTGAATCGAATAGAGTGAACAACTTGACATTTATGATTTAGAAACTCAAATGAGCTGCTATTGTGGTTTTGTGATTATTGTAACAATGTGCATAATCGTATGAGTTTAGTACATCATTATATCTACTTGAGAATTAGCAAGTAAACATCTACTTGTGCATTGCATATAAGTCCAGCTGGCATTACTTGAGTTTTCATGTTGAAGGTGGGACGATGCATTGTCTTCACGAATTATGCGATTTGTGGTTGCAATGTATCGCCGTATCGGATTCGGTTTTCACAAACCCTTCCACTACTAGCTACAGTGGGGAAGTAGCCCCCTTTATCGTAACCAATTGAGCACATTGGCTAGTGCTATTTTCCTGAGTAGAGAGCTCAGACCCGAGAAGAGAGCTAGGTACTTTGATACCTGAACATGGGTATTACTGGCACGATATGATTAACAGTTTTGGTTGCAGGAGCAATACGTCGAAAGTGATTTGGTATCTTCTCTATCATTTATGTGGCTTACTATGGGCACTTATGTGATAACAAAGTGTTAGTGAACATGAGATGTTAGTGACCATGTTTGTGTTGGTTGATGTTATATGGAAGACTTGAAATGTGTATATACATATGAACCCTTATACATGACTAATATATGAGAGAATTGATATGTATATATAGAGATATACATACTTATATATGAGATATATATATATATATATACATATATGAAAGATTTGATGTGTATATATATATAGATATGCACACTTATGCATGATGGTTATATGGGAGATTTGATATGTATATATAGAGATATACATACTGATATAGGTGTATATATATAAAAATGCACCCTTACACGTGGTAATAATGTGAATAGTTTGATTTGTATATATAATGATATGTATACTTGCATATGATGTTTTGTGGGAATTACCTTCTAATTCATTTGATTTGTGTTTGAGCAAATTACACCGTTTCATTTGGAAGGTTTAGTAAGTAAGAAGAAATGGATATCTTGTGGAGTATCGAAGCGATACGGCGCCTCTTCACGGGTTTTTTACGTCATTTATAAAATGACACCATGGTTATGTTTATGTTACAAATAATATGTTGCATATATATTGTAGTATCGTGTTGGTCATTATGACTCATCCGTACTTGTTTCTAGTTGCGATGGCGATAGGCTGCTTGAGGTCGAGTAGATCGTGGCTTAGCGGTCTTGCATGGTCGATAGATCGAGATTAGGCGTGTGGTTCGTGTTTGTAGCGGAGACTTTCCCAGAGTAGCGACTTGTGGAGTCTGTTCCTTTATAGCATTGTCATTGATGTCTGTACTTTGTTATTCTTGTGAGATCGACTTTTTGTAAAGTTATTTAGACTTTACGGTTGGGTAGAATACTTGAGTATTTGTATTGGTTCTTTCTTGGGCCGACGTATTGTGTCGTGCCTAGCAATGGTTCGTATTTATTTCGGTTGTCTCCGGGCACGATAGCTTTGGGGAATTTCCTTATTCTAATTTTTATAGTTGTTGGTTGACCGGTATGCTTTAGCGTTGGGTATTTGTTATATCGGGTTGGTTCTTTGTTGAAGCGTCGGCTGGAGTCCGATGGTTTGTTCGGCGTCCATGATGTTGCGGCATGCGAGTTGTTTGTTTCTCCTTTGAGAGATAATGTCTCTCTTGGTTTCATTGTCATTGGTTTCGAGCTTCATAGCTTGGGACTTCTTTTCTTATATTGCTTCCGCTGATTCGATTTTTGGAATACCGTATTTTAGTGCGGCTATATGTTCATGTTTAGAGCGTGTTAGCTCGAATTGTTCGACTTGCACTCTTGTTTAACAAGTGCTTGTCCTTTTCTTATGTTAGTTCAGCAGCACGACCTTGGGATTTCGTGTTGGAATCGGTCGGTCGTTCTGATTGGTATCGAGCTTATGTTAGCTATAAGCGGGATAGGTTCCATGGCCTAGGTTGGGTTTGGGTTTTCGTCGAGTATTTACCGTTGAATGTTGTTTATAATGCCTTATTGGCATATTCTTTGGTACAAGTATACGACTTGGAGTACTAAGTTCGTTGGTCTAGATTGTCGTGAGTGAAGGTTTGTGTCTAGGAGTATTATATTTCTCCTTTATTGCTTATGAGTTGCAGTTATACCAAGAGTAGGTCTTTGCATTTGATTAAGTTGTTGTTTCTTGTTCCATTTTAGGAATCGAGAGAAGCTAGATCGGTCCCAAGGGTGATCGTCGTGTTAATCATTATGGCGAAAGTTCGTTGTAATACGTTTCGAGAGCGGAGTGGTTAAGCCTCCCGTGGTACCTATTAGTATTTCATAGATTACTATATAGGTGTATATAGTTATGGTAGTACTTAACCACCAGTTCTTGTATTATTTGTGTTGGGAATTTGAGACCCCTTTCCCGATGGTTGTGTTTTGGTATTTGGGGGACTACCTTGATCAAGGTGAAATTCCCTCAGGATATGTTGGAACTTGGTGATTGGCCAGAAGGTGATCACGTGATGATTGGTTGGATTGGTTGTTGACCCGTATACGATTTGACTTATAAGGATTGGTCGTATACTAGTTAGTAAGAATATGCTTCCTAGTGACTCGTGAAATGTTGTATTGTCTTTTTATTAGTCTAATACATTGATGTTGTATTAGCCTTGTATAATGTGTTTTATCTACCATTAATAGGTAGTTAATAGTATGAATATTCCATACTTGGTATACATACATAGTAAATTAATATGCTATGTTGCATGATGCTGATGCCATGCCTATATGTGCTTAGGATTGCTATTGTTGAGACCGATATAAAGGATGTTGATATGTGATTCATGAACACCCCACATCCTGTACGACGAAAGCTTTTGAAGTCACTTCAGAGGGCCCCTGACTTGATTATCAAGAGGTCTTCGTCGGAGAACTAGAATGGTATAATATGAGATAGGAATTGACTGAACCCGTCACTAAATGGAATGGAATTGAAAAATATTGGTATCTTGTTTTACTTGTGCAAATACGTACAACATGGATATTGAAATCATGCTATGAATGAATTAACCTTGTGACTTGATTGGATGAAGTACATCGTATTGAATGTCTTCCTTGTAAGGTGAATACGTGGTCTATGATGATGATTGACTACTTGATTATAGTGTAAGGGCGTTAGACCCTAGAGATTCGTGTTGTGGCTGGAATAATTTAGCTAGCCCAGAAAAATTCTTAGTTGGGAAGTTAGTTAGTTCGGTGCAATTATTGCACATGCATGAAATACTTGATTAGTTGATAGAGAGGCATTTAAACCTTGATATCCACGTTTGTTGGAACTTTGTAAGCTTTGCTAATGTCTTTGAACTCCGTCAAGAGTCAAGATGACTTGATTTTGGAATTTATTGTAGTTGAGATTTGAGTATTTCTCCCCCTCGTGTTTTGAGGCATACCTAGGGGGTCACCTCAACTTCATGTGCAGGCTAGAGTATTGAACTTTTGGTTGTTGTCGAGTTTTGAATTCGAGGACAAATTCTTTTAAGGTGGTGAGGATGTAAGACCCCGAACCTTCGTGTATTTGACTTTCTCGTTTTGCATGTCGTTTAACCGTGACCTCACTTACTAAACTTGAGGAAAGAACCTTGATTTGTGTGAGAACCCAAATCCCTTTACATGTATAACATCATTATAGCATGTTTATTGTATGTCTTAACATGCTAGAGACTTCGTTTCATTCATTTCATGCTTGCATTAAGTTGGTTATGATCATAGTAGAGTGATTGTCTTCCATACGTTGCATGCTTTGTTGTTAATGCGTTGAGTGTTCGTCTTAGCATGTTAGCACTTAACTAGGTCTCATTGGAGTCTTAGTACCTTGCATATGAGATTTATAATGTTCATCTTGATCATAGTATGCTTGGTTGAAAGTTTGGAAGCATAGTTGCATCGTTTGAGTCTTAGGGTTTCTCGTGTTTGCCTTCGTTGCTTGTATTGTTTGTGCTTTCAACTTGCAAGAAGTTCATTTAAGTTCTAGACCAAGAGTACTAGTATTTCTCATGCTTGCACAATCAATGTTCATAGATTTGTTGCATTTGGAAATAAGATGACCAACATATTACTTCACAGATTCAGTCCTGTTTTTGGGCGAAATTCGGGAAACTTCTGGTACCAATCTACTAAAGAGAATTTTCTAAACATTTAGTATGTTTTACCTTAATATGTTAGGATACTCCCTGTAAAATTTGGTAATTTTCCAAGGTGTCTAAGTACCTCATTTAGGTCTTGACTTACGGCTGTGCCAGAATTCTATTTTCAGGAAATCAGCTTATGTACTTGATTTTGTTGTAACTTAATTTTGATGAATATAAGTTCAAATTGAGAAATTTAAAATGCTAAAATATATTTTAATGAGTCTACTTTCAGAAAAATAAAAAATCACCTCATTTAGAGTTGTGAACGATTTATGGTCGATTTTACAAGATCGACTGTCCAGTAACAACAATCTGGAAATTGGTCTGTTTTTCACACATACGGGATTTTTGTAAAGTTTTGGCTTATGACCACAAAGACCTTGGCCCTTGGACGTCTTAAGTGACTTGAGCCTCTTTTGTTGACCCTCCTACAACCCTTCTAAACCCTTGGATCAATCCTTATCAAAGGCTTGCATTCCTTAGCCAATTAGAAGGCTTATAACCTCCTTCACATGGATAGTGGTCTTGTTGGTAAGTATATAAACCATTTTCAGCCTATTCAGCCATTAGAGATCACAAAAGCTTCATCATTTGCAGAGAGTGACCACCATTTTCGTCCATGAAGAGAACCCTAACTTGAGTGACCATTTGCCGGAGTTCCGGTGATCCGATCGGCGATCCGAGACCGCCGAATCGAAGGCCTTGCTCTCCTCTATAACAATCCTTGGTTTAATCTTCCTTCCAACCATTATTCATAGGCTTAAGGTGAATTGACAATTCCCAGAATTTTCATGTTAAATATTATCACATGTCCCTTTCATTATAGTTGTTCTAATGATGCTTAGGAACACTTTTTGTTAAGAAGAATCCTCCAATTCAACCTATGAAATGTGTGTAGGATTTTATGATTTCTTTATGAAGTTGTGATTTTGACTTTGTGTAAAGCATGAATATTGTTTATAATGTGCCTAGGAACAACTCTTGTGAAAGAATATGTTTCAATTCTAGGTTTAACAAAATCACCGATTCTAGGGTTTGAAACTCGGGAATGTGTTTATGGCTAGTTTAAGGTCATGAACGGCTTAGTTATTAAGTTCTAAATGAATGGAGAACATAGAAAAGGGCAATGTGATGCATATAGTATCAATGCTCTACTTGGTTGAATTTTAGAAATGACTCACCGGAGTTGAGATTAGGGAGTTATTGAACAATACCGACTCCACATTCGATCCCTACGACGTTTGTAGTTCGTTAAACTAATGTATTAGTTTACGTGACTTTGGGATGAATTGAAATGCATGTTTGATATGTGTGCTTATAAGACTCAATCGAGTTCTTATGCGGTTTATATGATTGTGTGAAAGAAATGCATAATTGAGAGGATTTGGATTGGGACTATCTTTAGTACTCTATACATGGAGTCTACTTGTATAAGTCGCTAGGATAACCATGTTGTTATCTAAGACTCACCGGTATGATTTGACCTTACGAGTTATTATCTCTCTAGTGTTGCTTAAGTCTTTGACTACTATCGACTTTTGCGTTATTGAATGAGTTACTACTCTAGGAAAAGTTTAGTAAATGGCTTTATGATCCTAGACTAACAGAGTAGTCTTGGATAGTACATAATGGACTGATGGTTGTGTTGTGACTCTGCTGAATTTCATAAGTGAATATGGAATATTGTGTATATTTTATATTATGACTAAATGCATGATTTCCTACATTGTCAAGAATTGATTCTTCTACGTGTTTCTATGATATGACTTATGAGCATATTGAATGTATTTGCCTTCGTGCATGATCTGTTCTACAGTTAATGAATTGTGGTGAACTTGGGTTCTACTATTAAGTGGAATTATGAATCAAAATTGAACTAAGCTTGATTTCACAATAATCAACTTAGGCTTCCCTTATATAATTGACTTGGGACTTTGAACTATGATTTCTAAATGGAACGAGAACCTTGATATGCCTCAACGAGAACATAGAAAAGAACCTTGGAACACATATAGTGTACAAACTCTATTTGGTTGGAATTGTAGTAAAGACTCAACGGAGTCGAGTTAAGGAACAATTGAACCTTACGAGGATCGTGGTGAGATCCTATGATAATTATATTCCATTTGACTAGATTACAAGCTTTTGGGACTTGAATCGAGTAGAGTGAACAACTTGACACTTATGATTTAGAGACACAAATTAGCTCCTATTGTGGTTTTGTGATTATAGTAACAATGTGCATAATCGTATGAGTTTAGTAGATCATTATATCTACTTGAGAATTAGCAAGTAAACATCTACTTGTGCATTGCATATAAGTCCAGCTGGCATTACTTGAGTTTTCATGTTGAAGGTGGGACGATGCATTGTCTTCACGAATTATGGGATTCGTGGTTGCAATGTATCGCCGTACCGGATTCGGTTTTCACACACCCCTCCACTGCTAGCTACAGTGGGGAAGTAGCCCCCGTTGTCGAAACCAATTGAGCACATTGGCTAGTGCTATTTTCCTGAGTAGAGGGCTCAGACCCGAGAAGAGAGCTCGGTACTTTGATACCTGAACACGGGTATCACTGGCACGATTTGATTAACAGTTGTGATTGCAGGAGCAATACGACGAAAGTGATTTGGTATCTTCTCTATCCTTTATGTGGCTTACTATGTGCACTTATGTGATAACAAAGTGTTAGTGAACATGAGATTTTAGTGACCATGTTTGTGTTGGTTGATGTTATATGGAAGACTTGAAATGTGTATATACATATGCACCCTTATACATGACTAATATATGAGAGATTTGATATGTATATATAGAGATATACATACTGATATAGGTGTATATATATAAATATGCACCCTTACACGTGGTAATAATGTGAATAGCTTGACTTGTATATATAATGATATGTATACTTGCATATGATGTTTTGTGGGAACTACCTTCTAATTCATTTGATTTGTGTTTGAACAGGGAATTACACCCTGGTTCATTTGGACGGTTTAGTAAGTAAGAAGAAATGGATATCTTGTGGAGTATCGAAACGATACGACGCCTCTTCACGGGTTTTTCTGTCATTTATAAAATGACACCATGGTTATGTTTATGTTACATAATTATATGTTGCATATATATTGTAGTATCGTACTGGGTTATTATAACTCATCATGTACTTGTTTCTAGTTGTAGTAACTGATAGCTGCACTGAGGTCGAGTAGATCGTGACTGTAGCAGTGCGCAGCTGATCAATAGATCAAGATTAGATCGTGTGGTTCGTGTTTGTAGCAGCCGACTTTCCCGAGTAGCAGCTTGTGGAGTCTTGTTCCTTTTTAGCATTGTCATTGATTTCATGTACTTTGCTATTCTTGTGAGATCGACATTTTGTAAAGTTATTTAGACTTTACAGTCGAGTAGAATACTTGGGTATTTGCATTGGTTATTTCTTGGGCCAACGTGTTGTGTCGCGCCTTGTTTGTGGTTTTAGTATTTATTTCAGTTGTCTCCCGGGCACGCAGTAGCTTTGGGGCTTTTCTGTATTCTAGTTGTTATAGTTATTGATTGACCCCGGTATGCTTTAGCCGTTGGGTAATTGAGATATCAGGTTGGTTCTTTGTTGAAACGCCGGCCTGGAGTGCCGATGGTTTGATTAGCGTCTGCAATGTTGTGGCACACGAGTTTTGTTTTTCCTCCTTTGAGAGATAATGTCTCTCTTGGTTTCATTGTCGTTGGTTTCGAGCTTCATAGCTTGGGACTTCTTTTCTTTTATTGCTTCCGCTGATTCAATTTTTGAAATACCGTATTTTAGTGCGACTATATGTTCATGTTTAGAGCGTGTTAGCTCGACTGTTCGACTTGCACTACTGTTTAACAAGTGCTTGTCCTTTTCTTATGTTAGTTCCAGCGGCACGACCTTGGGATTTCGTGTTGGTATCCGGGTCGGGTTGTTACAGCTTCATCAATATTTGAGAAAAGACATGAATCTCCGGTCATGTCTCTTAAGAAACTACTGTCCAGATACCATACGTCTTTCTTTTCATGAAGCATATCTGTAATTAAAAAATGAGAAGATCATGGTCCCCTAAATTTTTCTTTTGGGTCCAAAGGGTTAGCAATTTTTGGGAACTGATACTTACCTGACTTTTGGGATAGAGGACCCAGTAGGCTTCATGATGGACTTCAGCAGACATTCATGGACCAAATGGCCTAAACATTTGCAAAACGTACAGCGATGGAAATTACAAATGTCATGCTGAGAGAGCTGGTTTTTGGTAGACTTTTGAGGAATTGTTCTTTTAGCAGTAGCCTTAGACTCATCAGACTTGTTGATAGTAGATTTAAAAGGTTCTATATGAGTTTTCTTAGGTCGGTATTCAGCAGTTCTTGCCTTAGCGGATCTGTTGTTAGCAGACTTAGATACCTCATACATTTTGCCTTTAAGCTTAGTGTCAACAGTCTTGGAAGAAGCAGCACCAACTGTAGTGCTTTTGATGAATTTGATAGGCTTAGGTAGACTCTTTGTATTCCTAAACACAACAGCCTTTGCTTTAGCAGAGGTGCTGGTAGAAGGATATTGTGAGTTTGCACAACCCTTAGCAGACTTTTCGCCAGCAGATGATTGTTTTGCTTTAGACGCATTGCTAGTCTTAATAGTCTGAGTCTTAGGGTATTTATAATGAATAGCAGCGTAACCAACTCCTTGTCTACCCTTGTTGTTAAACTGCTGATGATATATAGGATCATCATCAATTCGCACAAACAAGTCTTATGTCTTTTGTTCAGAGGTTGTGCCAGAAATGTTCTCAGAAAAACCTAGCCCAGTTTTTTTGCAGTGGGCTTCTGGTCTCCAAGAATTTTGTTAAAAATGACCTTTGAGTTATTCCAAGAGTCGATGGTTTTTTGTAACTCATCTTTCTCAATAGATAGCTCTTTGGCATGACCAATGAGGCAAGCAACCTTTTCATTAATAAACTTGTTCTCTTCTTTTAACTTGATACTTTCCTGCTGGACTCCATTTAAGTTTTTAACTCGGCTTCCAGCATGGATTTTTCAGTTCCTAGCTTCTCATGGCTTTTAGCTAACTTTACATAAGCCTTTCTAAATTCGTTGAATTCCTCTAGCATATCTTGAGCATCCTTGAGGATTTCTTCTTTAGAAGGCTCTTTAGTAGGTTGTTCTTTGTTAGGTTGAAAAGGACAATATTTCATTTCACTATCTGAGTCATAGGTAGGAGGTGACTCGAGAGCAATGAGGCAGATATGTGCCTGCTCAGGTGAGTCATCACCATCATCCTCATCATAATCTGTTTCAAACCAAGTAGACACTTGGTTTTCTTCTAAGTTCTTAGCTAACAGACCCCTATGTTTTGAAAATGATTTAGAGGGTCGCCTTTTGTAAGCTTCATATTTGTGCTTAGGACATTTAGAAGCAAAGTGACCAGGCTTCCTGCTATTGTAGCAAACTGGCTCATTATTTTGTGAGCTTTCAGCAGTCTTTCTGAAAGTCTGCTGGTTTGCATCTTCCTTCTTATTAAACTTTGAGAACTTTTGAAACTTCTTAACGAACATAGCAAATTGTTCGTCAGAAAAAATTTCATTGTCATTGTTGGTCCGCAATGATGCTCAAATAGGCTAGAGGCAGGGGTGAATAGCCTATGATGCCACTTAAAAACTTTTCTTCTTTTACTTGTAAAGTATTGGTTTTAACGGCATTGGCAGTTAACATTATGAGCATGTCTGCTAGTAACCCGAAACAACAGACTTGCTCTTAGCTGAGTATTGAACTCTGCTGGTGAACTGCCAGTAAATCAAAAGCCTATTTGAAAGTGTTTAAGCAGCGGAAATAGTAAGGCTTAGATTTAGAGAAGTCTTAAGTGACTGTACACGAATATATGATCAGAACAACAACACACTTAATCCTTCTTCCAAATGCAGATTTAAGAGGTCATGAAAGATTAGCTTTTTAAAGGATTAATCAATTTATAAAAGCTCATAGAGAAGCAAGGACTGATTAAAGAAAGATAAATTATTTGAAAGAACTTCTGAATTTATTCAAAGATAAATTACATAATACATCAACCTAGACTCTCTATGTAAAATTTATGTCCTCGTCATTCCAAGCCTTAATCTTTACTTAATCATCCATAGACAAATTCTTAAGTAAAGAAGACAATAGGAGATGAGAATGAGAAATAGATATGAGAAGATAATTTTCAAGATCGTTCAGATAAAAATTATCTGAACAAATGAGTGCAGAGCACTTGACCTTATATGATGATTGATTATTGTATAATCAACAACATTTGTAATGGAGTACAAATCTGAACATATGTATGCAATATAAACAGAAAGCTCTTAATTTTCCTTGGGCAACATCTGAGAATCTATCCTCAAATCGATCAAGGAGCTTGACCTCTAACTTTAGGAATAAAGTCTTGAAGCTCTGCTAGAGGCTGAGTTTTTCGAAGAAGGATGAAGAACTCAAATCAAGAACTGGGTTCTTGATCAAGATGCCGATCTCTGTCTATAGATATTTCTTATCTCTTCTTCTTCTTCAATAGTTTTCTTCTTAGCAATCCACATAGAGTGTTTTTCTAAGGTCTGGGTTTGCTCGTTGCAATCTTCTATGAAGATCTGAGATGCATTGGCAAAGACGATCTCTTTGAAGATCTCACATTTCTTTGACGAAATGGTTCTTGTTGCAGGTGTCTTTGATTCACGAATAAATCGTTCGTCAATCTCTCACACACATTTGAAGAGAAGGAAGGATTTCTTTTATAGACCAGGAGTTTTTGATCGTTGAATCTGTTGATAGATTTCTGTATCTGTTGAATGATTTGTCTTGAGAACTAATGGATAAAGGTGTTGTTCAATAGATCTTTAGCTGTTGGGTAAAAGATTTTGCTCTTTAGATCTCCGAACTGTTACCCTGCCAGGTTGTATGATAAGTCACTAAAGGATAAGTCTGATTCATTGATGCACTGTCAGGTGGTCTGTCCAATAAAGTAGATTCTTTTCATTTTTCAAAACCACGTGAAAGAGAGGGAGAGAGAAAGTTTTGCAGCATCAGGAATGCCAGGCTTCAAAAAGATTTGAATGACTTTTGAGGCTTGAGCATTTTTGTCTTGTCTTGATCTATTGCAGTCTCCTCTCTTTGTAGCACGTGCAAAGCCAAGTCTGCTGGTGAGATGTTCAATCCCAAGGAGTAAGTCTTCTGCAAGAGAGGACTACTGGTTACTGGTTACGGTAGAACATTCAAGCCATAGCAAGTCTGCTGGTGGCAAGTCTTCAAGGTATTCTGTGGTGCACATGATAAGTCTGCTGGTGACGAGTCTTTAGAAGACCTTTGACGCTATAGCAAGTTCGCTAGTGGCGAGTCTTCAAAGTATCCTTTGGTGCACATGACAAGTCTGCTGGTGACGAGTCTTCAGAAGGCCTTTGAAACTATCGCAAGTCTGCTTGTGTTGGTGCATATGAATTGCTAGTCTATTAATCATCATTAAGAAGGTAGGACTAGATTAGGACAACCTAACTTAAGACCTATGTGTTGTCAAACAAGCTGCCACACTAACCGGTACGCAGACCTTTTAGCCACTTGTTATGACACACGATAATGGGAACAATCAGATCAAAATATTCAGAATATGCAAGGTGATAAGTTATTCATCAAGGAGCATATTCCAACAATCTCCTCCTATTTGCTTGGAACCATTACAAAATGACATATACAAAGCACTATAGCGTTTATCAAGACATAGAAATAAGATGCCTATAATGAATGATCATTTTATCTCAAGGCATGCCCTATGTTGATAATTACAAGAGCGATGACGTTAGTATAGTCGACTATTGCTTTTACAGACTCGATAAATTAAAGTACTGAACATATAAAGCAATAGTGAAAAACAATTTAGATCAGTTAGGATATTTGGAAATGTTAAATCAGGATCTAAAAAGTTTTGGATTCTTTTCTTGCATAAGGATTTGTATATATGAAAGAGTGTACGTTTTGGCAAGAAGGAAAGGCAAGTCCTTAAGTAAATATTTGTTTTTGAAAGTTTTACAATAAGGATTGCTTTTGATACCAAAGTTTTGGAAAATATTATTTTTGTAAAACATTTTTAAAAGCAATCTTGGTATCATGATTGATTAGAACAGTATCTTTGCTAGAAATATGTGTTTGAAAAGAGTTCAAAGTAGAGGTTGTTTTTGTAAAAACATTTTTGTGTTTTGTTGAAATAGATATATATGTTTTTAAACAATAGTTTTTAACAAAATGCGCCACAAAAGCAGAAAGTTATTCACAAAGAATCAGTTGTAGAGGTAAATTTTTCACATTATATGCTTCTTCCATAGTAGTTTTGGACAAGGGAAATTTTGGTAGGCCCTTGTTATGAACATTCCTCCTAACTTCATGAACTCTCTTCCTAAGGTTGTTATTCTTCTATGTCTTATAAACTTTCCTCCTTAATCAATAACTCTCCTCCTTTATAATGGTTATGTCATAACTCTCCTCCTTAATGGTTGCAAGAGAAAGATAGTGGACAAAGAAGATACTTTAGACACCCCAATTTCGTACCCCTGCCCGAACCACAACAGCAGTAGCAAAAAGACTCCCTCTCCCGGAAGAACAGAAGGAGCACACCAACGCTCTTAAAGGTGAGCTTTTAAGAGTTTATTTTATAAAAAAAAAACTATTTTCCATCCGGCCCAATGTAAAAATATAAGCTGTTATGCTGCCCAGATTTATTTAGAAAATAGCATTAAAAAAAGTCATTATTATAGCCAAATTTTTAAAAAATGTATTTGTAAATATTGGAAGGAGGCGGCTGCAAGTCCGTAAATAATGTAGATGAAGATATATTTACTTTTAATGCTTTATTTATTTGCTAGAAAAATATAACAAAAAACATACTTTAGCCAAAAACTGTTTTTGAGACCGAAATGGCGAGTTGGGTGCCTAGCACCTTCCCAATTCGTAACTTAGTCTCCGAACGCATTTTTTTTTGCAGTCTCTGGTTTTATTTTTGGTTTTTTCTTTGTTTTCTCCTTAAAACAAAGATCACAGTGGGGCTCCGCAACATCCTTTCTTGCACTTTTCTGTTTTCCCCTACACAAGGGAGAATGAGAATGAAATGGTGATGTATTCTTGCATCCTGGTATCCCCTAAACAAGGGATAACTTGATACAGAAAACCCAAAGCACTCATAGTGATCCAAAATAGGCCTTAAGGCAATTTTCTTAAAATCCATAGTGAGGCAGGGCGTGTTCCCACGGGCTCTCGCAACATCCTTTTTTGCACTTTTCCGTTTTTCCCTAAAAAAGGAATGACGGAAAGCATTTTCTGTGTCTTATTTTCCCCTAAACAAGGGAAGAGTGAGATACGAAGAAATAGAAGCTTTCATAATGGATCAAAAATCACTAAAGTGACCGAGGCGTATTCCACGTGCTTTTTGACAACATCCTTTCCGCATTTTTAATTTCATCTTCCACTAGACAAGGGAGGGTGGCGACTCTGCTGGGGAGATTGTTTTTATTTTAAATAAAAATGGAGGGCTAGACTCAATAACAAAATTTTTTTTTCTTTTGGTTTCTGGCTAAAGTATGCTTGTTATATTTCTTTAAGCATTTGAATATTGCGTTCCTATATACATGTGTATATATTTGTGGATATGATCCTCCATCTGGCAGCAGTTTCGTTCCAGTCACCACTACAGGTATATTTAAAACAAAAAAAAAATCAAAAAAATATATAATAAATTTCCGGGCAACATAACAAAAAGGGTCGGGGCTTTATTTTTATTATCGTTTTATTTCTGCTTTATTTTTTTTATTTCTATTTTATATTATTACTCTGTTTATTTTATTTTCATCACGCAAAAAAAATATGTACATTTTATTTCACGCTGTCATTTTATTTTGGGGACTAGGACAAATTTGTAATTAATAAGAATAGATAGATTCCTCATTTTTCTTTCTATTTCTTGATGTGATTGGTTGCTTACGCGCAAACTAAAAAGCCGAGAAAATCTACAAAAAAACAGTAAGACAAGCCATATCTGTTTTTATTCCTTGTTTTATATCTGAAAAAAAAGAGATTTTACTGCTTTTTAGATGTCATACACACGCGCACGTATGTAGATATATTCCGAATTGTTACACTACACCATGACCAGCTTACCCCCTGCATAAGCCAACGTTAAATTGCATAGAGATTCTCAGGATATTTCATGGACTGACCGGTTTTTGCATCTCTGAATAATTGGTCAGCCCCTGAAAAAAAAAAAGAAGGAAGTCCGAAAAAAAGGGGGCAAAAAGAAAAATCATCAAAAAAATATAAAAATATAAAAATATAAAAAAATGACGAAAAAAAATGATGAAAAAAAATGACAAAAAAAAGAAGAATATGAATTAATACACAGGGGCTGATTGATTATTTTCTGATGCTCGACTTAGACCATTTTGAATGGTGGATCCCGGAAAGAGTATAGGCCCTTCGTCTAAGACCTGTCCGATCTTGGGGAGTCGAAAGATAGGTGGAATACGAGGGTCCTATACTCTGGATAAAGAATCCACTGTTCCAGGAATAGTCCTGAAACTGTCAAAACAAAGCGGATGCTTGTTCGGTCAATTGCAGAAAAAATAATAAAAAAATATATTAATAAAGGTACACTATACTCCGAGCCCAGAAAGCCTTCAGTCAGCCTTTCTGATCCCTTCAAACCCCATTTTTCTCAGAAACCTGGCCCGAATTTGGAAAGGCAGAGATAGTACTGGCCGATTGATACAGGATACAGACATAGAGATCAGATTAGAAAGTATCAGGGTCAGATCAGAAAAAGGCAGAATCAGTTCAGAGGGTACAGATCCAAGCAGTATGGCAGCAGAAAGTGAGCAGTCCGCGATGAGTACAGGTAAAGGGGCTCTAGGGTACGCTCCGACTCCGGCTATGCAACAGTGGCTAGATCAAAATTTGGGTGCACAGGCTGATCGTATAATAAGCCAGATGGCTAATCTAGTGCAAAGTTTAAAATCCAGTGGTGAGGGAATCTCTTTCCCTGCAGTCCCTCAAGAAGCATCAACCTTACATGTTCCTCCAAATCCGAACTCTCAGCCAAACACCAACCCACCAAATACTGCCATTACCCCCAATCCAAATCCCCCACGCAATCCTTACTACCCAAATATCAACCTTTTTCTATCCTAGCCTCCATATCCTTTCCCAAGCACCAATATTCCCCAAAATCTAAATGACCTTCCCTTTCCCATCACCAATCTACTCCAAAATAGCCCGCATATGGACCCAAGAAGCTATAACCAGCCAGGCCAAGTCACAACCTATCTACCTTCTAATGATCCTGGCCGCCAAACCGAAACTGCCAATAACCCACCTGCCCAAAACCCTTATCCTGCCCAAAATCCTTATCCTGCCCAAAATCATTATCCTACCCAAAATCCTTACCAAATACCACATCCAGAAATTAATCCAACCTTTCCTAATCCTTCCAGCATATACCAAAAACCAACTCCCCCTTCCAACAAAATGGAGGCTGGCGTGGAAAATCTAAAAAGTATGATGCTCAAAGTTATTAACAAAGGAGAATTTTCTACGCGTGCATTGACATTACAACCTTCAGCAGTATTGCCTTCAAAATTCAAAATGCTCGACATAGAGAAATTCGATGGGAGTGGATGCCCTATATCCCACTTAAAATCTTATTCCACTGGCATGCAGTCAAGGGGAGCTAGCTTTGAAGCTATAGCTTCCAATTTTCACGTTACCTTAATAGGGGCTGCTATGCAATGGCTGATGTTGTCAGACAATAGCACCATGGGTACTTGGGACCAAATAGCTGAAGGGTTCCTAGAAAGGTATAAAGACAATACCAGCCCTGAAAAAAAAGAGATCTTGAGTCGTGCACCCAAAGGGAAAAGGAAACCTGTGCTGAGTTTGCAGTCAGGTGGAAAAGAAAGTTGGCCCAGACCTTTGACAGACCTGATTCAGCTGAATCATCCAGGATGTTCATAAAAAATCTCCAACCCATTTACCTGTAACATATGCGGTATCTCCCCTATAGCAATTTCAAAGAAATAGTGGAGATAGGAGTCTGTATCGATGAAGATATACGGATTGGGCACTTAAAAGTCAATACACCATCCAGCTCTTTCCGATATTCTAAAGGAAAGGCAGCTGCATCAGGATCAGCCGTTAATATGGTATGAAATGCATCAGCTAATTTTCCTACCCAGATGTATAACACTGTTCCATGGTCCTACGGATCAGACAGGTCTATCAATGCAATGGGAGGAAACAATGGCCCAAATAGAAATTTCAGGAATCAGAACAGGGTAAACCGATATTATGACGAATTGCAAGCTCCTCAGTCTGTGATACTGCAAGGGTTAATGGCACAGGGAGTGCTAAAGCCTTTAGAAGATTATAAGCCACCGAATCCCCTGCCCAGGACATGGACTCATGCCCATTATTGTGAATACCATCGTTGCAGTGGTCAGCTCACCGATAAATGCTATATACTCAAAAATGCTATCCAGGACCTAATAGATGACAAGGTTATTGAAAAACCTCCTCCCAGACCAAATATAGTCAATAACCCTTTACCTCAAATCAATATGATTGAGGTTAATGAAAAAATTTGTGTACCCAAGTTCGAAATAAATAAACATCCCTTACCATATATCATTGTTCCTTTCTCTCCATCTCTATCCATAAAAGAGCCTAGTTGCAATATGCTCTCTTTGAATACTATCCTAGGTAGCCAAAATACCTGTAACCTTAAAAAAGCCACTTGGGTTGGTGGGGATGTCAGCCACCTTACTAGATCTGGCCGAGCCTACCAACCAAACCTGGAAAGAGGTGACCACTCTGGCAAAGATCAAGAAACGGATACTGGGGCTTAAACGGTGGAAGATACTTTATTAGCTCAGATGAAGAAAACTCAGACCAATATATCCATCTGGGGCTTGCTTTGTGCTTCCAAAACCCACCATGATATGTTGGCTAAGTCTTTAGGTCAAGCAGTCATTCCTATTGAAACCTCCCCAAACAAGCTCACTCAAATGATCGGAAACATACACTTTGGGAAAGTGATTATGTTTACTAACCTAGATCTGCCAAGGGAAGGAACCAACCACATTGATGCTCTCCATATCACTGTGGGGGTCATGGAAAAGAGGGTTCCCCGAGTTCTGATAGACAATGGGTATTCTCTAATTGTATGTCCCACTAGCACACTAGCAAAACTGGGAACGAAAATATCAGAGCTTGCTCCTTCATCACAGACAGTAAGGGCATACGATAACACTAGTCGATGTGTCCTAGGGGTGGTCACCTTAATGCTGACTATTGGACTGTTAACCATGCCAGTAGAATTCCAAGTCTTGGACATACCAGCCTGTTACTGGGATGCCCTTAGATCCATGGGGTAAAAGGGGTAGCCTCCTCAATGCATCAATGTGTCAAATTTATCCATGATGATCATATAGTAATCATTTTGGCTGATAAGATCGTGGAAAACAAGGAAATCAAGGACGTCTCGATCCTCGAGATAGAGCATGATGACATTGGTATATTTCTCAGTGGCTTTGAGGCTATCCCCCAAGCTGTAGTCAACGCCATTGAATATGGGCGAGAAACTGACATCACCAGGAAGAAAACTACATCCCTAGGAAACATGATCCCTTTAAACATGTTTCAGAAAATGAATTATATGACTGGTCTAGGTCTCGGCAGAAATCCGCAAGGACTTGTCAATTTGGTCCAAGATGAACTCAAGGAATGTATCCCTCCTTTTGGTCTAGGATACAAACCTACTCCAGCTGAAATAGCCGCAGTTATGAAACAGAAGCGTGAGAAAATTAAGGCAGAAAGAGAAAAGCGTCCCTACAAGTATCCCTCTCTCCAACCATATAGAAAGACCTTAAATGGTTACTTTGTAAGGAAAGGGGAAACAGAAGCCTATCTCATGTTTCCTGAGCCCTGGATAGACTAGAATGGGAAAAGATAGCTTGGTTGGGAAATCTTTGAAGATGTTAGTCTCGTCACAGATAAAATGAAACAAGTTACCCTAGAGCCCCGTAGTACTGCATATAAGACTGTCACAGTTGAGAATACTTGGTCTATTGACCAAGATGATTGATGATTATGCTCTGGCTCTATTAGATGAGGAATGTCTGGAAGACAATTTCTTGGGTATGATAGATGGAGGCACTAATTATGAAAAGCTCCCTGCTGAGTTCGAGTCTATTACTGATAAGCCTCTGCAGAATTGGTATACCACGACCGGCCCGCTCCTGACGACTGTAGACCTGGTGGACCGTTTCGGATATACTCTTCCCCATCTTTCTCTTAGCTTTACGGATTGGTCATCTATCGATCCGTTCCCTAAAATTGAGGATCTAGAACCCCAGGTCCTCAATAATGTAAATAACCCTGTACAGTTTGCTACTCCCTCCGTCCCTAAATTATCGTCCTCCTTTCCTTTTTCGTCCGTCCCAAAATAATTGTCCACTTTGAAACTTACCTTTTTAGAACATCATTTTTACCACTTTACCCTTACTTTTTCACCTTACTTTAATTATGGGCCACATACACATGGACTTTAAAGGAAACTACACATTAAACCAATATAAATAATCAAGTCAATTGTTTTTTCTTAATCTGTGTGTCGGGTCAAACATGACAATAAATTAGGGACGGAGGGAGTATTAATGATAATCTGAATGTCTTTACTTATACCTTAGTTGCACCTACATTAAAAGACGCATTAAATAATTATAATAATGAGTCATTTGACCCAAAAGATAAAATTTACTTGTTTGAGCTCGTAAAGTCAGTCGAGCACCAGGAAAAACATCAATCAGTAGCCAGTGAAGACTTATCCACTATCAATCTGGGGCTGAGCAATGAGATCAAAGAAGTCAAAATCGGCAGTTACCTACAAGGCTCTGAAAGAGTGGCACTTATTGACCTCCTTAAAGAATTCGTGGACATCTTTGCATGGTCCTACGAAGATATACCTGGGTTCGACCCAGGCATTGTTGAACACCGGATCTCCATATATCCGGATGCTCGGCCAATCAAACAAAAGCTCAGCCGAAACAAACCAGAATGGTCACTACAAGTAAAGGAAGAAATTATGAAGCAGTTGCATGTCAAGTTCATTCGAGTGGTAGAATACCCGATCTGGCTGTCCAATATAGTGACCGTTCCCAAGCCCAACGGGAAGGTTCGAATCTGTGTAGACTTCCGCGACCTCAACAAGGCATCGCCCAAAGATGACTTCCCTCTACCCAATATTTATATCGTGGTAGACGCCGTCCCTTCTCACAAAATAAGATCTTTCGTCGACGGCATGCTTGGCTATAATCAAATCAAAATGGCAGCAGAAGAACATGAAAAAAATCATTCACTACCCCCTTGGGGAACCTACTGCTACAATGTCATGCCATTTGGGCTAAAGAAAGCGGGGCTACATATCAAAGAGCTACCACCACCCTCTTCCACGACATGATTCATAATGAGGTCGAAGTGTACGTTGATGACATGATCGTGCACTCCAGCGATGCCAACGGTGCTCATATCAAAGACCTTCGAAAATTCTTCGAAAGGTTAAGAAAGCATCAGATGAAGCTTAACCCCACCAAATGCACATTTGGGGTTACCAAAGGCAAGGTCCTGGGATTCATGGTGACTGAGCAAGGCATCGAGATTGAGCTAGCCAAAATTAAAGCCATTATAAATATGCCGCAGCCAAAAACTCCAACCGAAGTCAAAGGCTTCCTGGGCCGATTACAATATATCAGCCGCTTCATCAGACAACTGACATCCATATGTGAGCCCCTATTCAAGCTCCTAAAGAAAAATATTGACCAAGTCTGGGACAAGAAATGCCAGCTAGCCTTCGAAAAAATAAAAGCCTACCTTACCAATCCACCAGTGCTAGCTCCTCCCCATACATATAAATCTCTCCTCCTATATTTAGCCGTCACAGACACGTTAGTAGGGGCTATGCTCGCCCAAGAAAAAGAACATTCCTAAATAAAAAATGCCATCTACTTCATAAGTAGGAAGCTGCAAGGAAGCAAGCTTAATTACTCAGTATTGGAGAAAAGCTGAACCGGCCTAATCTGGGCAACACAAAGGCTCAAAATCTATTTGTAAGGACGATCCATCAAACTCATCTCTAGGATGGATCCTATAAAATACATCTCGGCAAGCCATCGCTTTCCAGTCGACTAGCTAAATGGTCATTTCTTCTCAACGAGTTTGACATCACCTATGTCACGCTCAAATCTATCAAAGGCAGCATAATTGCACACCATTTAGCTGATCTGCCTCTAGAAGTAGAAGATGCAGTTGAGCCCGGTTTCCCAGACAAAGGTATCCTGGAAATCGCTGACCATGATACCAGCTGGCAAATGTTCTTTGACAGAGCCACAAATAAAAGAGGCTTTGGCATAGGAATCTTGTTAATCGACCGACAAATTCCCACACTCCGTTGGCCATAAGGATGGAGTTCGAATGCTCGAACAATACCGCTGATATGAGGCCTGTATTGCTGGTCTAGACGAAGCCCTCCAAAAGGGAGCCAAAGACTTGGAAGTCTACGGTGACTCCACCTTAACCATAAATCAAGTCGAAGGGAAGTGGAAAACCCAGGATCCCCGGCTGCAGCTCTATCACGTCAGGTTGACAGCACTCGCCACTAGATTTGATAATATCTGGTTTCGTTATTTGCCGCGAGATAGAAATCAATTTGCCGACGCCTTGGCCACTCTAGCATCATTGGTCCAAATTCCCACCGAAGCCAATGTCCAGCCATTTGTAGTTGGGAAAAAAAGTCTCTCCTGCGTACTGCTTAAAAATCAATGTCACTCCTGAAACAGATCACGAGCCTTGTTATTCAGACATAATAAATCTACTTCAGAAAGGAGTCTATCCTCCCGGCCTAGACAAAAGGGGGAACGTCTCTCTGCGGAGATGGGCATCGCAATTCGTATTTAGCGGTGGGAGCCTGTACAAGAGGCATTATCAAGGCCTAAACCTATTATTCGTCGACCAAGCAAAAGCCGAGCAAATCATGGACCAACTTCATGGTGGTACCTGCGGGCCCCACATGTATTCGGTGGGTATGCTATTGCGACAAATGTCAGCATTTCGCAAATCTGCAGCACGTGCCCCCGCATATCTTATATAACTCCACAGCCCCTGGCCCTTTTCAACTTGGGGAATCGACGTCATAGGCTAAATTCACCCGAAGGGATCCAATGGCCACGAATATGTTTTGGTAGCTATGGACTACTTCACGAAGTAGGTGGAAGCCTCTTCCTACAAAATTCTAAATGCTCGAAAGGGGTCAGAATCCATCCGGACCAACATCATATACCAATACGGAGTGCCTTTCGAGATTATCTCCGACAAAGGCACACACTTTGAAGGGGACGTGCATCGTCTGCTCGATGAATTTAAAATTCAAAGGCATAAATCCTCCCCCTACAGACCACAAGCCAACGGTGCCGTTGAAGCAGCCAATAAAACACTGGAGAATATTATCAAAAAAATGGCTGACACAAGAAGAGCCTAGCCAGAAAAACTGCCACCAGCCCTCTGGGGCAGAGTACTTCGCAGACCCACTGGGGCTACTCCCTATTCTCTAGCCTACGACATGGAGGTGGTGCTACCCATAGAAGTTGAAATCCCATCATTAAGAGTGATGATGGAATCCGACATATCAGAAATTGACTAGGTCAAAGGGCGATATGAAAATTAGCCCTGATCGACGAACGGCGGTTGCTAGCCCTGGAACACACTCGAGCATATCAAAGGCGAATAGCTCGAGCATTCAATAAAAAAGTCAAAGGCCGTGACATCCAAGTCAGAGACTTAGTGCTTCGCAAAAACCCCCTAGCTATGTCAATACTAGAGGGAAATGGAAGTCTCCTTGGATGGGACCATATATTATTAAACAAATCCGGTCCGAAGGTGCAGTACTCCTCATAAACCAAGATGGGGAAGATCTGATTCAGCTATTCAACCTTTACAAACTCAAAAGGTACTATGCGTGAGCCGAATGTATCTGGTAAATTGCTTCTCTCTCTAGCTCGCTTGGTTAAAAACCTGAAACGGCGACCTATGCAAAAATTAGAGCACAAAAATAACAAAAAAGGAGAAATAAGGGCTCTCTAGGTTGAAAACCCGAAAGGACGGCCTAGGCAAAAATTAGAGCAAATAAAAAAAAGCAATAGGAGAAAAAAGGAGAAGGAATGCAATTTTTGAGTCCTCAGCATCTGATCTCCAGCCTACTAAAGTCTTCAGCAAATGTGGAACCCTGACTGACTAAAAAAAAGGGAGAAAGAAAAACCACGACTTAGCTCGCGGAAAATACCAAAATATAATATAATACAGGTCCTATGGTGCAACTTAGGAATACTTGCCTAAGATATTTAAGATTATACATTTATGCCTGTACATTCCATCTATTATTATTTGCTACCTCTATCCCCCTTGTTTCCTCCAACCATCCTTTATTTGCAGCTTAAGCCCCGAGGCGGCCCATCAATGTCTGCGACGTCTGCCCAGCCAGGACCATATACTCCTTCAGTGAGGTGCTAAAGAAGCCCCAGTTTCACCAGCGTGAGAACCCCAGAGGTGTATTCATCTTCTTCGTCATCAACATCCCCATTATCCTGGATAGCCGTGTTGCTCGGGCCAGCACCGTCATCCCGGTGGGCAGTGCTCCGTCTGCCAGTTTGAAAGGGAACAACTTCATCAGCTTTCCGGGGATTGCTCCGCCTGTAACGACCCGACCCGGATTCCAACACGAAATCCCAAGGTCGTGCCGCTGGAACTAACTTAAGAAGAGGACAAGCACTTGTTAATCAGTAGTGCAAGTCAAACAGTCGAGCTAACACGCTCTAAACATGAACATAAAGCCGCACTAAAATACGGTATTTCAAAAATAGAATCAGCGGAAGCAATATAAGAAAAGAAGTCCCAAGCTATGAAGCTCGAAACCAACGACAATGAAACCAAGAGAGACATTATCTCTCAAAGGAGGAAAAACAAAACTCGCGTGCCGCAACATTGCAGACGCTAATCAAACCATCGGCACTCCAGGCCGGCGTTTCAATAAAGAACCAACCTGATATCTCAATTACCCAACGGCTAAATCATACCGGGGTCAATCAATAACTATAACAAATAGAATACAGAAAAGCCCCAAAGCTACTGCGTGCCCGGGAGACAACTGGAATAAATACTAAAACCACAAACAAAGCACGACACACCACGTCGGCCCAAGAAATAACCAATGCAAATACCCAAGTATTCTACCCGACTGTAAAGTCTAAATAACTTTACAAAATGTCAATCTCACAAGAATAGCAAAGTACATGAAATCAATGACAATGCTAAAAAGGAACAAGACTCCACAAGCTACTACTCGGGAAAGTCGGCTGCTACAACCACGAACCACACAATCTAATCTTGATCTATCGATCAGCTGCGCACTGCTACAGTCACGATCTACTCGACCTCAGTGCAACTATCAGCTACTGCAACTAGAAACAAGTACGGGATGAGTCATATTGACCCAGTACGCTACTACAATAAATATGCAACATATAGTTATGTAACATAAACATATTCATGGTGTCATTTTATAAATGACAGAAAAACCCATGAAGAGGCGTCGTATCATTTCGATACTCCACAAGATATCCATTTCTTCTTACTTACTAAACCGTCCAAATGAACCAAGGTGTAATTCCCTGTTCAAACACAAAACAAATGAATTAGAAGGTAGTTCCCACAAAACATCATATGCCAGTATACATATCATTATATATACAAATCAAGCTATTCACCTTATTACCACGTGTACGGGTGCATGTTTACATATATACACCTATATCCGTATGTATATCTCTATATATACATATCAAATCTCCCATATAATCATCATGTATAAGTGTGCATATCTATATATATATACACATCAAGTCTTTCATATATATATATATATATATATATATATATATATATATCTCATATATAAGTATGTATATCTCTATATATACATATCAATTCTCTCATATATTAGTCATGTATAAGTGTGCATATGTATATACACATTTCAAGTCTTCCATATAACATCAACCAATACAAACATGGTCACTAAGATCTCATGTTCACTAACACTTTGTTATGACATCAGTGCCCATAGTAAGCCACATAAAGGATATAGAATATACCAAATCACTTCCGTCGTATTGCTCCTGCAATCACAACTGTTAATCATATCGTGCCAGTGATACCCGTGTTCAGGTATCAAAGTACCGAGCTCTCTTCTTGGGTCTGAGCTCTCTACTCAGGAAAATAGCACTAGCCAATGTGCTCAATTGGTTACGACAAAGGGGGCTACTTCCCCACTGTAGCTAGCAGTGGAGGTGTGTGTGATACCCGAATCCGGTACAACAATACATTGCAACCACGAATCCCATAATTCGTGAAGACAATGCATCGTCCCACCATCATCATGAAAAGTCAAGTAATGCCAGCTGGACTTATATGCAATGCACAACTAGATGTTTACTTGCTAATTCTCAAGTAGATATAATGATCTACTAAACTCATACGATTATGCACATTGTTATAATAATCACAAAACCACAATAGGAGCTCATTTGAGTCTCTAAATCATAAGTGTCAAGTTGTTCACTCTATTCGATTCAAGTCCCAAAAGCTAGTAATCTAGTCAAATGGAATATAATTATCATAGGATCTCACCACGATCCTCGTAAGGTTCAATTGTTCCTTAACCCGACTCCGTTGAGTCTTTACTACAATTCCAACCAAATAGAGTTTGAACACTATATGTGTTCCAAGACTCTTTTCTATGTTCTCGTTTGATGCATAGCTAGGTTCTCGTTCCATTTAGGAATCTTAGTTCAAAGTCCCAAGTCAATTATATAAGGGAAGCCTAAGTTGATTATTGTGAAATCAAGCTTAGTTCAATTTGATTCATAATTCCACTTAATAGTAGAATCCAAGTTAATCACAATTCATTGACTGTAGAACAGATCAGGCACGAAGACAAATACATTCAATATGCTCATAAGTCATATCATAGAAACACGTAGAAGAATCAATTCTTGACAAGGTAGGGAATCATGCATTTAGTCATAATATAAAATATACACAATATTCCATATTCACTAATGAGATTCAGCAGAGTCACAACTTAACCATCAGTCCATTATGTACTATCCAAGACTACTCTGTTAGTCTAGGATCATGAAGCCATTTACGGTTTTAAAACCCTAGAATCGCTCATTTTGTTAAACCTACAATTGAAACATATTCTTTCACAAGAGTTGATCCTAAGCTCATATAGAACAACATTCATGCTTTGCACAAAGTCAAAATCACAACAACTTCATAAAGAAATCATAAATTCCTACACATATTTCATAGGTTGAATTGGAGGATTTTACTTCACAAAAAGTGTTCCTAAGCATGATTAGAACAACATTAATGAAGGGGGAATGTCATAATATTTAACATGAAATTTCTGGGAATTGCAAACGTACCTTAAGCCTATGAATAATGGTTAGAAGGAAGAATAAACCAAGGATTGTTGAAGAGGAGGGCAAGGCCTTCGATTCGGCGGTCTCGGATCGCCGATCGGATCACCGGAACTCCGGCAAATGGTCACCCAAGTTAGGGTTCTTCCTATGGACGAAAATGGAGGTTACTCTCAGCAAAATGATGAGCTTGGTGATAACTAATGGCTGCCAAGGCTGAAAATTTGTTTATATACTTCCCAAGAAGACCACAATCCAAGTGATGGAGGTTATGTGGCTTCTTATTGGCTAAGGAATGCAAGCCCTTGATAAGGACTCATCCAAGGGTTTAGAGAGGTTGGACTAGGGTCAACAAAGGAGGCTCAAGTCACTTAAGACGTCCAAGGGCCAAGGGCTTTGTGGTCATAAGCCAAAACTTTGCAAAAATCCCATATGTGTGAAAAATAGACCAATTTCTAGATTGTTGTTACTGGACAGTCGATCTTGTAAAATCGACCATAAATAGGTCACAACTCCAAATGAGGTGATTTTTTATTTTTCTGAAAGTAGAATCATTAAAATATATTTTAGAATTTTATATTACTCAATTTGGACTTATATTCATCAAAATAAAGTTACAACAAAATCAAGTACAGAAGCTGATCTCCTGAAAATAGAATTCTGGCACAGCCGTAAGTCAAGACCTAAATGAGGTACATAGACACCTTGGAAAATTTCCATATTTTACAGGGAGTATCCTAACATATTAAGGTAAAACATACTAAATATTTAGAAAATTCTCTTTAGTAGATTGGTACCAGAATTTTCCCGAAGTTCGCCCAAAAACAGGACTGAATCTGTGAAGTGATATGTTGGTCATCTTATTTCCAAATGCAACAAATCTATGAACATTGGTTGTGCAAGCATGAGAAAAACTAGTACACTTGGTCTAGAACTTAAATGAACTTCTCGCAAGTTGAAAGCACAAACAATACAAGCAACGAAGGCAAACACGAGAAACCCTAAGACTCAAATGAAGCAACAAAGCTTCTAAACTTTCAACCAAGCATACTATGATGAAGATGAACATTATAAGTCATATATGCAAGGTGCTAAGACTCCAATGGGACTTAGTTAAGTGCTGACATGCTAAGATGAACACTCAAAGCATTAACAACAAAGCATGCATTGCATGGAAGGCAATCACTCTACTATGTTCTTAATCAACTTAATGCAAGCATGATATGAATAAAATGAAGTCTCTAACATGTTAAGACATACAATAAACATGTTATAAGGATGTTATACATGTAAAGGGATTTGGGTTCTCACACAAATCAAGGTTCTTTCCTCAAGTTTAGTAAGTGAGGTCACGGTTAAACGACAAGCAAAACGAGAAAGTCAAATACACGAAGGTTCGGGGTCTTACACCGCCTACTTACATTGCTCAAACGAGGAGGTACATTGCAAGGACCTGCCTCATTCGGATCAGGAGCCATCCGGGCACCAAGGCCATAAACCCGCCTAAAGTCCTCCTGCAAAGCCTGAGGAACCACCAGCCCCGAACTCTCTATGTCCTCGCCTATCTCCATCAGACGAGCGTCAAGACTGCTGGTTATTCGTCAGCCCAGCATCCTTCTCAGTCCTCGCCTAATCATGCGAGAAGGCCCCTGAGCAGCCACAATAACCCACGACAGATATTCGTGGGATAGGAGCATCTAATCGAATAGACATAAGCCGACTCCAGCAAGTCATAGTCAAGTTGCCATATATTACGGATAAGGGTGCCCAAATCCCTATCCATCTCCAGCTCTTCAGCCACAGGACGGCTGGGATCAGGAATGACTTGCTCCCTGCCAAATTGGTGCAAGACCCTGTCCGCCCGATAAAAGAAGGTGCGTTCGATACCTGGCAAAATAACCTGGGCATAGACCCCGGTATGATGGAAGAAGCAATGGATCTGCCAGTGGCTGATGACCCATATTATTTCCATAAAGCCTCTGCGCAAGAAATTCTCAACCCAGTCGGACTCCAAGAAATTTGTCTGGGTATAATGACCCCGAGAGCCATAAAGCCCCGGATCATACCTCGCTCCCGCTGGCACTGGGGCCATCACCCAATTGAAATGCTCCTCTAACCACATATGAATCAAAAGAGGGCTACTTGAGGGGAACAACTCGTCACCACTCGCATAGGCATCCATGCCCGACAGAGTCTCTGCCAGAATCACCAGGATAATATTCAATCGGCGATACCGAGCCTGTAATACCAGGTCCACGACCCGCAAGTCAATACACCCGGGTCGGCCCACCAGCATGTATCGTCCCATGAGGCAAAGAAAAAAGAGACGATAGCCAGTGTCGCAAATATTGTGGGTCATCCTCCCTATACTCCGTAAAGGCATCAGGATGGACGGTCAGATCAAAGTTTACTCCATTTTAAAAACCTGGAGTAGCTGCCGGGTTGTGCCAAAAAGCTCCCTTATTGCCATATATGGACGCCTCCGTGGAGAAGGCACGACAATAGGACCAGTATCAGTCATCCCCACCATGGTGCAGAATTCTTCAAAGGTGGGGCACATCTCATTCATTCCAAAATTAAAGAGATGGTCCTGAGTTGACCAGAATCTGGAGGCTCCCCTCATCATATCCCAATTGATATAAAGGGTCCACCACGACATGAGACATCTATACTCGTAAATATGCTCGAACTAGTCCCGCTCATCTGATCGCTGGGAGAGAACCCAAAAATCTAGGGCATTCTCATAAATCTCCATCTCTAAAGCTGTATGGGCTGGTGCAGCCATTTTTGGACAAAGGAAAAAGTTTACCTCGCAAAAGAAAGGGAAACTGAGCAAAAGAAAGATCAAAAGGCTGAGCAGAAGGAGAGAAGGCAAGCTGGTGATGAAAATAAATGTTGCCCCCGGCTCTCCATTTATACTGAAAAACTGAAGAAGCGGACGAGTTCCAAGTACAGTGCATGAACAGGGGCTGCAAAGGAAGAGACCTTGGCGCCGCCAATAACCCTTCATGGCGCCGCGCCCACTTCTCCTATGGGTGGCGCCAGGATCTTCATTCCTGCTCCCCCAAACTGCCTGGTATCCTGGTATTCTGGCTCCGACCCCTCACTGCTGTTCTGTCTAATCGAAGAGAAAATACAGAAGCTATAAGAATAGCCTTGCGAAATTATGAAAGATCAAGCACAGGAAGAGGCGGCTGCCTCTTCCTCCCCGCAGATTGCCAGAAAAACCCGCTCGAACCCGAAGGTGTATTTTTCTAAAATCCATTTCTGAGTTACAGTGTGCCATTACCCCTAGATAATGGTCTAGTTTTCCCTCTTGCATGGAATATTGAGTCTACATTTTAAATTCTTGCATTATATAAGATTATATTGCTTTGCATAAAAAAATATGTACTGAATCTGGTAAAAAAAAAGAAAAAAGAAGTAAAAGCTAATAAATGCAGGCAGTTGAAGCTAATGGGCACGGGAAGATTGGCTCCGTTCAAGATTGCTACCCATAACCCGAGGACCGTCTCCGCCAATCCTGTATCCTCGTCCTCTCGCCCGAGCACGACCCGATCCGGCAGCCGTATCATCGTCATCATCATCATTTCGGCGCCTGGTTTGCCGCACTGCATCATTTCCCCGGCAGGAGAGCTCATCCACAAACCGCTGATAAAGCTTGTTAATGCTGAAGAAACCCCGTAGCAGCTTCTTGTACGTAGACACGTTGACCTAAAAAAAGTGTGAGATAGCAAAAAAGGTAAATATATCAGTCTCCAAAAAAAAAACAAACAAAAAAAATGATGAAAAAAAAGATGCAAGAGAAATGTGTCTACCATGCGAGCCTGCTCCGGGACCCGGTACTCCTTAGGAATGTCTGCATCAGGAAGCATTTCCTCCACCATCCTTCCGTCACGATGATATTGGAAAGTGGAGAAAGCATCAGTAGGCCCAGTTAACTCCAGATGCGGGTCAAGAGCAGGAAAAGAAGGCCTCGGCCTATCAGCAGCATCGTAAGCACGCCTGGCCGCCGCACGGGCAGGAAGAGGAGGATGAAGCATAGTCCTCATAAATTCCTCATATGCCATAACCGGAAAATCACTCTCAGGTATGAGGAATCTCGACAGGTACTGATATCTGTTCGGCAAGAAATCCGGCTCAATCACCCGAAGGGGAGGCATAGGAGGCACCACTGGGAACGTCAGAAGTGCAGAATGCTGGCGGTTGACCCGCTCTCCCATATATAATGAGTCGACCATGATGGATACCATTAGCATCCGACATCAGCTCATCTCCAGAGTCACAGCATAATGCCCCACCAGGCCCCCCCAAGGGAAGGAAATGCACCGTCCCTGTGCTCGAGCTGGCAATCTGCTCCCGCACCCTCTCTGTATCCGAGCAGCAGCCGTCCCGTTCCGGCCTAACCCTATTTTCATTCATGAACTCAGCTAAGTAAGGTGGCTCGTAAAAGCGCTGATGCAGCGGACCCGGCGTGAAATGAAAGAATGAATAGACCCAGACCTGCGAAAAAAAGAGAGAAAAATCATCAGCAAAAGAAAAAAGAATGCTGCAAAAACAAAAGGAAATAAATGATGGAAAAAATGCTGAAAAGAAACAAAAGCAAAAAAGGAATATACCTCCCAAGCCGGGGCAAATCCATTAAGAGTCGGCGAGTCGTTGCGGCTGGCCCTATCCATAGAAGCATACAACTCGGCCAGGCCTGCCTACCCCCAATCATAATCGACAACATGATCCAAATCTGCCAGGCATGTCATGATAGAAACCCTCAAAGAAGTGGAGGAGTTGGAAAAAAAAGATGTCCCGAGAAAAAAGAATAAAAATGCTCTAGCGACGCGAGCCACGCCCTCTCTATCGTCCTCTGCAATCTTCCCAGCATTCTCCAAAAGCCACTTCCTCACGCTGCCGATAAAGATCTCGTTAGCCAATTTATATTTGGCACAAAGCCCAGGAGATCTTCCACCACGTCGTGGTGGTGACGGAGGGTGTAATCTGGTGACAAAGTCCTACCAATGCTGGTAGGAATGCCTGTGATCGCGGCAACATCACAGGGGGTCATGGTCGCCTCCCCCCAGCTGAAGTGAAATATGTGGGTAGTATCCCACCAGTAGTCCCTCAGAACATCGAAGATAGGCAAAAAAACTGCGAAAGGGATGGAAGGCCCACAAGAATGCGCTAAAACCGGAACCCTCTACCAGAACTTGTGCGACCTCAGGCATGTAATTATATATGGCCGAGACATTGGCACAGCTGGCACGAATGCGGATCAAAGGCCTGCGCATCTGGAAGAAAAAAAAGCATAACGGCATCAAAAAAAGAAGAAGAAGAAAAACGAAAAAAAGGGGGAAAAGGTAAGTCTTTATTTTTCCAGCGCATATTATTAAAATTAAGTATGTTGCATGTATCACATTCTGCAGATCATCATAAGATTTTTGCATGCATATGATAAATTTTTTATTGCATTTTTTGCATTCAAAGGAAAAAAAAAAGAGGGTTTACTGCATCTTTTGCATTCAATAAAAAAATATATTGCATTCAAGCATTTTCAAAATTTTTGCGCATCTATTGCATTCAAAAAGAAAAGAAAAATATTTTAGCATTCCTGCATTCAAAAATTTTATTGCATCTTCTGCATTTTCTTAAAAATAAATAAAAAATAATATATATGCGTTTTGCATTTGAAAAAATGAATATGTGTTGCACATATTTAAAAAATGCCCATGTTACATGATAGCAAGCATAGTTTCTATGTCGCATTTGCATCCAATAAAATGATATATGCATGCATTATCCATTTATCATTTGCATTTATTGTCTAACTAATTGCATTTTTGGCATTCGCAAAAATAAAAATAAAATGTTGCAGATTTTGAAAAGAAAGAAATTTTCCATGGCATTTATCATGTCTCTGTAGCATATGCATTCATAAAAATAAATATTATTGCATGAAATATTCATGTTATATTTTGCATGCATAAAAAAATGTGTCTGAAAATATACCCGAAAAAAAATGCATCATATTCCCAAAAGTCTATTTCATAAGCATGCATTGTATGAAAATATTTTTCAGCCTAAACATGCATCGCAGAGTCAACTAGTGTCAACTAGTCAGATTATGCATCACAAAAATAAATTGCATAAATTTCATAAATAAGCTGCCAAATTGCATCATTCTAGCATATATATTGCATGCATAAGCATCATAAGCAGGGCTAGGAATTCTCCAAAAGCCCAAAGCAACAGAGAAATCTAGCAGATCTGAAAAATTATCCAAATGGATTTAAGAAAAAAGAAACTTACAGTGGGATTTGGAAGACTTGACACGTAGGTATTACGATCGCGAAGGAGATTACCCCAATCATCCTTCAAATAGTGATACTTGACGTGGTTTCGGATCAAAGGAGGAAATTCTTTCCTCCTTTCGCCTGAATCCGGGTACATTGGAGCTTTTCCCTTCCGAGATCGCGGAGAAGAAGCCATATACTGAGAAAAACACGCATGTTGGCGGAAGAAAATTAAGAAAAGGAGAAGAAATGTGAATGAAAATCGCACAACAACAACAATGGCGAAGAAAGAAGTAGAAGAGGAAATGAACGAAGAAGAAAGCAGTAGGCTGCTGCTCTCTCCCTCCCGTCTCATATAATGGGAGGAAAAAGAAATGTTTTCTTTTTCCCCCTCTCAAGTTTGAAAGTTCAGCAGTTAAGTCCTCAGGTTTCCAAAATTGCAAAATGGCCTCTGAAGCTTAACAGAAAGTTAACAAAGTTAGCTTTGTTGACAAAAATTGATGGTCACTCATCCAAAAGCAGAGGAAAGCTCATATCTCCAGCAGATCAGTTGCAAAGTAAGCAGAAGGGCAAGAAAAATCAATCGCAAAAGTGAGATTTTGCGGAAAAATGCAAGCAAGTAAAAAAAATGTGTGCATAATATATATATATATATATATATATATATATATATATATATATATATATATATATATATATATATATATATGAGCATGCAAAGCATGCAAGAAAAGAAGAAGAAAAAAAAAGAGCAGCAAAAAAAAGAAATTTCTAGCAAAAGTTGAATATGCAGCAAAAAAGAATTTTCTAGCAAAAGTTGAATATGCAGCAAAAAAAGAAATTTCTAGCAAAAGTTGAATATGTAGCAAAAAAAAAGAAATTTCTAGTAAACGTTGGAAATATGCAGCAAAGAAGATTTTTCCAGCAGAAGCTAGAAATGCAGCAAAGAAGATATTTCCAGCAAAGAAAAAAAAATCCCCAGCATGAGTCCGCACAAGCAGCAGAAGCAACAAATGCAGTGGAAACAGCAAAAGAAGCAAATGCAGCCAAAGTAGCAGAAGCAGCAAAGGCAGCCGAAGCAACAAAAATGGTGAATGCAGCAAATGCAGCAGAATTAGCAAAAGCAAAGCAATGGGAAGAAAAGGTAAAGTATTTTACCTTTTGCATGCATAATGTGTTCCACCATCACATTCGACGAAGGGTTTTTACCCTAAGGATGCGATGTTTTCCTGCTTTATAGGAGTAGCATCATATCATCTCCTCGCGTGGCGTAACCCCGAGATGAATGATCAACCCTCTATGATTGTGTTCCACCTAGTTGTTGGATCTTTCCCTGAAGGGGCTGAGACCCAGGGTCAAAGGGAAAGGATCGGTTCCACCATCGTATTCGACGAAGGGTTTTTACCCTAAGGATTCGATGCTTTCCTGCTTTATAGGAGTAGCATAGGATCATCTCCTCGCGGGATGTAACCTCGTGATGAAAGATCAACCCTTTTTTATTGTGTTCCACCTAGTTGTTGGATCTTTCCCTGAAGGGGCTGAGACCCCGAGTCAGAGGGAAAGGATCGGCCCCACCATTACATTCGACGAAGGGTTTTTACCCTGAGGATGCAATGCCTTTATGATTTGTCTTTTTCCTTTCTCATAAAGGGGTTGAGACCCCGGGCCAGAGAGAGAGGCTATCGTTCTCTGACGAAGGACCCTGTCCCGAGGAGACGATGTGTCCCACCGTCATGCTCGGCAAAGGGTTTCGACCCTTTGGGGATACGACATTTGATATGATTTGTGTTTTGCCTTTCTCACGAAGGGGCTGAGACCCCGGGCCACAGAGAGAGGCTATCGTGCTCTGACGAAGGACCCTGTCCTGAGGAGACGATGTGTCCCACCATCGTGTTCAGCAAAGGGTTTCGACCCTTTGGGGATAAGACAATTGTTATGATTTGTGTTTTTCCTTTCTCACGAAGAGGCTGAGACCTCGAGCCAGAGAGAAAGGCTATCGTTCTTTGACGAAGGACCCTGTCCTGAGGAGACGTTGTGTCCCACCGTCATATTCGGCAAAGTGTTTCGACCCTTTGGGGATACGACATTTGATATGATTTGTGTTTTGCCTTTCTCACGAAGGGGCTGAGACCCTGGGCCAGAGAGAGAGGCTATCGTGTTCCGATGAAGGACCCTGTCCTGAGGACATGATGTTTGATCTTGGCATCCCACCTAGCGTTTTTTGTTTGCATCGGGCCGAACTACGTTTGGTCTTCTTCCTTTTATTAAGGGATACGTAGATAGCCTATTTCGGTAGGTCCGACCATTAGAGCACATAATTTGCATATCTGCTTAAAAACTACGATAACCTGCTATAACCGACTAAATATCTCAAGGATATGTGAGGTTTGGTTTGCATTATAAACTGTTGCATTAGAATTGCTATCTGTTGCATTTCTCCCCCATTATAATTGCACGAAATTGGGAGTCTATTTCTTATCAACGATGTTAGTCTAATCAGTAAGCTGCGGGTTACCCGTAGACTCCATCGTTGAGAGGCTCTGTAGACACCCCAATTTTGTACCCTTGGTATGTAACATTGACATGTGATATCAAGACCTGTTAAAACTTAACAAATGTCAAGCTATAGGGTTTAAAAATGCAAAAGACAAAACAGGATGCGTAAAACAGTAAAATGCAGGGGCCAGATTGTCAAAAAGAGGCTGAAGAAAAGAAGGCTGCCGTTGATACATCACCCTCCTGGCGCGGCGCCCAGATCCTTTGGTGTCGGCGCCAGGAGCCTCAAATAGTTCCCCCCGTCTTAACGCATTGCACAAGTTCTCAAGAACGTGGTACAAGCTGGTGAAGCACAAGATGAAATTCACAAATGCCAGCCGTGTCCCTCCTTGCACCTATAAATAAAGGTGCCCGGCTTTGCTTTCAAGGACGAGATTTCTTCTCACAAAAACTCTGGGCGTTTATTTTACGGAGATAGAAGAGCGATCGTGAGATAGTGAGTGCCAAATCTCCTCCAAATACAAAACCAATCGGTTAATGTGAGCCTTAACCCCCCAGCTAGATTTCCACCCTATTTCCCTGGTCCAAAAATCTCAAAAAGAGCAGTTGCTATGCCCGAGTCAAAAGTCCAAATCTGCCAGAAGCAAGCAGTTGCTCTGCCCGATTTCCGCTAGCAGCAAGCAAACAGCAGCAAAACGCAAGCAGTTGCTCCGCCTGTTTGACGGTGCCTAGAAGCAACCCTCGGAAGCAGTCGCCCTGCCTGAACCGCAGCAGCAACAGCAAAAAGACTCCCTCTCCCGGAAGGACAGAGCGAGCACACCAACGCTCTTAAAGGTGAGACTTTAAGAGTTTATTTTATAAAAGAGCTATTTTCCATCCGGCCCAATGTAAAAATATAAGCTGTTATGCTGCCTGGATTTATTTAGAAAATAGCATTAAAAAGAGCCATTATTATGGCCAAATGTTTTAAAAATGTATTTGTAAATATTGGAAGGAGGCGGCTGCAAGTCCGTAAATAATGTAGATGCATATATATTTTCTTTTAATGCTTTATTTATTTGCTAGAAAAATATAACAAAAAGCATACTTTAACCAAAAACTGTTTTTGAGACCGAAAGGGCGAGTTGGGTGCCTAGCACCTTCCCAACTCGTAACTTAGCCTCCGAACCCGTTTTTTTGTAGTCTCTGGTTTTATTTTTGGTTTTTTCTTTGTTTTCTCCTTAAAATAAAGATGGCGACTCTGTCAAAACATTTTGGATCACAGTGGGGCTCCGCAACATCTTTTCTTGCACTTTTCTGTTTTCCCCTACACAAGGGAGAATGGGAATGAAAGGGTGATGTATTCCTGTATCCTGGTATCCCCTAAACAAGGGATAACTTGATACAGAAAACCCAAAGCACTCATAGCGATCCAAAATAGGCCTTAAGGCAATTTTCTTAAAATCTATAGTGAGGCAGGGCGTGTTCCCAAGCGCTCTCGCAACATTCTTTTTTGCACTTTTCCGTTTTTCCCTTAAAAAGGGATGATGGGAATGAAAGGGTGATGAATTTTATGTGTCTTATTTTCCCCTAAACAAGGGAGGGTGAGATACGGAGAAATTGAAGATTTCATAATGGATAAAAAATCACTAAAGTGACCGAGGCGTATTCCACGCGCTTTTTGACAACATCCTTTCCGCATTTTTAATTTTGTCTTCCCCTAGACAAGGGAGGGTGGAATGGAAAGCGTGATGTCCTTCCGCACGTCGCGTTCCCCTAGAAAAGGGAGCGCGGGGCGCGGGAGAATCCGTGGCACCCACAGATACCGGTTTAAAAAAATGAATAGATTGATAGAGTACCAATTGAAAAGAAATAATACATCCTAATTGGAATCTATGAAGCTGCCATTACTAAAGCTAAAAAAGTATTTTCTATCGTTGTCAGAAAAAATTCGATTGCCGAAAAACTCTCGAGTTATCAGTAGGTCTCCGGTGACAGGAAGGCGTTCATCCTCGTGGAGTGTGGAACGAATGGTCTGATAGGAGCAGAGAAAATGACATATAATCCTAGCATACTTTCGAATGCCAGACTCATTCACTCGTCTTCGCAAGAAAGATTGGCAGATGAGCGAGAAAATGACTTTAGACCAGTTGATGTCGTGGGAACAGAGAACAACAGTGGTGTAGTTCCGAAGTCTTCTGGTGTCATTCCTCGAGCTTGCTTCATTAAATAGAAGGCACCGACTCATAATTTCACCAATACAGTACACGTTTAAGGGATAGTTGTTAATGTCCCAGGTACTGTAGTCATATCGAGAAAGGTAGCCAGTTCTTTGAAGCCATGATTAATTGAAGATAGAATCGTTGAGAGAGTCAGATCCAACAAAAGGAAGCTGGAAGACTCTTGACAGGTTTTCGGCATTGAGAACTACGTCGGTACCTCGAATGCGACCAAAGAAACTCTTACCATCTCTAGCCAGTTGCATCCTTGAATAAAACTCATCAACCAACTGAAGGCTGTAGAATTCTTCACGAAATGTAAGGATGGAGACGAGTCCAGAACTGTAAAGAAGATTGATAATCGTTCCTCATACAGTGTTATTGAGGAGAAATTGTTCCCCGTGAATCGTGTAACCTAAAATGTAAGACGAAGAACCTATTCTAGTAACAAAGGACGATTCATTAGGTACTAAAGACCAGAGACGTTGTTAGAAGATGAAGCGACCATGATACCAATTTTTGAAGATAGATGAAAAAATGGTTGGTAATGATATCAAGTGCAGAAATGATACCAATTGTTGGGAAATTTCAATTGTTGGATGATTACTATGGGTGGGAAGAATTGAAGATTTGGTACTTTCAGAGGACAAATTTATTGGAAGAACACACTTATCAAGAATCATCGTTTTGGTATCCATTTCAGAGCAGTAATGACAGATATATGAAGCGACGAAGTAATCATGTCAAAGCTCGAATTTGAATGGACATTTAATTTAGAAGGCGGTAATTCATGATGACGATATTAAATCATTCTTGAAAATATGTTTCTAGACAGATTTGTGACTTAATTCGAGGTTTTCTAATACCGAAGAAAAATATTTAATGAGATACTTAATTAGATGTCCTAAAAAAAAATTGAAATAAGGACGAATTCGGTATTTAGAAAGAGTGAAGGTTCTGATATCAATGACTTATGTTTAGAAAATATTGTTAATTTGAAATACATACCATGAGGAAATAAGATAGGTTTTATAATTCTAAAATTTCCAAAAGATGATTTACGAGGCATTCTGAATCATCTACACAATCCTCAGTAATCTCTCAAATCTTTTGGATTTTTAGAATTGAAACAATTTTGAAAAATAATTTTGTGTCCCAAATTGTTAAGTAGATAGTTTACGGGGCTTTCTGAATCATCTACACAATCCTTAGCAATCTCCTATATCTCTTAGAATTTTAGGATATAAATATATTTCAAAAAGAGTTTTTAATGTATCTTTCAAGAAAATATTTTGCAAAACAATAGTGATTTTGAGTTCTTTGTTTCCAGAAGATAACTACGGGGTTTTCTGAATCATCTACACAATCCTCAGCAATCTCCCAAATCTTCTAGAAGTTTTATAACAAAAACAAAAAGTTTTGAAAACATTTTTGAGAGATGTTTGAAATACGTTTTGAGAATCTATCGATATTTCCAAAGGTTGTTTAAGTCAAAGATATCCTTACGAGAAGGTGACCAGCAGGGTTGACGGTCTACTGAACCTTTGTTGATAATTGGGTTAATTCAGTAGAGATGAAAGGTCTGCTGATATAAGGTTGTGAACAGCAGAGATGGAAGTTTGCTGATATCAACTGATAAACTAGAGATATATAGAGCAGTGATGGAAGTCTGCTGATACTAATTGATAAAAACAGTGGAGTGATTGGTTGAAAAGAAAGTCTGCTTATACCAATATATGAATGAACGAGTATATCAGTTGTTTGAACACAATGATGTGATCAGCAGTGAAGAAAGTCTGATGAGATCCGTTTGAGAAAGTTGTGTTTAATGATGGTGAAGATGTACTAATGTCATGTGATGCGAGATAAATAGTGAGTAGCAGAGTTTGAGGTATGCCGATACCAATTGATGTAGATGATGAAAGAATCGACAGAGATGAGAATCTGGTTATAGAAGGCGATCAGCAGGGATGAAAGTCTACTGATACTAGGTGTAGCATATGAGCTTAGGAGATATGAGGGTTTGCTGAATATTAATGGAACAGCAGACAATGAGGTCTGCTCATACCAATCGATTGAAGAACATTTCAGTAAATTATCTTTTTGGATGCCTTGGCTTCTGGAAGGATGAATCATAAGCGTCATTGGCAAGATTAACTGATGACTATGCTCCTCCTCAACAGAATCCCAATTAACTGAGAAGAGCATTAGAGGCGATATGGAAGGTAATAACCATTTTAGTCAGAGCACTTGTATCACAAAGAAACAAGTAGCTCATTCTTAATTTGGCTAGAAGTAAAGAATTGAGAGAGCATATTTCGCTTCTTGGTCAACAGTTAAGATGATGATGACTATCTTTAGGATAAGAAAGTCATATGATCAAGACCAGGGATAAGATAATTTTTTGAGCAGAGTTATCTTGAAGAGAGGAAACAGCTGACATGAAATACTAATCTGGATTGAAAGTGTAGATGCTGCTCGTTCCTCAGAAAGTCATCATACCAACAGAAGATACGAAGTGTACTATTGCAAAGCATTTGAGACCTGATTTTTGGAGATAATGAAGATTCACCAGAACATCATGGGTTGAGGTGAGATCTTACATTCCTGAGAAAGGAGTTTCATAGGAAGCATTGTCCTTTCTACAGAAATCCAAAATCCTAGTAATTCGTATTACAACAATAGTTCTTCTGATGAGATTTCTACCAGTACTCTGGACGTTTTGGAGCAAAATAAGGTTCTGTTCAACTGAGTTAAAATCAGTTTTTAAGATACCATTTGATTTAGTTATAATGACAGCAGTTCATACCAGATGAGATCGAAAGATTGTCATTATGATAGAAATCAACTTAGTCTTTTGAACACTAGAAGTTTTTGATGGGAAAAATTAATATCTTCTGTGTTGTATGAATTAGATCTGTAAAAAATAGATCAGATTCATAAGACTATTATTAAAAAATAGATCCTGGTTCCTTCTCATCAGAATTATATATTGTCGAATAAGATTACTAATGTTTAAGGATTGGTTTTCCGTTGGGTTAACAACAGAGTTATGTTTGCTATTGTGAATTCAGAACAGAAGATATCCTCATGAAGGTACGAGTACTGAATCCATAAGCAAAACATAGAATTTCATGCTATCAAAGAGTGGGCAAACAAAAGTAGATAGACATGAAGTAAAGTTGTCTTGAACAAGTTCTCATTTAGATGAAAATAAAATAGATTACAACAAGGATTTAATGATTACAAGATTCGATACAACTTCCTATGACTTAACTACTCCTAGTAAACAACTAGTCTAAACACCTGATACATTTAAAAATGTTACAAGGAGATGTCTATGAAGACCATGGGCCCAGATCTATTTAAACCGATTAGCAAACATAATATAGGTCTGGTATCAAGTGGCTGGACCAAAGAAGGAGTGGGGCTCATCTTTTTCTCCTCATTAGTAGGTTTTCTCTATCCAAGGTACGCTGTATAAACACATTCTAGAATTTCTAGATATCGTTCTCACGCAGGCACTCATCCTCTGAAGTTTGAGAGGGGAAATCCGAGGAGAATCATGCTTGGCTCCAGGAAGATGATATATCTTTACTAAAGAGAAGGAGCATTCAAGTGTGATCATGGATGTAGAGAAATTGAAGAGGTGTGCTAAAAGGTTGTTGAGGTAAATCTTCATACAAGACAAATCCTCAAAACTAACCAAACAACTTTCGGTGGAAAGGAAAGGTAATACCAAGTTGTTGAGAGAGAAACTTGATCGAAGACTAAGAATACTCCTAAGTTTTTTTTTTTGGGGAAGCAGGACGGCACCTGCGCATTTATTAGAACAAAAAAAACAGAAAACAAGAGGGGGACAACCAGCCTTACCCAAAATAGGGGGACAAAGGAGCCTTACCTCTATAGAGCAAATACAACATTATCTACGAAAATGATACAAACCCAAAGCATCCTGTCTAATAGCCAATTGAACTGAACGAGGAAGATCAACTGGCCTAGAGAACCTACGGAACTCTCCATGTACATGACCAAACGCTGCCAATCTATCCGCTACAAAATTCTTTTCTCGAAACACATGCAACCACAAATAGTCTTTAGCCAGATCCCGACAAGCTCTCAATAAATAAATATATCTCCAAGGAAGGATATTAACCCCTTCTATGCCCAGCACTGCGACCTTTGAATCTGATTCCACCACTACCTGATCCAGAAGCAAGCTTCTACACAATAGCAATCTGTCACGAAGGGCCAAAATTTCTGCCAACATATTTGTTCCAGTTCCATAAAAATGAGAAAAAGCACCGATTACCTGACCGGAACAATCACGAATCACTCCTCCACCAGCACATCTACCCTCAATAGCCGAACCATCCGTATTCAATTTATAACAGCCTGTAGATGGAGGCTCCCAATGAAGCCAAGATCCAGTACGAAGGTTCCCAACCGCAATGGGAACATTAAAAAATTGCATGATGTGAATACCTCTCGAAGACAAAGAACTTTTAGGCTGATACCCAAACATTAAATCCTGGATACCATGAAGCACTTTTGTAAGAACACTATTATGCGAAAACAGACTACCTTCAAAAACCGCTCCGCACCGAAATTTCCAAATCTCCCAACAGACCAAACTGAAAATTACCATTTGAAGAACACCTAGCTGAGAAGAAACTGCAGCTCCTCCCATCCAAATATCAAACAAATGCTGCAAAGAGAAGTAACGAGACACCTTGTTGAAAGGAGCAGCCATCTTGGTCCAAAGGAAGACTGCTAATTTTGAATGAAGAAAAAGGTGTGACAGAATTTCAACATCATGCAATATATTACAACAAACACATTTGAAAGCGAGGCTAATGTGTTTCGTGAATAGCATCGAATCCACCGGAAGAGCACCATGCAAAAGCTTCCACAAAAAACCACTAATCCGTTGAGGGATCCACGGCTTCCAGATTTTTGACGCCCAAGGAATGATAGGGTGTTTATGACGAAAATGCTCCAAAAAATATGTTATAGAAAAGTTCCCAGATTCTGTATAAGTGCATATTAACCGATCTTGGCTCGAAGGATCTAACTGAATATTACAAACATCCTCATGAAGCCGAGCAGGGATTAAGGGAAGGAAGTCGTTCAGATTACGGAAAGCATCTGCCACCTTCAAATTAGCATCAACAGGAGATGGCCCAAGTAAAATCTCACCGCACCAATTTGACGTCCAGAAGCTCACGTTCCCAGCACCTAAAATCCACCTAGAGTTATCAAGCACAGATGGCATCTGACCAAGAATAGCTCTCCCAATATGAGATGATGAACCCGACAGAAAACGACCATCCAACGATCTATATTTAGCCATAAAGAAACGGGCCATCAAACTATCACCCTGTAAGATCGACCAAGCCAATTTCGCATGGAGGGCTCCCATGACCTGACCCAACGACCGAACTCCCAGCCCACCCTCTTTCTTGGGACGACAAACCACCTCCCAAGAAATCCAGTGTTGTAAGATCCCGATTCCCGGTTACCTTGAATTGCGTGCAATGCTCGCATTTCTTCTTTGGTTGATTGCTCGTTTGGTTGTGAGAGAGTCTAAATGTGTATGAGAGACCACATTAAGACTAAAACACTTTTAAGATATGTCATATAGTGGTTGACTTGTTAAAGTCAAAAGTCGTAACCCGACGATAGTCGAAATGCGACGCGATTGAGAGTTTATTCGGGTTTTGTGTTCTTGACCTCGATTTGGTCCCAGATCTTTACATGATGATTAAATAACATGTTTAGATGTGTTAGACTTCTAATTGGATGCATTCCATAAGTCTCGTGAAGTTTTGACGCTTCGAGAATAGCAATTCTCCTTTTCGCGTAGTTCGAGATTGAGCCGGGCGATCGTCTCGTCTTTCGGGAACTTATTTCACCTATCTGTTGTGCATCATCTGAGAGGAATTCAGGCCTATTTCGTAGCCCTAATAGGTGTTTACAATCATGGGTTATTACCCGTCGGTTTGTGGTTTCATTCGACGTTTTGATAGCAAGTTGTTACGTCTTGCGCCGGTTTTGCCCCGGGTTGTTTCGGGTGTTGTTTATGGAAGTCTAAACCTACTTTAAAATTAGTTTGAGACTTGGATGTATTATTTTAATGTTTGAGGACTTAAAGGGTTCAATTGTGAGCCATTTCGAAGCTTGAAGGCTCGAGGATGCATGCGGGAGAGGCCGGGATTGAGCAAGGGAGCAACAAACCTTGGATTGTGTGTTGCTGGCATGATGCGCTCGCATCAAGGGAGAGTGATGCGACCGCAAGGGTCCCTGAAGGCGGGATTTTGCAACTTATTTGCGCACTGTCCGAATTTTACCCAATTAAACCCATTCTAAACCTAACTTAAACCCACCTACTTAGCCTAAACTAGTCCTAATCACCTATTAGAGATATTAGGGGTTGATTAGTGGGTGATTAAGGGGAATTAATCCCCCATATAAAAAGAAAAACTCACGCATTCTTTCATTTGTTCGGCCATCAGTCGACCTCTTCTCTGCCCGTCTTCTGCGAACACTCATAAAAAACGTGAGGGAGCTGGGAGAGACGACTTCTAGGGCTCGTGAAGGGTTCGATCTTGGGAGGCCATGGCTAGGGTTCTTCCTTCCCCAAGTTACACCGTGAGATTGAAGTGAAGATTGAGGAAATCGACTTCATCTCTTTGATTTCGGGTATGGCAGCTTGTTAAGGTCTGCAATAAGGTAAGTTTCTACCCTATTTCTCCTTCTTTTGGGCTCCATTGACCCTAGGGAAACAATCATTTGTGCTATGTGAGGTCAATGGAAGCCATTGTTAGGGTTTGTAGAAGATGCCATGAACCCTAGGTTTTCAAATTTATGATAGAGTTGATAGAACCTATGTGAGACCATGATTTATGTGAAATTCATGTTCTAAATAGTCTATTGAACTTGGTTATGATGGTTATCGTTGAGTATTGAAGTTAATTTGGTAGAGATACTTGGAGGGTGTTTTGCCCAAATTTTGTTGTAGCTTGCAAAATTATTGATGTGAGCTTGATTACTATGTTTTATATGCTTAATAGAGTATATTAAACCGTGTTGTATGATTTAATCATGAATTGGGAATTATGATTGGTAAGGTGACTGGAATAAATTTAGGCACAAGATGGCCAATTTGTTCTAAGTTACATTGCGAAGTAATTTTGTCGGGTTTATGTGAGTCAACGAACTTGGGAAGATGATTATTGATGTTAGTTGCGAATATAGAGGATATTGGGAACCATGTCTTCTATGCCCTAAAATTTTAGAAAGGGTAGATTGGACTCAACGGAGTCATTATAAGTTCGAGTATGTGCTAAATGAACTTGGGTTGAAATCCTACGACGATCGGATTTCGTTTGATTAATGAAATGAAACATATAACTTCCAAATTTTAAATGGTTGGTGATTGTGATGTGTTGTGGAGATTTTAGTCTTGGGAATTAAGCCCGAATGACTAATGGGAATTGTTTGTAAACTTTAAGGAATTATTACGGTGTGAAATTATAAAACACATAAAGAATGAAATGTGTTAGTAAGACTCAACGGAGTCGTTATAAGGCCAATAAAATGATAAAAAGCCTTGGGTTGAAACCCTCCAATGTTTGGGTTTGTTTGGGTTATGATTATGCACACCGGGTTTTTGGTTTGTGTCCAATGGAGACACTCTTGGTATGGAGACTTATTAGAAATAAGTTTTGAGCATGGTTGTTAGAGCATGGACATTTGAGACCAACGTATGGTCACGTGTATAATTAAGAGAAGATTAAGAAAGAATTCTCTCCTTAAGGATTTTTGGTTGCGTGCTTATAAAGCACTTGTGAGAAAGTGACTACGGAGTAGTCATGATGTTTTGAGTATGGTGTTGGTATTATCGATCATGTATGACGATTAGGACTATGATTGAGTCCGGTGTACTTAAAATAAAGACTAAATAATAAGTCTTGAATTGCGGATATTTTGAGACTAGCGTAGTAGTCTTTGGTTTGATTTGAGTTGAGGATTAGGGAAGACCTCACATTATATTTTATTAAGCTTGTATGCTATACTTGACTTGGTTGATGACTTGAGGAATAATAAGTACCTCAATATGAAGTTTTGAACTAAACTTGTAAGTTAGTTGAACACAATGGTTATATGCAAATATATGCATTTTTCTTGATATTTGGTAGAGCATTATGTCCTACTTGATTATATGCAAATATGTGCATGGGTTATGGAATTTCATGGAGCAGTATGCCCTATTTGTTTATATGCAAATATACGCATGGTTTATGAGATTTCGTAGAACATTATGTCCTACGTGGTTATATGCAAATATGTGCATGGATTATGAGATTTTGTGGAGCATTATGCCCTACTTGTTTATATGCAATTATGTGCATGGTTTATGAGATTGTTGTAGAGCATTATGTCCTACATGGTTTAATGAGTCCGATAATTATGAACTTGGTCTCATTGGTTTATACAAGTAAATATCTACTTGATCATTTGGTTTAAAGTCCAGCTGGCGGGTTTGGTTGTTGTGTCGGCAATGGGACGATTCATAGTCTTTGGAAACAATCGCTATGAATCGTTGCATTGGGTCCTTTTTCTCCTCACTATTTGGCCAATAGTGGGATGTGGTCTCGAGAGAGAGCCATCTAGCCTACTTCGAAGCTCCTATTTCTCATCAGGAGCGGATGAATGTAACGAGTGCTCATTAAGGGAAACTGATGAGTTGTGATTATTTGGGGAGGAAACCCCAGGGTATGATTGATTGGGTATTGGGCCCGGATCTTGGTTTGAGATTTGATCTCATGGTAAGTTGGTTGGGTTTTGAACCCGGATTTGATTGTAACGATTCGAAATATGTTTACTGTTACACATGTTTATTTATGAGCATTTATATGAAAGATAAAATGCTACTTGATTTATATGAGTTTATGTGCTTTAAAAATTAAGTACATGTTTCATGATGGTAGACTAGCATGATACCATGATTTTATGTGATTGTGCATTTATGCCATGCCATGTCATAATATGCCACATGTTGTGACGACCCGACCCGGACCCCGAGATGGAATCACAAGTCAAGTCGTCCAAATAGGACAACAATACATGCAAAGACTCGCTTAGAAAACGACGTGACGCAACATTTCGAGATGAAGCGCGACTCGGCACCAAAGGCCGGAAAATTTAAAACTTTTACACGATATAACAATTAATACAATTATACCAAATCATCGGCGAATTTACTACGGAACCCAACACTACAGCTTCATGCAAATATACCTCGACGGCTATAACATGCCGGAGAACAACATACTTAAATAAGAGCTAAAGTAATGCCCAGCGGAAGTTTTAAAACAGATGAACCATAATACAGCTATACAAGGCTCGGCGTACATGCGCTGGCACACAAAATAGGATACAGGTATAGACATAAATACAACAAAACCAAATTCCCAAAGCAAAGTCTAAATGACTTGCTAATCCCAACGTCCTTACAAAAGGGAACAAAACAAGGACATCTAATAACCACAACCTCGTCGCGTGCGTCACGGACAAGCACGAACCCTGCTACGCCTCAACGAGCGGTACCTGAACGGCTCGGATCTAAAGCGGTAAAGGGAGGGGGTAAGTCATAAAGACTTTGTGAGTTAACAATTATGCATGTCATGGCATCATGCAGCATACATATCAAGATATCATTTTTAATATCAAGCCACTCAAAGCGTTCATTTAATAAACACTTAAAACACATATCCATGGTAGCACATTGTTTCACATAAGTGCTATAAAGGTAAACCACATATAAGGAGGATAGGATATGAAACCGATGCCGCTACGTAGCTCCTGCAATACCCAGCGTTAACATTCGTGCCAATGATACCCGTGATTAGTGTATCAAAATATCGAGTTCTCTACTCGAGTACCGAGTTCTCTGCTCGGGTACCAAGCTCTCTCCTTGGTACTTAGACCTTCCAATGTGCTCTCTTGGTTACAGCAAAGGTGCTACTTCCCCACCGTGGAGGCGTGTGTGATAAAAACCCGGAATAACAATCCATCACTATCACGAGTCCCATAACTCGTGACGGCGATGCATTGTCACACCAACGACTCAATCAAATATGCCAGCTGGACTAATGCAATGCCAAGTAGATGTTTACTGGTCATGAAATCTCAAATAAGGAATAAGTTCGACAAGAGCGAACTTATTCAACAAGTAGTTGTTTACTCACTTAAGGGATCACACAAGAATTCGACAAAAGCGAATTCAACATGTCAAATAGATTCATTATTCTACAACATGCTCTCAATCATGCATTTATTTCACACGATCACACAAACCACATAAGAACTCGATTGAGTCTTATAAGCACGCATATCAAATATACCCTTCAATCCATCCCAAAGTCACGTAAGCTAATTCATTAGTCTAACGCACTAAATTCATCATGTCAAATAGATATGTCATTCTATAACATGCTCTCGATCATGCATTTACTCCACACGATCACACAACCGCATAAGAACTCGATTGAGTCTTACAAGCACACATACATCAAGGCATACTCATCAATCCATCTCAAAGTATCGTAAGCTAATTCATTAGTCTAACGAACTACATTCGTCGTAGGGATTGATTGTGGAGTCGTTATTGTTCATAACTCCCTAAATTCAACTCCGGTGAGTTTTACTACAATTCAACCGAGAAGAGTATTGATACTATATGTATCACATTGCCTTCTCCTAAGTTCTCCGTTCATTTAGAACTTTATAACTAAGCCGTTCATGTTCTCGAACTAGCCTTAAACACAATCTCGAGTTTCAAACCCTAGTTTCGGTGATTTTGTTAAACCTTGAATTGAACCGAATTCTTTCACAAGAGTTATTCCCAAGCTTAATACAAACAACATTCATGCTTTAATAAATGTCAAAATCATAACTTCATAGAGATTTCATAAAATCATACTCACATTTTATATGTTGAATTGAAGGTTGTGTCTTCACAAAAGATGTTCAAAATCAACATTAAAACAACTATAATGAAGGGGTCATGCTATTTTGTTTAACATGAAAATCTCAGGGAATTGTCACTCACCTTAGTCCTATGATTAATGGAGGAAAGGTTGATTAGAGCAAGGATTCTTGTAGAGGTGATCAAGAGCTTCGATTTGGCGGTCTCGGCTCGACAATCGGACCACCGGATCTCCGGGAAATGGCCCTTCAACCTAGGGTTTCTTCCATGGCCGAAAATTGCTTAAGTCCCTGAAGTTCTCGGTTTTAGATGAGCTAAAATGGCTGGAAGGTCTGCATTTTAGTTTATATACTACCCTTAAAACCCCCAATCCAAGTGATAGGCTTTAAAAGACTTCTAATTGGCTATGGCATGTGAGCCATTGATAAGCCATGATCCAAGGGTCAATAAGAGTCCTAGACAAGTCAACAATGGTGGCCTTGAGTGGCCAAGGTCGGCCAAGGGGCAAGGGTTCAAGAGACATTAGCCAAAATCCACTCAAAATGAACATAGGCTGAAAACAGCACCATGCGGTCGCTTCACTTTTCCTCCATGCGACCGCAAGGGTCCCTCACCTACGCACTTTTGGACTAGCTCTCGGCATCTCCTCCGCGAGCCAGCCTCCAAAATGCAATGCGATCGCGAGTACAGACCTAAAACTTGTCCTAAACATGGCCTAAATGATTCCAAACTCAAAGGCAACAATTCTAAGGTGTTACCAAGCCCAAAACAAGTCGGAAACACACCCGAAACACATTCGAATCAAGCTAAAACATGGCTGGAACCACTCGACAATTGGCCAACAAATCAAATACGAATCAATCCCGACTTAATCTAGGATAGAATGAACATGTATTAGGATTGTTAACTCATGGTTATGACTTGTATTCAAGTCCTAGAACTCAACCGAACCTCTCACGAGACGAAATGAAGGCAATACAAGCAATGATGTAAAACCGAAAAACACAAACGAAGCAACGAAGCTTCTAAACTCCCAACCAAGCATGAAACAACTAAGATGAACATTGTAAATCTTGTATGCAAGGTATTAAGACTCTCATGAGACTTGTTAAGGTGCTTACACGTTAAAATGAACACCCGAAACAACAACAACAAGGCATGCAACGCATGGAAGACCAATACTCTGTTATGATCTTAACCAATTCAATGCCAACTCGATATGAATGAAATGAAGTCTCAAATATGTCAAGACATATTGTAAACATGTTATAATGATGTCAAACATGAAATGGGGTTTGGGTTCTCACACATGTTGCATTTAGAAACTTACTGGGTCATTATGACTCACTCCGTGTGATTGTTTTCCCTAGTGTGTGCAAAGTGATCCGCAGCGCTAGCGGATAAAGACTTCTAGCAGGTGGTCTTCCAAGTTATAAGCTTGGAGTTATTTATTATTATGTTGTTATTTATTTGTGAGGTTCGAATGTAAAGTTATGTAGACTTTACTTGGGTAGATTGTAGTATTATGTTATGGTTGTGTATTTGGGAGCCGGTTGTATAGCCGAGCCTTTGTATCCTTAGAGATTATTTCTGTTGTCGTTTCGAGCATGTGTGGCTCGTTTATTCTAGCTGGTATTATTATTGTTCCTACCTCCGACAGTTTTAGTCGTGAGTTTTGGTTGGTGGTTTAGCACTGATTATATTGTTATAGTTAAATTGTTCCTCCGGCAAGTTATAGCCGTTGAGTGTTGTTTATCAGGTTGGGATTTTGATAGTTGTCGGCCTTGGTTGCCGATGGTTTGTGGCGCGTGTCTAATGTTGCGTCACGCGCGTCGAATTTTTGGGCCGAGAGATTTACCATCTCTTTGGTTGTTTATATTTAGGAGCTTGTTAGCTCGGGTCCCATTTGGTTTAGCTTCCGCAGGTGGTTTTTTATTTTCCCTGATCGCCGTTATGGCTTTGTCTTTCCGTCTTGAGCCTGGTTGGCTCATCTTTTGACTCGCACCATTATGCTTAGCAGGTGCTTGTCTGTCTCTTAGTTTGTCCTGATGGCACGACCTTGGGATCTCGTATTGAGATCCGGGTCGGGTCGTCACAAGTGTGATCGACGATCTCCCGCTGAATCCCAAAGGAAATTACTCATGATGCGCTCAATTCGACGGCAAACCAGTTTTGGCATTTTGAGAACGACAAGACTATAAACCGGCATGCTACTAAGAACTGATTGTATGAGGGTTAATTTTGCACCAAAAGACATGAGATTAGCGCTCCAACCAGTAATTCTTCCCCTGATACGATGCTCCAAATCTTCGTAATAAGATTGGCGAAGACGGCCTTTGAATAGCGGAATGCCCAGGTATTTCACAGGACGAAAATGTTGATTGCAACCTGACCAATGCGATATAAGGCGGGCCTTGCTACGAGGACACTTGGAAGAGACATGAAATCCAGATTTTTGGAGATTAATAAGCTGTCCCGAAGCAGCTTCATACTTGGTCAGAACAGATCTCAAAGCTAGAATCGATGATTTTCCGGCATTACAAAAAAGAAGCAAATCGTCCGCATAGAATAAATGACACACCCGAAAGCCACCCCGACCATGAGCATAGGGTAAGATCTTACCTTCTTCAAAAGCCCGATTGATATGGATCGATAACACCTCCTGAGCCAAGACAAATAATAAAGGAGATAGAGGGTCTCCTTGCCGAACGCCTCTAAAAGAAGTAAAGAATCCATAATTTTCCCCATTAAACTTCAGTGAATACCAAAGATTACTAATCAGTCTATAAACGAGGTCGCAGTTTTTCAGATCAAAACCAAAGGCTTGCAAGGCACGCAGAAGAAAGGGCCACTCCAGCCTATCATACGCCTTTGACATGTCTATTTTATACATTATATTACCCCCACGAACTTTATGGTCCAGCTTAGCAACGAGCTCATGAGCGAGCACAACATAATCCTGAATAGATCGACCTTTAACAAAACCCGACTGTTCAGGAGAAATAAGTTTAGGGAGAACAGCCGCCAATCTAGAAGCGAACACCCGAGAAAGAATTTTTCCCGAGAAGTTGCATAAACTGATTGGTCGAAGGTCATTCAAATCCGTAGGTCTAGCAATTTTGGGGAGTAAAATGATTGTGGTCGACGACATACCCCGGTGCATCTGACCTCCCCGATAAAAATCCTGAACTGCCGCAATCACGTCCCCTTTTATTATGTCCCAAGCAACCCTTAAAAAACCATCCCGTAAATCCATCAGGCCCTGGAGCACTGTCCGAGTTAAGTAACTTAATCGCATTCCATATTTCATCGCCATCAGGAAGACGATTTAACAAACTATTATCCTCCGTAGTGAGCTGAACTGGGAAATCATCGAAAAACTCCTCATTAATTTGAGGTCGGGTTGAGGTAAACAAATCCTCAAAATGTTTCAACGCCATATCTCCCATCTCCTTATTATCTGTGACCCAACTACCATCTTGCCGTTGAAGACGAACCTTATTATGAGCAGCCCGCTCTTTGATGCTCGCGTGAAAGAAGGAGGTATTACGCTCCCCATCTCGAACCCATAAATGTCTTGCCTTTTGTTCAAGTAACTCCGCATCCCACGTAACAAGCTGACTAAGAGCTTCTTTGGCTGAACACAGGTCCTTAAAAGTACCTTCCGTCCAAACACTTTGTAATTCAAACTCCAGACGAAGAACCTCATCTTGCTGACGTTCCAACCTACGCTGAACATTACCAAAAACCTCCCAGTTCCATTTTTTTAGACCCACGCGCAAGTCATGTAACTTCCTATGAAGAATACCCATTGCCGAATCCCTCATCGAAACCTCCCAAATTGAGCGAACAAAGTTGAGAAAATCTGGGTGGTCGAGCCACATGCGTTGAAATCGGAAAGACGCTTTCGGTTTAACAGCAGTAGCAAAAGAAATCAGCAACGGAGAATGATCTGAAAAAACCCGTTATAAATGTTCTACTTTAATCAGCGGTAAAACTGCCTTACAGCCGCCATTGACCAAGACTCGATCTAACCGTTGCCAAATACGAGCAGCACCCTCCTGATTGTTACACCAAGTAAACATACTTCCTTCAAAGCCAATATCATCTAGACCAGATTGCAACATGAAATCATTGAACTTGCGCATACCAATAAAATCACAAGGAGCGCCACCCAACTTTTCAACTGATCTCGAAATAATGTTAAAATCCCCACCCACTAACCAGGGATCCGATAAATTAGTAGCAAATCTATTCAGGTCTTCCCAAAGAAACTGGCGTTCACCCCGACAACACTTGGCATACACAAAAGAGGCAAAAGAATCCATCAAGTTACTGCTTTGAATCTTAACTGTAATGAATTGAGAAGTGGCCTGTATCAAAGAAACATTTAAACTATTATCCCATAATAACCATATGTGAACATTCACCGGATTGCACTGTAAAAAATTTTTAAATTTAAGTTTACGCGCTAAAGACTTGATCCGACGGCTAACTAATTTAGGCTCCAAAATCACACACATAGATGGCCTATGTTGCCTTTTAAGCAGCCGCAAATAATCCACCGTATCAGAATTTCCAACACCCCTAGCATTCCATAAAAGAATCGTCATTAAAAACTGAGAAAGAGAGCAATTAATGGGTCCGAACCGAGGACCTAGTAGTACGTTTATTTTGCATGTTAAAGGCCTCCGCCTTAGCCTTCTTCAGATACTTCAAGAAACCATCCACACTCTTTTTTGAAGGAGGGAAATCAACCAGATCATCTAAGAGGATGACCTGGTGAGTTTAATTTTTTCTTTGGAGTTTGGGACTAAATCATCTTTGGCCCAAGAAAGGCATTCAGTACCCGTATCATGCACCTCGACATCCTCTTCAACACATACAACATCTTCCTTATCCCCCAGATCCGCTAACACCCCAAACGCATTCTTGGATACTGTGGGTAAAACAGGCTTAGACCGAGTGGAGTCCTCCTGCCGATCTTGCTTAGTCTTATTGGCAGGAATTGGTTGCTTACCATTGGTGGGTTGGTTAGGCACCCGAAGCTTAGGACTGGGATCAACAATATCAATAATCTCCGCTTCCTTCGTAACCCCATTCAAATCCTTCGCATTTGAGACCGACCCTTTTGCCGTTGTCTCCCCATCTTTGATTGGAACCCATTGCTTACTACCAGTTTTAGGAGCTTTCTGAGCTTGCTCATGTTCGTTGTTGTTCTTAGGTACATTACCCGTGCTATTAACTGGGGAAGGATCTTCTTGAAATCTATTAGGCTGGGGTGTAGGCATTCTACGTTTGCAACAATCTGCCGTCACGTGGCCAAGGAGACCACAGTTCCCACAATATGCAATATTACCCTCAAATTCTAGGGCCTGCCAAAATCCATTCTCCTTAGAAGTGCCTATCCAAACCCTAGACGGCAAAGGTTTCGAAACATCAATTTCTAGGCAAATTCTCGCATACATAGGATGCGAAAGAGCTAACGTGCGATCGATCCGCCCTAAAATCGACTCCATCGCTTTGCCAATCCTTTGCAAAGAAGAAAGATTAAAATATGTAAGAGGAAGTTGATGCAATCGAACCCACACCGCAACGTTCGGGCTATCTTTCTTAAATGCAAAATCTGAAGACCACCGAAACAACCTATACATGCACATGTTGATCATCCGAGATTCTTTAGAAAGAGCATGCACCATGTCTTCCTCCGAGCCAAGGTGTATCATAACGTGACGTGGGTCTAAAAGACCAACAATTATGAGCCAACCGCCTCCAATGCTTGGCAATGTGATCCTGAATAACATTGATCTGCGGCCTACCCACTGAGAACTTCATAATCAGCGTAAACTCAAACTGCTTATCAAGAAGATCAATCTCAACTGGGGAAAACAGGCAACCTGGTTCATCCATAATGGAAATATCTGGGCATGGTGCGAGAGAAATGGCCGGTAAAACTGGTGAAACATTAGGGTTAGCACCAGGATACTTAGGTAGGAAGGCAGTAGCGGAGGCATATGAGATGCCTGGTTTGAGAGGGTTATCGCCCACTACCTTCGGGGTAGGTTGGGAAGAAGGGTCAGCGAGAACCCGGGGGCCACCGCTTCCAAAGTGCATGGCCGCGAGGGTAGAAAGGAAACCCTAAACAGGAAAATAGCTATCGCACCGTCAGTGTGTGCGTTAGTGTGTTTTTTCTATTGGTAATTAATTGTTTATACTCCTAAGTAACATATTGAAAAGAAGGAATATTGTATCAATGTCTATCATAGTTTTTGGAAGTAGTTTGTAAGTAATAGAGATGAAGAGGGAGAGTCTTCATAAATACTTGTAGAGGCAAGACGAAGGACCGGTTAATGAGATGAATTCATTAAGTTCTAGGTGTCCTTTCAACCACTCACAATAAAGTCATATAGGGTAGTGTGAGAGGTGATTTAATTTCTAGATATCCAGAAAAGACTTCTTCTTGGAAAGCCAAAAGTTTTTGAAAAGACAAACCAACTTTCTTTAGAAGGTAAAAGTTTTCAATGTGACAAAACAACTTTTCAAGAAGATTGTGACAAAACAACCTTTTCGTAAAAAGGTTTGATTTTGACAATATTACTTTTCGAAAAATGTTTTGATTGAAAAATATGTTTACTTCTAAAGATATTTTAACCTTACGAAGAATCTAAGAAATCTGTCTTGTACTTTAAGAAATAGTCAGTTTCGAAAAGTTTAACTTCTACCTTTGTAGATGTAGCAAAAATACCCTTGTATATTGCATAATGTCTACTAAGGTGAGAAGTCCTATAAGTCAACAAGATAGAACCGAGATTATGAAGTGCCGCAAGACTCGTTCGTTAAAGATGAAGGAATGATGTTCACGAATACAGAACATGTCAAAGATAACTTAAATTACTTTGACAAAATGACATCAAACCAAGTTGAGTAATGTAAATCATACTTAATAGAGTAGATAAGGAACATGAACACGTAGTATGATAAGTAGTTACTCAAGCGTTATATTTGCGAGATAAAACAGAGAAGAATAGGGCATGTAAATATAAGGCTATGCGGTGATGATATATTCATGATCCTTATTAATAAGAAAGGAGTAGAAAAGAGAGAAAGGACCAAATATGAGAACCCAGAGGAAGAAGATATGACTGAAACAAATGAATAGAATCCTGCAAATCAATCAAGCATAGTATCTTATGCTGTTACAAAGAAAATAAAATTTGCTCATTGATATTGAGAGGATCTGTGTTCCTGAACAACAATCAAGAAGATCATTAGAAATATTTTATGAGCTTTAGAAAGCTCTGTAGAAAAATCTAGATACAAGAATAAGTTTTTGAGTAAATCCAAGGAATGCGTGAAGAAGAATCGGATTTTGAATATCTTATTCTCCCTTGATCTTACGTGCTCAAAAAGAAAAAAGAACAAACAAGGAGTGAGCACTAGACATAGGATGTACCTTAAGCCACAGTCATGTTTAGATCGAGGTAGATGTTCTTCAAAATGAAGCTTTTGGAATCTGAGCTAATATGTTTGTAATACTTGATAAATGTTGCCAAAAGAATGGATTTCCTTTACAACAACTTATAAAGTCTTTAATTCATATTTCTTAGAAATTGATTGCAGATAACTCTTTGAAATATAGGCCAAGTCCTTAAACTAAATATCATATAACGTAGGATCTTCAATGTATGATTAGAACAACAAGACACTTAATCCTTCTTCCAAATGCGTATTTAAGACGTCATGAGAGATTAGCTTTTCAAAGGATTAATCAATGTATAAAAGCTCATAGAGAAGTAAAGACTGATTAAAGAAAGATAAATTATTTGAAAGAACTTTTGAATTTATTGAAAGATAAATTACAGAATGCATCAACCTAGACTCTCTATGTAAAATTTTTGTTCTCGTCATTCCAAGCCTTAATATTTACTTAATCATTCATAGACAAATTCTTAAATAAAGAAGGCAATATGAGACGAGAACGAGAAAAATATATGAGAAGACAATTTTCAAGGTGGTTCAGATAAAAATTATCTGAACGAATGAGTGTAGAGCACTCGACCTTCTATGATGATTGATTATTGCATAATCAATAGTATTTGTAATGGGGTACAAATCTGAAGATATGAATGCAATATAAACAGACAGCTCTTCATTTTCCTTGGGCAACATTTGAGAATCTATCTTCAAATCGATTAAGGAGCTTGACCTCTAACATTAGGAATAAAATCCTGAAGCTCTTCTAGAGGCTGAGTTCTTCGAAGAAGGATGAAGAACTAAAATCAAGAACCTGGTTCTTGATCAAGATGCCGATCTCTCTGCCTATAGATATTTCGATCTCTTCTTCTTCTTCAATACTTTTCTTCTTAGCAATTCATAAAGAGTGTTTTGCTAAGGTTTGGGTTTGCTCACTGCAATCTTCTGTGAAGATCTGAGATGCGTTGGTGAAGACAATATTTTGAAGATATCATAGTTCTTTGATGAAAAGGTTCTTGTTGCAGGTGTCTTTGATTCACGAATAAATCGTTCGTCAATCTGTCACACACATTTGAAGAGAAGGAAGGATTTCTTTTATAGACCGAGGAGTTTTTGATTATTGAGATCTGTTGATAGATTTCTGTATTCATTGAATAATTTGTCTTGAGAATTGATGGATAAAGATATGGTTCGATAGATTTTTAGCTGTTGGGTAAAAGACTTTGCTCTTTAGATCTCCTAACTGTTATCCTGTCAGGCTGGATGATAAGTCACTAAAGGATAAGTCTATTTCATTGATGCACTGTCAGGTGGTCCGTCGATAAAGTAGATTCTTTTGATTTTTCAAAACCACGTGAGAGAGAGAGAGAGAGTTTTGTAGCATCGGGAATGTCAGGCTTCATAAAGATTTGAATGACTTTTGAGGCTTGAACATTTTTGTCTTGTCTTGATCTACTGCGGGCTCATCTCTTTGTAGCATGTGCAGAGCTAAGTCTACTGGTGAGGTGTTCAATCCCGAGAGAGTAATGTACGCAAGAGGGGCTGGCGGTTACTTGCGGTTACGGTATGAACATTCAAACCATAGCAAGTCTGGTGGCAATTCTTCAAGTGTACGTGGTGCACATGATAAGTCCGTTGGTGACGAGTCTTTAGAAGACCTTTGACATTATAACTCTTTCAAGTCGCTAGTAGGCGAGTCTTCAAAGTATCCTTTAGTGCACATGACAAGTCTGCTTTGGTGACAAGTCTTGAGTAAGGCCTTTGGCCGCTACCACAAGTCTGGCTGTGTGAGTGCATATGAATCGCTACTTTGTTAATCATCATTAAGAAGGTAGGACTAGATTAGGACAACCTAACTTAAGACATATGTGTTGTCAAACAAGCTGCCACACTAACCGGTACGCAGACCTTTTAGCCACTTGTTATGACACACGATAATGGGAACAAGTAAATCAAAATATTCAAAATATGCAAGGTGATAAGTTATTCATCAAGAAGCATATTCCAACAGTCATTTAAAGAAGAAGAAGTAGATGGTTTATTTTCTTGGGCATGAGGTTCTTGAGAGATTGCGGAAAAAGAAGGAAGTTTAAAGTATTTGTCCTGTTCTTGAGCTTGAAGATGTTCTTGCTCATAGACAGTTAAACTTGCATACAAACTTCGAAGATGCATGGAGTTTAAATCTTTTGACTCTTTAATGGATATGGTTTTGACATGCCACAAACTTTCCAAGGAAGCTAAAAATCTCATATTTACTTCGTTAACACTATATTATTTACCTAAGGAGTAACAACTATTTACTTGTAAAACCCTAGTTTATTGCTTGCATGTTTATTGCATGAGATCATACTTTAATAATCATCATTAGTATGTTAACTTAGCTCACTTATATGTTTAAAGTGGATAGCATGTTCATTGACGTCGTTTGGGATGCTCGTATGCACCTTTCCTTCACGAGTTGCTTTGAAACTTGGGTTTGTGTTTTATGTTGTAAACACTTGGATAAATGTTAGAAACCATTCTTAACATCATTAACACGCTTTAGATGTTGGTTGAATGCTAATTGCATCGTCGGTTTGATCGCTAGTTTGATTCGAGCGTTAACCCTTCTTCGTTTAACCTTTTCGGTTGTCGTTCGGGAGTGATCTTCCTAAGTTCTTAGCCTTGTTTGAGTGAGGTTTGAACATTGATTTGCTTTGGTTATTGATTAGAGGACTTTAAGGTTGAATTCTGGACCATTTTGTGCATTGGAGGACTTGAGGGTGCAAGGGGGAGAGGCCTAGAACTTGCGAGGGGGTAAAATGCAATAATAAAAGTGTGTCAGAGTGATGCGGTCGCATCACTCATGACCCATGCGACCGCATGGTCTCCTGTGACAGATTACGGGAATTTTTGACTTCTCTCCAATTTGTCCAACCAAACCCCACCCAAACCCAACCTAACCCACCCTAAACCACCCTAGTTCGTCCTACACATCCTCTCATGCATGCTTGACAAGTTTCAAGTGATTTGGATGCATGTACAACACTTGGCAAGGAAAGACCTCCAACATGCACACACATGCATTGGACACCTTCCCCCACCCCACTTCAGCCATTGCATGACCAAATACCTCCACTAAGCCTTCCAAATCAGTCATTCACTTCCAAATTCGTGGCTGATCACTTCATGAGAGTTATAGAGAGTTTATTCAAGCTTCTTGAGTGTTCATCAATGGTGGCCAAGCTTTGAGGAAGCCATTTCCAAAACCGAACCATAGAAGTGAAGAGGAGAGCAAGGAGAACACATACCCACCCTTGCATGGACGTTTTTGTACAACTTGTAGAGCTTGTTTAAGGTAAGTTACAACATCTCTTCTTATTTCTTTTAGCCTCATTGACCCTAGGGAAAACAATCTTGCTATATGAGGTCAATGAGAGCACTTAGGACTTTGTAGAGATGCCATGTTCTAGTTTAAGCTATATGATGAATTTGGGTTGTATGAACAGATTATAGACCTGTTATAAACCATGATTTTGATGTCATTTAAGTGTGGTAATGCATGACAAACCATTCTACTTTGTTGTTTAAGTATTGGGAGCATATTGGATGAGATAGTTAGGCTTATAGAGATGCCATGATCTTGTATGTGCTAAATGATGTATTTTGGGTTGTGTAAACAGATTATGATCAGTTTGTAAATCATAATTTTAATGCTATTTAAGTGTGATAATGCATGATAAATCATTCCATCTTTTTGTTTAAGCATTAGGAGCATTAGGAGCATGTTAGGCTTGTAGAGATGCTATGTTCACGTATATGCTAGATGTTACATTTTTGATTGTATGATCAGATTATAAACAGGTTATAAACAGGTTGTAAACCATGTTTAGGATGTTATTTATGTGTGATAAATTATGATAGATCACCCTACCTTGTTCTTTAAGCATCGGGAGCATGTTTGGTGACATAGTTAGACTTGTTGAGATGCTATGTTCACGTACATGCTAAATGCTACATTTTTAGTTGTATGATCAGATTATAAACAGGTTGTAAACCATGTTTAGGATGCTATTTATGTGTGGTAATGTATGATAAATCACCCTACTTTGTTGTTTAAGTGTTGGGTGCATATTTGATGAAATGACAAAAATGTATATGCCTAGTTTGTGACCTTGATTCTATGTTTCATACTTGATTATTTGATTGGGGTTTTATGGGTTTAATGACCTTAGTAACCTATTTAATCACGTTAGTATGGACATAGGAGAGTATTGAGGCCAATGGCTTCTATACCCTAATTTTGAAAGATTGACTATGACTCAACGGAGTTGACCATTGGGTTAGTATGACATTAAGGAGTAATAAGCCTAAGTCCTAATTTTTGGGGTAGTATTAATGGGGTTAAGCCTCCAAGCATTTTAAAGTGTATGAAGAACACTTGATGATTAGAGCCTTGATTTTATCTCTAATGTGATTATGTGCTAGTTGTGAATTAGAAGCATGACTAGATGATTGTAGAGTACATGCCTACTTATTTGAGCATATGAATATGAATTACATGTGCTTGAAGTTTTAGTCCAACTGGAGTCGGTTTGTTGAGTCTTTGGGGCGGGACGATGCATCATCTTCACGAATTGTGAGATTCGTGATTTTGATGGATCGCCGCGCCGGATTGCACACACCCTCTATCGATGGCCACGGTAGGGAAGTAGTTGATCTTAGTTGTAGTATGGAAACATGACTTTGATAACTATCGGAACTCGAGCGGGGAAATGTCTCGGGGACGTCGATATCCACGAAAGGGATATCGAGGACACATAAGTTTGGCACATGTTTTTGCAGGAGCGACATGCGCGGAAAAAGGGTAACGATATCACCTCCCTTTTGTATGAATTGACTCACGAGTGCTTATATGTGAATAATGTGCTACGTGAATATGATATGATATGAAATGATGGTTGATTGAATTAATGAAATGTTATACTTGTTGATAACATGATATTCAAGATTGTTAAGTATGAATGCCTTGACATGATTATTTATGAAACGTATATTATGCAATAACATGAATTATTATTGTTGAGCATGATGCCATGACAAGAAGTTATTGTTAGTAACTTGCTAAGTCTTTATGACTTACTCTATTTGTTTTGATTGTTTTCCCTAGATCCGAGCCGTGCAAGTGGTTCGAAGTGATTCTCAAGTAGCATTGAAGAAGCTTGTGACGAGGTTGCTACCTTGTTAATTTTAGTACTCTTTTCTTTTGGCAAGGACATAAAGTTATATAAACTTTATGTGGGGTAGCAAGACTTGATGCGTTTGTTTAATTAGTACTTATTGTTTTGAGAGCCGACATATTTATGTTGATCATGCTTTTGTTGATCATGCTTTTGTTGTTTTAACCATGTATTGGTTTGTTTAATATGTTTATTATCCGGCATGTTTTTAGCCGTTAAGCATGCTAGACTAGAGTTCTAGACTTAGTTTAATATTGGGTTCGTAGTAGCGTCGCCGATGACTTGATATATAATTGCCATAAATTGTTATATGTGCCTATTGTTGCGTCACATGATTTTATTTTTGGACCAAGAGATTCATTATCTCTAAGGTTGTATTAGTTTGAGCTTGTTAGCTCGGGCGCCACTGTTTAAATATTATACGCTTCCGCATGTGTTAAAGTTTTTGGCGTACCGCCGTTATGGCCTTACCCATTATTCGCTACTTGTTTCATTACGTGCCTTTTTGGAAGCGGCACGACCTCGGGGTCTCGTATTGGGACTCGGGTCGGGTCGCCACATTACCTCACAAACTGTCATAGGCTTGGCGAAGTGTCTCCTTTGGGTGTTTTCAAGAAGAGTCAAAGCGTGAATATAGTTGTACTTTCTATTGTCTTTTGTGGGCGGGTCTCTTTCTAGATATTCCATAAGTGCTTCCCACATTTCTTTTAGGCATTTTGCACATGATTATTTCTTTGGTATGTGCTTCTCGTATGAGCTAGATATTATGTGTATAGCCTTGCTGTCGAGTTCAACAAGCTTTCTTTCTTCATCAGTCCAATCATTTATGGACTTGGGCACCTCAGGTGGTCCGCCTGCTTCTTCGACAAGAAGATTTGGCTTCATTGGTATGTGAGGACCTATTTGAACACATTGCCATAAGGTATTGTCAATTGAATTTATAAATCTCATAACCTTGTCTTTCCATACATCGAAGTGGCCTTCATCCAATATTGGGACATGGCTTGTGTTCGAGGTAGGCAGCATATAGTGAGCCATATGATCTATTCTCAAGATGTTAGTCTTAGAAAAAGAAGTTTTCAAAGAATCAAGCTCTGATACCAATTGTTGGTCCCAAATAGGCTCAATCTAGGCTAGAAAGGGGTGGGGTTGAATAGCCTAGTTGTGTTTTTTAAATACTTTAAAAACTTTTCAAATTGTTCTTCTTCTTTTAGAAAAAAATAACTAACTCTTAAGAAGAGTTAGGGCAGCGAAATAGAGAAGATGAAGCAGAAGGGCAGGCTGCTTTGCTCTCAAAGACATAGCAGTAGACTTTAAACAGTAAGAACATTAGCAGTTATAATTAAAGGCAAAGTAAGCAGAGACAGTTCAAACAAAATAGTACGTGAGGGTTTATAAGTGGTTCGTACTATGAATAGTACTACGTCCACTACCAAAGTGGTTAACTTTGGATTTTGAAAGATGCATTTGTTTATCCACTAGGTGATAGAGTTGGATCTCTAATGGATCGTGTACAAAAATAATTTTCAACCAAGTGTTTAATGATGAGAGAAACAACCAATGAATAATTGTTCTCTCAAGTGCTAAAGTAAAGAACAGTTAATTTTAAACTAGAAGAAGCTAAAACAGTAAAGGACGCGGCTTCGGGAAGTTTGGTGAAGTGTTAGTTCTTGTCCTTTGATCTCTTGAATGCTTAAGTATTGAAGATGAAGCTTGAGTATTGAATGCGCAAGGGATGTGTATTGACTAGATCTTCAAGACTCGAATATATACCAAGAGAGATCTTCAGGACCATTGGAATGAAAGTGGAGATGTTGAATCCAACATTATAATGCATTGAATGCATTTTGACGCTTTGTAAAATGAGTGCAGCAAGACAAACATAAGAGATGTAGTGATGCATAGGTAGACATTCCCAAATAGAGTAAGGTTACAGTTTGCAGGTGTTACAACTTGATAGTCTTCTTAACCAAAGGAGGTAATGTCTTCAGTCTTCATGATTCAGACTACAAGTTGGGCAGGTTATGCAGTGTAGTTTGTCTTGAGTCGACTAGTGACATAGTTGACTTCTTTGGAGGAAATCGATGAAGATATTTTGAATATTATTTGACTAGATATTAAAAAATATCTAGATCAAATAATATGTGACCTAAATCCACGTGTTTTGCTAAGCTTCGATTTTGAGCTGAGCAGACTTCAAAGTCTGCTAGTGCGACGTTCTTTCAAGGCTGCTGTTGAAGCCTGCTAGTCTGCGTCTTTGAGAAACTAACACTAAACTATTCTATTACATCCTTGATTTTAAGACAGTTGCCACACTAACCGATACGAAGACCTTTTAGCCATTGTGCAATTGAATCAGATGATGACTCAAATTATAAGCTTGGGGGCATTTTTAGGCCCAAATAATAAGCTATTCAGACATGCAGACCTTGCGATTGCATGGTGGTTCGGGTTGCTCGCAAGGTGGACAGAGATTTGTTGGAGAAGAGTTCGGTGACCTTGTGGTCATATCGAATATTGGGACCATGCGGTCGCATCCCCTCTACTCTACAGTTTGTTTTTCTATTTTATGGTTTTGGTGAAATACCCATCCTACCCCCAATTTAACCCCTCTCTCTTGCCTTGTCCACTACTTTCAAGGGTAGGATGGTCCTCCCCAACCCTCTAAAGATCTGATTCAACCTCATCCCTCCTCATTTTGTGACTTCCAACTTTGAGAATATAGAGAGCGAGGAGAAGGAGCTTCAATGGAGGTTTTCTGCGTCGTTGGTGTTCCGACTACGATCGTTGTTCGACACTTTGCCATCGCGAATCCCTTGGCGAGTAGCACGTTTCCTCGATTCAATCTTCGACCCGAATAGGCTTGTCGCTCGAAATAGGTATGTGACTATACCCCAACTTTCTCTCTAGACAATTTTGATGTTATGTTAGTAGAGACTTGTTTTGCCGTGATTTATTGTTGTTAAGCATGTCTAAAAGATGTGTTTTCTGAAAGATTAATTTGTATATATCTGAGGGTTTGAACACAAATGGGTTTATTGGGGTATATTGGATTTGTTAGGGTTTAAATTAATTGTTGTGGGGTTTAGAAACCCGAGATAAATTGTGAGTCAATTTATACTTTGACATAGAATTTGGTACTTTGTGTCGACCCAAATGGAGTCAATTAATTATAGAAGTTATTATTTGAGCCCTAGGTTAAATTCCTATGATTACTTGTGTTTATCAAATCTCAATTGTGAGATTTCAAGATTTGGTCGAATGAGACAAAATTGGTATTTTTCGTGATGTTGGTTGGGTTTAGGATTCCAATGGATGTCCTTAGAAGACCTGTAGCATGAACATACTGACTTGTCATCGATTTCATAAGTCGGGTACATAATTGAGAATGTTGACTCCTTAGGAGTTTTGAATTATGCACGTTAGTGCATTGACTCGATTAGAGGGTCATAAAGGCGACCCTTGAGTATTAAGATAAGATTTGGGGAAATGTTTTTGGTTGAATATTCTTTTCGCTTGTTATAATGTACCTCACGGATAATTAGCAATTAGAGACTAATTATTGGTTTTGGGTTTTGGTTTGAGGCCACGTTTAACGTAGGCTTGATTGGGTTGATTGGTGACGGTTGGTCGTTGGGCCGTCTTGATTTCATGGGAAGTGAGCTTGGGACATAGGTTGAGAACGACTCGAGTATGAAATATTGAACAAGACTCACTAGAGTCGCTTAAGTATTTATTAATAAGTTGTGATAGTCGTAAGTGAATCCTACGACGTTTGATTAAGGTTGGGATTTGGTTTATGGACTCGTGTGGTTCTAAATAGTACTTGTGTCCAAATGACACTTAGACTTCATGATATTCAATTATGGTTATACATTGGGAGATTAACTAACTTAGTAAGCGGTTAATCAATCTATGAGAGTTTGGAGAATGAGTCGATTTAGAATGAATTACCATTCTTAAGAGAACCCTTTAAGGTCATACTTTTGTTGTTTCGCTAAACCTAGATTAACTAGGTAGCCTCGAGTTTTGTGATTTGTGATTTATAAAGTTAATGACATAACTTGGATTTATGTTGGGATATGAATCCCCATGTCTACTTTGTTGTTAATATGACTTATAAGCATGTTCGGTGTTGCCTTGCTTTATGTGT
>CM028381.1:19531489-19553969 GCA_013146195.2 Codonopsis lanceolata
TAATACCCATTGCAGAATCCTATTACGAAACCTCCCAAATTGAAGCGAACAAAGTTGAGAAAATGGGTGAATCGAGCCACATGCGTTGAAATCGGAAAAGACGCTTTTCGGTTTAGCAGCGGCAGTAGCAAAAGAAATCGGCAACGGAGAATGATCTGAAAAAACCCGTTATAAATGTTCTACTTTAATCGGCGGTAAAAGCGCCTTACGCGCCATTGACCAAGACTCGATCTAGAATTTGCCAAATACAGCGCGGCACCCTCGATTGTTACACCAAGTAAACATACTTCCTTCAAAGCCAATATCATCTAGACGGTGCAACATGAAATCATTGAACTTGCGCATACCAATAAAATCACAAGGAGCGCCACAACTTTTCAGCGATCTCGAAATAATGTTAAAATCCCCACCCACTAACCGAGGATCCGATAAATTAGTAGCAAATCTATTCGAGGTCTTCCCAAAGCGGCGTTCACCGAGCAACACTTGGCATACAAAGAGGCAAAAGAATCCATCAAATTCTTGCTTTGAATCTTAAGCTGTGAATTGAGAAGTGGCACTGTATCAAAGAAACATTTAAACTATTATCCATAATAACCATATGTGAACATTCACTTAGGATTGCCTTGTAAAATTTTTTAAATTTAAGTTTACGCTAAAGACTTGATCCGAGGCGGCTAACTAATTTAGGCTCCAATCACACACACATAGATGGCCTATGTTGCCTTTTAAGCGCCGCAAATAATCCACCTGTCGAATTTCCAACACCCCAGCATTCCATAAAATCGTCATTAAAAGCGAAAGAGAAGCAATTAATGGGTCGAACCGAGGACCTAGTAGTACGTTTATTTTGCATGTTAAAGGCCTCCGCCTTAGCCTTCTTCGATACTTCAAGAAACCATCCACACTCTTTTGAAGGAGGGAAATCAACCAGATCATCTAAGAGGATGACTTCGGTGAGTTTAATTTTTTCTTTGGAGTTTGGGACTAAATCATCTTTGGCCCAAGAAAGGCATTCATTCAGAGCATTGATCATGCACCTCGACATCCTCTTCAACACATACAACATCTTCCTTATCCCCGTGATCCGCTAACACCCCAAACGCATTCTGGATACTCGTGGGTAAAACAAAGCTTAGACCGAGTGGAGTCCTCCTGCCGATCTTGCTTAGTCTTATTGGCAGGAATTGGTTGCTTACCATTGGTGGGTTGGTTAGGCACCCGAAGCTTAGGACTGGGATCAACAATATCAATAATCTCCGCTTCCTTCGTAACCCCATTCAAATCCTTCGCATTTGAGACCGACCCTTTTGCCGTTGTCTCCCCATCTTTGATTGGAACCCATTGCTTACTACCGCTTTTAGGAGCTTTCGAGCTTGCTCATGTTCGTTGTTGTTTTAGGTACATTACCCGTGCTATTAATCGGGAAGGATCTTCTTGAAATCTATTAGGCCGGGTGTAGGCATTCTACGTTTGCAACAATGCCCGCCGTCACGTGGCCAGGAGACCACAGCTCCCACAATATGCAATATTACCTCAAATTCTAGGGCCTGCCAAAATCCATTCTCCTTAGAAGTGCCTATCCAAACCCTAGACGGCAAAGGTTTCGAAACATCAATTTCTAGGCAAATTCTCGCATACATAGGATGCGAAAGAGCTAACGTGCGATCGTCTGCCCGCAAAAACTGACCCACTGCTTTGCCAATCCTTTGCAAAGAAGAAAGATTAAAATATGTAAGAGGGAGTTGATGCAATCGAACCCACACCGCAACGTTCGGGCTATCTTTCTTAAATGCAAAATCTGAAGACCACCGAAACAACCTATACATGCACATGTTGATCATCCGAGATTCTTTAGAAAGAGCATGCACCATGTCTTCCTCCGAGCCAAGGTGTATCATAACGTGACGTGGGTCTAAAAGACCAACAATTGCGGAGCCAACCAGTCTCCAATGCTTGGCAATGTGATCCTGAATAACATTGATCTGCGGCCTACCCACTGAGAACTTCATAATCAGCGTAAACTCTAACTGCTTATCAAGAAGATCAATCTCAACTGGGGAAAACAGGCAACCTGGTTCATCCATAATGGAAATATCTGGGCATGGTGCGAGAGAAATGGCCGGTAAAACTGGTGAAACATTAGGGTTAGCACCAGGATACTTAGGTAGGAAGGCAGTAGCGGAGGCATATGAGATGCCTGGTTTGAGAGGGTTATCGCCCACTACCTTCGGGGTAGGTTGGGAAGAAGGGTCCAAGCGAGGAACCGGCGGGGGGGCCACCGGCTCTTGCACAGGCGGCATGGCCGCGAGGGTAGAAAGGAAACCCTAAACAGGAAAATAGCTATCGCACCGTCAGTGTGTGCGTTAGTGTGTTTTTTCTATTGGTAATTAATTGTTTATACTCCTAAGTAACATATTGAAAAGAAGGAATATTGTATCAATGTCTATCATAGTTTTTGGAAGTAGTTTGTAAGTAATAGAGATGAAGAGGGAGAGTCTTCATAAATACTTGTAGAGGCAAGACGAAGGACCGGTTAATGAGATGAATTCATTAAGTTCTAGGTGTCCTTTCAACCACTCACAATAAAGTCATATAGGGTAGTGTGAGAGGTGATTTAATTTCTAGATATCCAGAAAAGACTTCTTCTTGGAAAGCCAAAAAGTTTTTGAAAAGACAAACCAACTTTCTTTAGAAGGTAAAAAGTTTTCAATGTGACAAAACAACTTTTCAGTAAGATTGTGACAAAACAACCTTTTCAGAAAAAGGTTTGATTTTGACAATATTACTTTTCAGAAAAATGTTTTGATTGAAAAATATGTTTACTTCTAAAGATATTTTAACCTTACGAAGAATCTAAGAAATCTGTCTTGTACTTTAAGAAATAGTCAGTTTCGAAAAGTTTAACTTCTACCTTTGTAGATGTAGCAAAAATACCCTTGTATATTGCATAATGTCTACTAAGGTGAGAACTCCTATAAGTCAGCGCATAGAACTGAGATTATGAAGTGCTGCAAGACTGTTCGTTAAAGATGAAGGAATGATGTTCACGAATACAGAACATGTCAAAGATAACTTAAATTACTTTGACAAAATGACATCAAACCAGTTGAGTAATGTAAATCATACATAATAGAGTAGATAAGGAACATGAACACAGAGTATGATAAGTAGTTACTCAAGCGTTATATTTGCAGAGATAAACAGAGAAGAATAGGGCATGTAAATATAAGGCTATGCAGTGATGATATATTCATGATCCTTATTAATAAGAAAGGAGTAGAAAAAGAGAGAAAGGACCAAATATGAGAACCCAGAGGAAGAAGATATGACTGAAACAAATGAATAGAATCCTGCAAATCAATCAAGCATAGTATCTTATGCTGTTACAAAGAAAATAAAATTTGCTCATTGATATTGAGAGGATCTGTGTTCCTGAACAACAATCAAGAAGATCATTAGAAATATTTTATGAGCTTTAGAAAGCTCTAGAAAAATCTAGATACAAGAATAAGTTTTTTGAGTAAATCCAAGGAATGCAGGAAGAAGAATCTGGATTTTGAATATCTTATTCTCCCTTGATCTTACGTGCTCAGAAAAAGAAAAAGAACAAACGGAAGGAGTGAGCACTAGACATAGGATGTACCTTAAGCCACAGTCATGTTTAGATCGAGGTAGATGTTCTTCAAAATGAAGCTTTTGGAATCTGAGCTAATATGTTTGTAATACTTGATAAATGTTGCCAAAAGAATGGATTTCCTTTACAACAACTTATAAAGTCTTTAATTCATATTTCTTAGAAATTGATTGCAGATAACTCTTTGAAATATAGGCCAAGTTCCCAGAAACTAAATATCATATAACAGAGGGATCAGTCAATGTATGATTAGAACAACAGTACACTTAATCCTTCTTCCAAATGCAGATTTAAGACGTCATGAGAGATTAGCTTTTCAAAGGATTAATCAATGTATAAAAGCTCATAGAGAAGTAAAGACTGATTAAAGAAAGATAAATTATTTGAAAGAACTTTTGAATTTATGGAAAGATAAATTACAGAATGCATCAACCTAGACTCTCTATGTAAAATTTTTGTTCTCGTCATTCCAAGCCTTAATCTTTACTTAATCATTCATAGACAAATTCTTAAATAAAGAAGGCAATATGAGACGAGAACGAGAAAAATATATGAGAAGACAATTTTCAAGGTGGTTCAGATAAAAATTATCTGAACGAATGAGTGTAGAGCACTCGACCTTCTATGATGATTGATTATTGCATAATCAATAGTATTTGTAATGGGGTACAAATCTGAAGATATGAATGCAATATAAACAGACAGCTCTTCATTTTCCTTGGGCAACATTTGAGAATCTATCTTCAAATCGATTAAGGAGCTTGACCTCTAACATTAGGAATAAAATCCTGAAGCTCTTCTAGAGGCTGAGTTCTTCGAAGAAGGATGAAGAACTAAAATCAAGAACTGGGTTCTTGATCAAGATGCCGATCTCTGTCTATAGATATTTCTGATCTCTTCTTCTTCTTCAATACTTTTCTTCTTAGCAATTCATAAAGAGTGTTTTGCTAAGGTTTGGGTTTGCTCACTGCAATCTTCTGTGAAGATCTGAGATGCGTTGGTGAAGACAATATTTTGAAGATATCATAGTTCTTTGATGAAAAGGTTCTTGTTGCAGGTGTCTTTGATTCACGAATAAATCGTTCATCAATCTGTCACACACATTTGAAGAGAAGGAAGGATTTCTTTTATAGACCGAGGAGTTTTTGATTATTGAGATCTGTTGATAGATTTCTGTATTCATTGAATAATTTGTCTTGAGAATTGATGGATAAAGATATGGTTCGATAGATTTTTAGCTGTTGGGTAAAAGACTTTGCTCTTTAGATGTAAGATCCCGATTCCCGGTTAGCTTGAATTGCGTGCAATGCTCGCATCTCTTCTTCGGTTGATCGCTTGTTTGGTTGTGAGAGAGTCTAAATGTGTATGAGAGACCACATTAAGACTAAAACACTTTTAGGAGATGTCATTTAGTGGTTGACTTGTTAAAGTCAAAAGTCGTAACCCGACGATAGTCGAAATGCGACGCGATTGAGAGTTTATGCGGGTTTTGTGTTTCTGACCTCGATTTGGTCCCAGATCTTTACATGATGATTAAATAACATGTTTAGATGTGTTAGACTTCTAATTGGATGTATTCCATAAGTCTCGTGAAGTTTTGACGCCTCGAGAATAGCAATTCTCCTTATCGCGTAGTTTGAGATGGAGCCGGGCGAACGTCTCGTCTTTCGGGAGCCTATTTCCCCTATCTGTTGAGCATCATCTGAGAGGCATTCAGGCCTATTTTTTAGCCCTAATAGGTGTTTACAATCATGGGTTATTACCCATCGGTTTGCGGTTTCATTCGACGTTTAGATAGCAAGTAGTTACGTCTTGCGTCGGTTTTGCCCCGGGTTGTTTCGGGTGTTGTTTATGAGAGTCTAGACCTACTTTAAAATTGGTTTGAGACTTGGATGGACTAGTTTAATGTTTGAGGACTTTAAGGGTTCAATTGTGAGCCATTTCGAAGCATTTAGACTCGAGAACGCACGCGGGAGAGGCCGGGATCGAGCAAGGATTGGACAAAAACCCTAAATGCTGAAATAGGGGTGATGCGGTCGCATCACCCATGCTCCATGCGACCGCAAGGGTCAGTTTGCAGAATTACGGGATTTTGACTCTTTTATGTGCTGTCCGAAATTTTGACCTCTCAAACCTATTTTTAAACCACACCTTGACCCAATTACTTAACCTAAACTAATCCTAACATCTATTAGGAGATTTAGGAGTTGATTAGTGGGGTAATTAGTAAGTTAATCCCCATATAAAACCCCCCCCAATCTGCCGCATTCCTCTTCATTTCGGCCAAGGCAGTAAGGTTCTTCCCCCTTCTCTCTTCTTGCAACTTCTGGGAGCACTCAAGGGGCTTGAGAGAGAGAGCTTGAAGAGGAGATTCGTGGGTCTTGAAGGGCTGAGCTTGGAGGCCATTAATGGAGTCTTCATCTTCCCCATTTCACCTACAAACTTGAAGAAGGAGATGAAGAGAAGACATCATCTCTAGGGCACGAATTTGCTGCATTGTTAGGGCTAAGTTTTGGTAAGTTTCTACCTTTCTTCCCCTTCTTTTTAGGCTCCATTGACCCTAGGGAATCAACCATGTGTGCTATGTGGGTCAATGGAAGCCATTGTTAGGGTTTCTAGAAATGTATGAACCCTAGGATTTCAAGTTTATGTTAGAGCTTGATTGGCCTATGTGAGACCATGTCTATGTGAAATTCATGTTCTAAATTGCCTATTGAACTTGATTATGTTGATTTTTCATGAAGATTGATGTTGGTTTGGTTGAGATTCTTGGAGGGTGCCTTGCCCTAATTTTGTTTTAGCTTGCAAATTGATGATGTAAGCTTGATTAATGTGTTTTATATGCTTAATAGAGTATATTAAACTTTGCTATATGAATTGATTATGGGTATTGAGCTTGGATGACAAAGATGCTTGGAAGGGGATTTTCCCCAAATTGTATTTGGCTTGTTAAAGATGATGGTAAGCCTAATTAGCATGTTATACATGTTTAGTGGAGTTTATTGAACTTAGTTGTGTTGATTAGCCATGAGTATTGAAATTGGTTTGGTTGAGATGCTTGGAGGGTGATTTGCCCTAATTTGGTTTTAGCTTGCAATCTAATGATGTTAGCTTGATTAATATGTTTTACAAGCTTAATAGAACATATTGAACCATGTGGTGAATTTTAAATCATGAATTGAACGTTATGATTGGTATGATGACTTGGATGATATTATGCACAAGATGGCTAAATTATTCTAAGTTGCATTGTTAATTAGTTTGTTGGGTTTATATGAGTATATTGAACATTGGGATTGTGGTTTTGGGCGATAGTTATGAACATAGGGGTTGATGAAGCCTAAGCTTCTAATCCTTGAATTTTCGGAAAACTTAGATTGAACTCAACGGAGTTAACCTTTGGGTTAGTATGAATCCTAGGAACTATAATTTTAAGTCCTACGGAATTTTGGGTAGAATTCATGGAGGTCGAGCCTCCAAGAAGTTTTGAAGTGTGTGAAGCACACTTGATTATGAGAGCTTATATGATTCTCGGTTGTGATGTTTATGCTAGTTGTGGATGAATTGCATGACTAGTTTGATAGTAGAGTGTTTACCTACTTGTTTTGAGCATATGAGTATATATTACTTGTGCTTGGGTTTTGAGTCCAAATTGAGTCGGTTTGGTTGAGTTTTGGTGGGACGATACATCGTCTTCACGAATTGTGAGATTCGTGATCGCGATGGATCGCCGTGCCGGGTTTGCACACACCCCTCCATCGATGGCCACGGTGGGGAAGTAGTTTATCTTAGTTGTAGTAATACACATGACTTTGATAACTATGGAACTCGGCGGAGACTATCTCGGGACGTCCGATATCTACGAGAGGGATATCGAGGGCACATAAAGGTTTTGCACGTGTTTTTGCGGGAGCGACACGCGGAGGAATTTGGGTAATGGTATCATATCCCTTATACATGAATTGTTTCACAAGTGCTTAAGTGAATAACGTGCTTGGTGAATTGGATATGATATGATGTTTGTTTTGATTTCTTACATGTTATACTTAATAGATAACATATGGATTAATGTTGTAAGCATGTATGCTATCACATGAGTATTATTGGAATGTGGTTTTATGCCAAAGGTATTAATCATTATTGTTAAGTTTGTATGCCTTGACATGAATAGTATGGGAAGGCTATGTTATAACAATAACATGAGTTATTGTTGTTAAGCTAATATGCTTTATCATGAATATTATTCGGATATGGCATTATGTTAAAAGCAGGAATTATTGCTGTTAAGTTTATATGCCTTCACATGTAACCCATCGGAAGGCTATGTTATATCAATAACAAGAATTATGATCGTTAAGCATATAATTGTCTTGACATGGATTTTAGTGAGATGTTATACTACAATGATAACATGTTTTATTAATGTTGAGCATGGATGCCATAACATGATTTTATATAAAGTTATTTCATGACGATAGCATGATGTAATTTATGATTGAGCATTATGCCATGATAGGAAGTTACGGTTAGTAACTTACTAAGTCTTTGTGACTTACGTTTATTTGTTGGTTGTTTTCCCTAGATCCGAGCCGAGCGTGCGAATCCAAGTAAATCAAGAAGATTGCGTTGATGAAGTATTATTTCTGGCAAGGTTGCTACTTAGATAGATTATCTGTTTTTGGTGAGGTCGTTGGGAAAGATGAAGTTATGTAAACTTCATGTTGGGGTAGCAACCTAAATGTGAATTGTGTTATTTGTAATTATGTTGTTTAGTTTATTCTTTTGGTAGCCGACAAGTAGAAGTCGTGCGTTGGATGTTTATTTATGGTTATATCTCCATATGTTTTCGGTTGTTAGTACTTATAAATGTTAGTACTCATGTTGTTGGTAGCCGGTCGGTTTTGGTCGCGCTTGGTTAATTGGTGATTATGTTAGCATGTTAAATTGCTAGTTAAATATTATGTTTGTACTCCGGCATGTTTTTAGCCGTTGAGTTGTTAGACTAGAGTCTTAGACTTAGTGTAATGTTGGGTTCCGGCCGTAGCTTCGCCGATGACTTGGTTTATTTTATGCTCTATATTGAATTGCATAACAGGGAGTTGGTTCTACGTGCCCAATGTTGCGGCACGCGAGTCGAATTTTTGGACCGAGAGATTTACTATCTCTTTGGTTGTTTTAGTTTGAGCTTGTTAGCTCGGGCGCCACTGCTATGTTATATTTTGCTTCCGCGTATGTTTTGAGTTGTCGGTGTATCGCCGTTATGGCCCTACCCATTATTTGCTACTTGTTTGTTGTTATTTGCTTTCTGGCGGCACGACCTTGGGATTTCGTATTGAGATCCGGGTCGGGTCGCCACATTAGATCTCCTAACTGTTATCCTGTCAGGCTGGATGATAAGTCACTAAAGGATAAGTCTATTTCATTGATGCACTGTCAGGTGGTCTGTCCGATAAAGTAGATTCTTTTGATTTTTCAAAACCACGTGAGAGAGAGAGAGAGAGAGAGAAAGTTTTGTAGCATCAGGAATGTCAGGCTTCATAAAGATTTGAATGACTTTTGAGGCTTGAACATTTTTGTCTTGTCTTGATCTACTGCGGGCTCATCTCTTTGTAGCATGTGCAGAGCTAAGTCTACTGGTGAGGTGTTCAATCCCGAGGAGTATGTCTTCTGCAAGAGAGGACTGCTGGTTACTGGTTACGGTATGAACATTCAAACCATAGCAAGTCTGCTGGTGGCAATTCTTCAAGGTATTCTGTGGTGCACATGATAAGTCCGTTGGTGACGAGTCTTTAGAAGACCTTTGACGCTATAACAAGTCTGCTAGTGGCGAGTCTTCAAAGTATCCTTTAGTGCACATGACAAGTCTGCTGGTGACAAGTCTTCAGAAGGCCTTTGACGCTACCACAAGTCTGCTGGTGCTGGTGCATATGAATTGCTACTTTGTTAATCATCATTAAGAAGGTAGGACTAGATTAGGACAACCTAACTTAAGACATATGTGTTGTCAAACAAGCTGCCACACTAACCGGTACGCAGACCTTTTAGCCACTTGTTATGACACACGATAATGGGAACAAGTAAATCAAAATATTCAAAATATGCAAGGTGATAAGTTATTCATCAAGAAGCATATTCCAACAGTCATTTAAAGAAGAAGAAGTAGATGGTTTATTTTCTTGGGCATGAGGTTCTTGAGAGATTGCGGAAAAAGAAGGAAGTTTAAAGTATTTGTCCTGTTCTTGAGCTTGAAGATGTTCTTGCTCATAGACAGTTAAACTTGCATACAAACTTCGAAGATGCATGGAGTTTAAATCTTTTGACTCTTTAATGGATATGGTTTTGACATGCCACAAACTTTCCAAGGAAGCTAAAAATCTCATATTTACTTCGTTAACACTATATTATTTACCTAAGGAGTAACAACTATTTACTTGTAAAACCCTAGTTTATTGCTTGCATGTTTATTGCATGAGATCATACTTTAATAATCATCATTAGTATGTTAACTTAGCTCACTTATATGTTTAAAGTGGATAGCATGTTCATTGACGTCGTTTGGGATGCTCGTATGCACCTTTCCTTCACGAGTTGCTTTGAAACTTGGGTTTGTGTTTTATGTTGTAAACACTTGGATAAATGTTAGAAACCATTCTTAACATCATTAACACGCTTTAGATGTTGGTTGAATGCTAATTGCATCGTCAGTTTGATCGCTAGTTTGATTCGAGCGTTAACCCTTCTTCGCTTAACCTTTCGGTTGTCGCTCGGGAGTGATCTTCCTAAGTTCTTAGCCTTGTTTGAGTGAGGTTTGAACATTGATTTGCTTTGGTTATTGATTAGAGGACTTTAAGGTTGAATTCTGGACCATTTTGTGCATTGGAGGACTTGAGGGTGCAAGGGGGAGAGGCCTAGAACTTGCGAGGGGGTAAAATGCAATAATAAAAGTGTGTCAGAGTGATGCGGTCGCATCACTCATGACCCATGCGACCGCATGGTCTCCCTCGTGACGATTACATGTGAATTTTTGACTTCTCTCCAATTTGTCCAACCAAACCCCACCCAAACCCAACCTAACCCACCCTAAACCACCCTAGTTCGTCCTACACATCCTCTCATGCATGCTTGACAAGTTTCAAGTGATTTGGATGCATGTACAACACTTGGCAAGGAAAGACCTCCAACATGCACACACATGCATTGGACACCTTCCCCCACCCCACTTCACCATTGCATGACCAAATACCTCCACTAAGCCTTCCAAATCGGTCATTCACTTCCAAATTCGTGGTCTGATAACTTCATGAGAGTTATAGAGAGTTTATTCAAGCTTCTTGAGTGTTCATCAATGGTGGCCAAGCTTTGAGGAAGCCATTTCCAAAACCGAACCATAGAAGTGAAGAGGAGAGCAAGGAGAACACATACCCACCCTTGCATGGACGTTTTTGTACAACTTGTAGTGTAAGACCCCGAATCTTTAAGTATTGACGTGATAGAATGGTTTCGTACTTCTTTCTTATCGGACCTTTGAGGGATCCTAGGTCTTCGTGTACTCGCTTGGATACATTTAATATCCTTGTTCTCATGTCTATAATGTTTGCATGAGGTCACGACGCTCAAAGTATAGTCGCCGTTGTAAGTGTGGTTTCACGATTCGCTTTCAGAACGTTTCCAGATTTTTGAGGGACTTAATTCTAAATTAAGTTTGAGTATGAGTTTGAGACTCTTTATTAGGCTTTTAACATACTTTGAAATAAGTATGTATACTTGCTCGATCATTGTTTCGATCGTTAGTTTGTTTCACGTGATTTCGTTCTCATTGTTAGTTACGGATCAATATGGTACGCGACTGAATCGTTTTGTTCGAGATATCATGAGATGGTTTTAGTTTGATTTGAGACTTTCAAGGATTTTAGTTTAAGTCCTTAGGGTCAGCTTGGCGAAGAAATGACGCCATTTCGTCGAACGGTGTGCAAATGGGAGCCGCCGGAAGTTAGCCGCTGCTGCTGCCCACCAGCAGACCTTGAGCTGCCACCGTAGACCTTGGGCTGCCACCGTAGACCTTGAGCTGCCACCGAAGACCCCACCGGTAGACCCCACCGGTAGACCTTGAACTACCACGGTAGACCTTGAGCCGCACTACCATCGATTTTGGACAGCACTACCAGCCTTTTTATGACTTGTCTTGACGAAATTTTCTATTGTACCCTTAAAATAAATACCTCCTTTATCTTTTATAAGGGTATTTTGAACCTTTGACCTTCCCTTGGGAGTATATAAACCTCAAGACATCTCTTAATTCATTTCTGATCTGATTTTTGTTCTCATCGTTATCTCTCCAAACGGTCAAACCTAGAGAGAGAGGAAGTGGGTTCTGGAGTGTTCGCGACATCGGAGCTTGCCAACCAATCGACGAGCCGAGACCACCGTTGGAAAGATCTCGTCGAGGAGATCGCTTCCTCTATCTATTTCAGGTTTCGCATAGGTTTGAAATTCAGATCTGAGGTACGTTACTTAAACCACCTTGCTTGTTTCTTCGTAAATCTTGCTTAGATCATGCTAAGGAAGAGTTTTATCAAGTCTATAAACGTTTTGGTGTTTCTATGAAATCTAGAAACTTTTCCATGGATCTTGACTTGATGATTTTGGTCTTGGGATTAGTTTGAAATATGTTCAAGCTTTGATTGGGAATCATTATTGTTCATGAACTTGTTGGGAAATAAACCCTACAAATTCAGTCTCTGTCTTGGGTAAATTTCGGGAGAAGTCTGGTACTAATCTACTAAAGGGATTTTTCTAAAAATTGAGTATGTTATACCTATACATGTTAGGTAACTCTCTGTAAAGTTTCATGAATTTTGGAGCTTGGGAAGTATTTTTCATTAGTCACAATTCGTGGCTGTTCCAGTAAGCTGTTACCAGAAAGTTAATCTGTTAACGTGAGATTGAAGTGGTCATATTTTGATGAATACATATCCTAATGGAGTGTTTTAAAATGGTAAACTCTAGCTCAAAGAGTCTAGTTTCGGAAAATGTTAAATTTATAACATTTGGAGTAACGAGAAATATTTGGTGAATTTTGTATGATAGACATGCAGAATGAATCACCACAGATACTCAGGTTTTTAACATGAACTTCGAGGGGTTGTATCTTGATGAGTACAAGTCATAATGGAGTAGTTTAAAAGGCTAAAATATAGTCTTAACAGTCTAGTTTCAGACTAAGAAATAATCACCTCCTTTGGAGTTGTGAGGAATTAATGGTCGAACTTACAAGTTGACTATGCAGAATGAGTTATATCAGAAAATCTGGAAAATGATCTGTCTTTGTGATAATCATAAATTGATGATTATTGGTCTGAATTGAATAATTCAAAAGGGTGAATGACACCTTAAAATGTCTAGTATCTAATATGTGTGTGAATCACAATATTTGAGCATGCCAAGTGTGGTTTATAAATAATACATGAACCATAATGGATTTGGGAATATAGAATGAATGATCATTCTAGAATGAGTTTTAGTGAATATAATCTGAGTTTTTATTTGATCCTAGACCATCAATGAAGTCTTGGGGGGATGATATGAGTTGCTACTTGTTAAGTTATGGGTTTAACCTAGATTCATAAAAGAAATGAATTTCTATGCTTGTGTGGTTTATTATTTGTTAAGTTATCCACTTAACTTGGATTTATGCTAGAAATAAATATTCTATGCTTACTAGATATTATGACTTATGAAACCATAATTGTGATACTTGTTAGGGATTGGGTTTTCATACTTAATGATATGACTTATAAGGCATATTGTGTAATTGACTTGAAGCATAATCTGCTTTTGATTACTCTGTGGTTTCATTGAGAATTGATTAACCAACTTGTGTTGAATTTATATTTCACTAATAGGTGAAATTGTGAACGGTTGATCTAGGGTTTCTTAATGAGACAAGAACCTAGCTATGCTTGAACCGAGAACTTAGAAAAGGGTTAGAAATGCAAATAGCATTTATAACCTATTTGGGATGAATTGTAGTGAAGACTCAACGGAGTCGAGCTTAAGGAACAATTGAACCTTATGTGAATCGTGGTGAGATCCTACAACTTGTAGAATCCATTTGGCTAGATTACTAGCTTTTGTAACTTGGATTGAATTGAGTGGACAATTTGACACTTCTTATTTAGAGACTCAAATGAGCTCCTATTGTGGTTTTATGATTATTGTAACAATGTGCATAATCGTATGAGTTTAGTAGATCTGTATATCTACTTGAGAATTTGCAAGTAAACATCTACTTGTGCATTGCATATAAGTCCAGCTGGCATTATTTGGGTTTTTACGTTGATGGTGGGACGATGCATTGTCTTCACGAATTATGGGATTCGTGGTTGCAATGTATCGCCGTACCGGATTCGGGTTTCACACACACCTCCACTGCTAGCTACAGTGGGGAAGTAGCCCCCTTTGTTGTAACCAAAAGAGCGCATTGGCTAGTGCTATTTTACCCGAGAAGAGAACTCGGACCCGAGAAGAGAGCTCGGTACTTTGATACCCGATCACGGGTATCACTGGCACGATATGATTAACAGTTGTGATTGCAGGAGCGACACAACGACAGTGATTTGGTACCTTCTCTATCCTTTATGTGGCTTACTATGAGCACTTATGTGATAACAAAGTGTTAGTTGAACATGAGATCTTATTGACCATGTTTGTATGAGCTGATGTTATGAGAAAGACTTGATGTGTATATATATAGATATGCACACTTATACATGGTGATTGTATGAGAGATTTGATATGTATATATAGAGATATACATACTTATATATGAGATATTTATGAAAGATTTGATGTGTATATATATAGATATGCACTCTTATACATGATGATTACATGGGAGATTTGATATGTATATATAGAGATATACATACTGATATAGGTGTATATATATAAATATGCACCCTTACACGTGATGATTATGTGAATAGCTTGATTAGTATATAAGATGATATATATACTTGCATATGATGTTTTGTGGGAACTACCTTCTAATTCATTTGATTTGTGTTTGAATAGGGAATTACACCCTGGTTCATTTGCACGGTTTAGTAAGTGAGAAGAAATGGTTATCTTGTGGAGTATCTAAAGGATACTACGCCTCTTCACGGGTTTTTCTGTCATTTGTAAAATGGCATGATGATTATTTTTATGTTGCATAATTATATGTTACATATCTCTTGTAGTAGCGTACTGGGTCATTATGACTCATCCCGTACTTTGTTTTCTAGTTGCAGTAATTGGTGGCTGCGTTGAGACCGAGTAGATCGTGACTGTAGCAGTGCGCAGCTGATCGATAGATCGAGATTAGATCGTGTGCTTCGTGTTTGTAGCAGCCGACTCTCCCGAGTAGCAGCTTGTGGAGTCCTGGTCCCTTTTAGCATTGTCATTGATATCATGTACTTTGCTATTCTTGTGAGATCGACATTTTGTAAAGTTATTTAGACTTTACAGTCGGGTAGATACTTGGGTATTTGTGTTAGTTCTTTCTTGGGCCGACGTGTTGTGTCGTGCCTTGTTTCGTGGTTTCGTATTTATTTCAGTTGTCTCCCGGGCACGCAGTAGCTTTGGGGCATTTATTTATCCTACTTGTTATAGTTGTTGATTGACCCCGGTATGTTTTAGCCGTTGGGTAATTGAGATATCAGGTTGGTTCCTTGTTGAAACGCCGGCCTGGAGTGCCGATGGTTGTTTAGCGTCTGCAATGTTGCGGCACGCGAGTTCTGTTTTTCCTCCTTTGAGAGATAATGTCTCTCTTGGTTTCACTGTCGTTGGAGTGGAGCTTCATAGCTTGGAACTTCTTTTCTCTTATTGCTTCCGCTGATTCGATTTTTGAAATACTGTATTTTAGTGCGGCTTTATGTCCATGTTTAGAGCGTGTTAGCTCGACTGTTCGACTTGCATTATTGTTTAGCAAGTGCTTGTCCTCTTCATATGTTTGTTCCAGCGGCACGACCTTGGGATTTCGTGTTGGAATTCGGGCCGGGTCGTTACATGTAGAGCTTGTTTAAGGTAAGTTACAACATCTCTTCTTATTTCTTTTAGCCTCATTGACCCTAGGGAAAACAATCTTGTTATATGAGGTCAATGAGAGCACTTAGGACTTTGTAGAGATGCCATGTTCTAGTTTAAGCTATATGATGAATTTGGGTTGTATGAACAGATTATAGACCTATTATAAACCATGATTTTGATGTCATTTAAGTGTGGTAATGCATGACAAACCATTCTACTTTGTTGTTTAAGTATTGGGAGCATATTGGATGAGATAGTTAGGCTTGTAGAGATGCCATGATCTTGTATGTGCTAAATGATGTATTTTGGGTTGTGTAAACAGATTATGATCAGTTTGTAAATCATAATTTTAATGCTATTTAAGTGTGATAATGCATGATAAATCATTCCATCTTTTTGTTAAAGCATTAGGAGCATTAGGAGCATGTTAGGCTTGTAGAGATGCTATGTTCACGTATATGCTAGATGTTACATTTTTGATTGTATGATCAGATTATAAACAGGTTGTAAACCATGTTTAGGATGTTATTTATGTGTGATAAATTATGATAGATCATCCTACCTTGTTCTTTAAGCATTGGGAGCATGTTTGGTGACATAGTTAGATTTGTTGAGATGTTATGTTCACGTACATGCTAAATGCTACATTTTTAGTTGTATGATCAGATTATAAATAGGTTGTAAACCATGTTTAGGATGCTATTTATGTGTGGTAATGTATGATAAATCACCCTACTTTGTTGTTTAAGTGTTGGGTGCATATTTGATGAAATGACAAAAATGTATATGCCTAGTTTGTGACCTTGATTCTATGTTTCATACTTGATTATTTGATTGGGGTTTTATGGGTTTAATGACCTTAGTAACCTATTTAATCACGTTAGTATGGACATAGGAGAGTATTGAGGCCAATGGCTTCTATACCCTAATTTTGAAAGATTGACTATGACTCAACGGAGTTGACCATTGGGTTAGTATGACATTAAGGAGTAATAAGCCTAAGTCCTACGAATTTTGGGGTAGTATTAATGGGGGTTAAGCCTCCAAGCATTTTAAAGTGTATGAAGAACACTTGATGATTAGAGCCTTGATTTTATCTCTAATGTGATTATGTGCTAGTTGTGAATTAGAAGCATGACTAGATGATTGTAGAGTACATGCCTACTTATTTGAGCATATGAATATGAATTACATGTGCTTGAAGTTTGAGTCCAGCTGGAGTCAGTTTGTTGAGTCTTTGGGGCGGGACGATGCATCATCTTCACGAATTGTGAGATTCGTGATTTTGATGGATCGCCGCGCCGGATTGCACACACCCTCTATCGATGGCCACGGTAGGGAAGTAGTTGATCTTAGTTGTAGTATGGAAATATGACTTTGATAACTATCGGAACTCGAGCGGGGAAATTTCTCGGGGACGTCGATATCCACGAAAGGGATATCGAGGACACATAAGTTTGGCACATGTTTTTGCAGGAGCGACATGCGCGGAAAAAGGGTAACGATATCACCTCCCTTTTGTATGAATTGACTCACGAGTGCTTATATGTGAATAATGTGCTACGTGAATATGATATGATATGAAATGATGGTTGATTGAATTAATGAAATGTTATACTTGTTGATAACATGATATTCAAGATTGTTAAGTATGAATGCCTTGACATGATTATTTATGAAACGTATATTATGCAATAACATGAATTATTATTGTTGAGCATGATGCCATGACAAGAAGTTATTGTTAGTAACTTGCTAAGTCTTTATGAGTTACTCCTATTTGTTTTGATTGTTTTCCCTAGATCCGAGCCGTGCAAGTGGTTCGAAGTGATTCTCAAGTAGCATTGAAGAAGCTTGTGACGAGGTTGCTACCTTGTTAATTTTAGTACTCTTTTCTTTTGGCAAGGATTTACGGGACATAAAGTTATATAAACTTTATGTGGGGTAGCAAGACTTGATGCGTTTGTTTAATTAGTACTTATTGTTTTGAGAGCCGACATATTTATGTTGATCATGCATTTGTTGATCATGCTTTTGTTGTTTTAACCATGTATTGGTTTGTTTAATATGTTTATGTTGGTCCCGAAGTAGGCTCAATCTAGGCTAGAAGGGGGGGGGGTTGAATAGCCTAGATATGTTTTTATAAAACTTTTTCTTTTAAGAACACTTCTAAAGGATTTATGAAATGTTTGAATAGAAGTGCTTAGGCAAGGAAACAAATTAGATTCTGAAATTATCAAGAGTGCCGTTAAGGCGTCACAGTCCGAAACAGCTTAAACACAATCAATTAAAGTGAGAGATAAGAAGAGTTTAAACTGCGACAGAATTTGAAGTGGTTAAATGCGTGAATAGTACTACATCCACTACTACAAAGTGGTTAGCCACTACCAAAGGGTTAGCTTTGGATTTTAAAAGTGCACTTGTTTATCCACTAGGTTTATGACTTAGATCTCTAATGGATCGTATACAAAATGAATTTTTAACCAAGTGTATAAATGTGAGAGAGACAATCAATGAATAATTGTTCTCCACACGTGCAGAAATTAAGAACAGTTTAAAGACAAACAGAATGAAGCTGAGAAAGAATTTAAGATGGCAGATCTGCAGCTTCAGAAAGTTTGGTGAAGTGTTAGCCCTTGTCCTTTGATCTCTTGAATGCTTGAGTGATGAAGATGAAGCTTGAGAGTTTAATGCGCAAGAGTTGTTTCTTCAGATCTTCAACACTTGAATATATACCAGGAAGAGACCTTTTGACCGTTGGTTTCAAATCGAGATAAAACATCCAATTAACGCCTTTGCATTGAATGCAATTCGGGCGGGAAAGAAAACCCACAGCCATCGAGATGCAGAGAGAAGACATTACTAAACGCAGTAATGTTTCAGAGTGCTTTGCAAATTGGAAAGTCTTCTTAGCCAAAACGGGTAATGTCTTCAGTCTTCGGATTTTCGATTCAGCCCGACGATGTCATCATGCAGAGTTGACTTCTTGAAAAATAATCTGGTGAAGACATAATGACTAGATATTTTCGAAAATATCTAAATAGGTGTACACGTGTCATTGTTTCTTGATTTTGGCCAAATTTGATTTTCCGCTATTTGAGCATTTCAAAGTCCGCTGCCCTTCAAGGGTAGAAGCTTGCGTTGAGCGCCTAAGAACTAACACTTAGAAACTATTCTAAACAAAGTGATTCTAAGACATTGCCACACTAATCTGGCACGCTGCACCTTTTAGCCCTCACTTGTACAATAGAATCGAAGATGACTCAACCAAATCTAATCATAGGAATCAACAATCTCCTCCTATTTGGTTGATGTCATCATCTCAGCCTACGAAAGCATTTTGAATCATGCACTGAGGTAATAGTATGTCTTAAGGATATTTTTATTAAAAGCAGACATACCTCTCAGAGCAGAAGTCTTAGTAGAGAGATAGCTAGACCAAGTACTTACAGGATAAAAACATTAAGACAAAGTACTTAAGAAGAGCAAGGTTTAAATCTATAAGTATGCATGCAGGATATAAAGATTTAAACGTGAAGTTTAAATTGAGCAGATATATCAGAAAGAAGCAATTTAAACTTTGAAAGAAACTTGAGACATCTGTGATTAAACAAGTCGCTTTAAATACAGTGTAAGTTTTGTCAAAGCAAAGATGGTTTAACAACGTAAATATAGAAACGTAATACCAACAATCAAAATAGATTGGGCCGAAAAGGCTTCGTTCTAAGTAGTCTCCAACCCGTATTCGGATTCTCGTCATTCAGACGTTTCTGAGTCGGTTCTGCCCTCAATCGTGGCTTGATTCAAGAAGTGAGTAGCTCATGAAGAACTCGCAAGTATGGCTTCTTCGACGTGGTGCGATTGGTGAAATCAAGAACTTCTCTCGGCTAAGAATTGCCCGAGCCATGGCGTGTTTTGAGCTCATTGAAAAGACCACGAATGCCGATTTGTTGAGAGTGCAAAGATCCCGATCGTAGCAGCCTTGTTGATCTTGAACTAGAACCCGCGTGAGTTGTGAAGGCCCCAAGGTTTTGTCACTAGTTGATCAACAATCTTGCCTATGTTGAGCACATCAATCTGCCGTGCCATAGAAGAAACCGGCCCTGTTGAGCCGAGCTAGCTGGTCGTTGTTTGCTCGGAAGAAGCTCCGCACGGCGTGATCGCCAGCAGCAGAGGTAGAGAAGTTAAGGTTGACTAAATATGGTCAGGTTGAAGGTTGTGGAGCAGTGGTTTGGAGAAGAGGAAGATGAAGCAGTGGTTTGGAGGAGAAGAGGGTTTGGAATCAACCTCAATGTCAAGAGCTGCCGCCGAAGTGAGAAGCGTAGAAGAAGAAGATACTTCTAAGAGGAAGAAGGGAAGGGATAGTCGGGTAGAAGAATGAAGTTAGGAGAGAGAAGGAGAAGGATAGAGAAGGTCTCGAGATGGAGGAGAAGTCAAAGAGAAAGGAGTGAGTGGCGAGGAGATGGAAGGAAAGAGAATTTGGTAGAGATCGAAGAGATGGAGATGGGGGTAAGATATCGAGAGATGGGGGAAGATTTCGGTAGAAATGTGGTTTGGTACGTAAGAGTAGATATGTGAGGGGCAAGAGAGAGAAATGTTCGCATAGAAAAGGAAGGAGAGGAGGTGGATGGAGAGAGTTTGAAACAACAGTATAATGGCTAAGGAGGTGTCCGGAAGAATGGTGGAGATGGGTTCGTGGAATGGGGTGGAGAAGGGATAGAGTCTTGAGGTGGAGAGGGTGATAGAGCCACGCTTCTTACGAAGTCTGCTGCTTTCTTTGGCTTGGGAGCAGGGAAGAATGCTCCTCCTCAACAAATGCCAGGGGTTGAAGAGGGAATGGGTGAAGGGGGTGGCAAGCTTCTCCCCAACAAAGGGGTATGAAGAAGTGAGTGAGGGAGGAAGAAGATATTGGAGAGGAAGGTGGGATGAAGGGAATGAAAGGTTCGTAAGGCCTCTGCTTTTGACTTACGCTGCGCGAGGACGGAGGAGCAAGATCGATCGCAGTCTCTTCAGCACGTGAGCCGGAGCAGATCAACAGAGCGGACTTTTTCTTGCGCCTAGCAGAGGTCCAAAGCAGATTGGCAGTTGTCAAGAAGAAGTTTTTCTCTTTCGGGAACCGGCTCCTCGAGTAGAAGAAATCCTTTTCTTCTGTTTGTGAGTTGTGGAGGGAGCGGGAGCAGCAGTCTTGGAAGAGCAGCCTTCAGCAGCAGCTTCCTTGGATAGCTTCTTGGCTAGCTGCTTTGCCATGAAGGAGTCCACAGTAGTTTCAGGATTGATTTTAATGATCTTGAGTGGAGGAGGCTTCAAGGCATGAACGATGATTAGAGGAGGAAGTCCTTGCTGAGCTCTCTTTTCATTGCGGAGCTTGTGAGTGTTGATAATGAAAGTGCTGGTGAATTGGATGGATAGCTTGATTTTCTTCATCTCAAAAGCGAAGAGGCGAGTATGGAACTGAGTGTTGGCCCGAATGAGACAGTTAAGAAGACGAACAAAGGGCCGCTTCTGCTGAGAAGACTTCTGGACAGCAACGACAGCATCACAAAGCATGTCAAATAAAATTTGTGCCCAGTTGAGTCTTTTGTTCAAGATGACAGCAGAGGTGTATTCCAGCTGTTCTGATGTCATGACGTCATGGGTGCCATTCTTGAAGATCATACTCTTGTCAAACAGATGGCTGAGAAAATAGGCATCATCTTCAAACAGATTCTCTTCAGCCTTAGCAAAGAAGCCTTCCTTCCTTGGAGTCTTCTCACCACGCATGTAGACCATGCAGAGCCTTTTCTCTGCCTCGAGAGAAGTAGGTCCGTCAAATTCCACACCAATAATTTTGGCGATTCTCGGAAGCAAAGGATAGTGACATGGATCAGGCGAACAACAATGTGATGGAAGATTTGGAGTCATTGGTAGAACGCTTTTCTCGAAAAATTCTTCCACCAAGCAAGTAGTCAAGTCAACATCACCTAGCATAAACAAATGCGTAATCCCGTTATTGGTTTAGTCATCTACAATTTTAACCCCTACACAGCATAGGCACTAATGTAAGGTTCACAATACACATCCCCTGATGATACATGGTCAGCAATTTTGGAATGTCGAGTCGACGCTCGAGGTTTGTGAAGGAACTGCAGAAGTTGAAGAAGTACCAACCTAAGAAATTACAGAACAAGAAATTAGGGCAAGAACTTGAGATTTCAAAAGCGAAGCTTTAAGCCCTAAAAAAATCCGATAATTCATGGAATGCTATATAAGGTCAAAATATAACTCAAAATGCTGAAATCGACAATAACATTATAAGAGGGTATTATCGAAATGAACAAGAAGAAATATGAAGATTTAACATTTATGCAAATTAACAGCTACATGAACAAATAATAATGGCGTAACTATAGATGAGATAGCATACTTAACTCGCATCGAGATTACGAAGTTAGGGTTCGAGATTTCTACCATTTTCAAGATTTGCGTATGAGAAGAAGTAAATGTCGTGGAATCTCGAATCAACTATCGAACAGGCGAAGGAAGTAGAAAATTTTAGAGAGAAGAAACTTTGAGAGAGAGAGAGAGAATAAAGAGACAGCTTTTAAAAAGAACTTTTGGCTGAGGGTTTATAAAGCGGGCGTGCCATCATAGAGAGACTTGTGAAACCTCATTAAGTCGACGCTGATGATGACAAGACTTAATGAAATGATTTTGCTTTTAGAGAGAAAACGGCCTTTTCAAATATTCATTCAACCAATTTCAAAACCGTCCCTCATAATTTATAAGCCTCCTCTC
>CM028381.1:19554069-19730257 GCA_013146195.2 Codonopsis lanceolata
CATGGAGTATATGAGATGATGTATAATGATACTTGGTTATTTTATATCGTACTTGTATGATATAAGTGTGTACATACGACACTGTTAATGATAGAAATTTTATCATTTCGTTGATGATTAAATTATGAGTGAAATATATTTGTGATTATGAAGTATAGACATAACTTGTACCGGTGCGTGTATTATTTTAAAAGGAGAGTTAATACATGACCTTTATATATGAGCATGCATGGTAGATGCATTTTGTTAAAAGAAAAGACATGGTTTACCAGGGGTAATAAAAATGTCTAACGGAAATAGTTGTATTTGAGTATGAACATGCTTATATGCATTAGTAAGCAATGTAAATTGTTTAGAGTATTACATGATAAAATCTTGATTATTACTGCCATATGAATATACCATGATTACACTGTTGCATGATTATGTGAGACTGTAGTAAGGGATGCTTAAGATTTTTCTCATAACCCTTCGCATCCTTGCAAGAAGCTTTTTGAAATCCAATTTAGCCGGTACCTAAATTGGTGATCAAAAGAGGTTCGTTGGTGGACTAGGATTGGTAGTGCTAGGGTTAGAAATTGACTAAACCTCTTACCAAAAGAAAAGGAAAATAAATGGAATAAATTTTCACATGATGCTATTATGTGCATTCTCTATGATTTCGAAGTTGCGAGTATGACTTGCATGATCCTGAATGTTAACTTACTTGTTTTAGAAGTGTGTTGAGGAACACTCTTCCTTAAATTGTGAATTGCTCTATCGGCCATTTTTACCTCTCATGATTTAGAATTCTTGTATTTATATTTCATGTTGTAGCTCCGAAGCAAATAGTTTCGGGAGACTTATGTTTATAAAGTCCTTGAATACGCTCCGAGGATATATTTGGAATTCACATGCTTAATTAATTAGTCATGGAATTTGTGAGTGCTATGCGACTCAAGTATGAGTCAAGATATTTTCAACCTAAAGTGCTTGGTATTATGGTTATTGAAAATTTGCAAACTTGTGTATGTGGATTTTTGCGCGTTTGATTTTTGCCTACTTGGTTAGTTTTAAGATAGTAGACTGAGACCGAGTCTAGGTTTATGGTTTGAGTAGAGTTTGTGTTCCCTCGCTAATGAGGTGAAGCGACTTGTGTTGGGTAAAACTCACAAGGTAAAGTATATTATCCATCCTATACGAAAATATATAAGGATTTGAAGAAACAATTTTGGTGGAATGGCATGGTTTACGTATAGCGGATTTTGTGTCGAGGTGTCTCACCTGTCAGCCAGTGAAGGCGGAACACCAATGACCCGCGGGGTTGTTGCAGCCATTGGATATCCCGGAGTGGAAATGGGAACATGTTACGATGGATTTTGTATCGGTTTCCGCATCAGAGGTTTTGATGCCGCTTGGGTTGTTGTTGATCGGCTCACGAAGTCGGCTTATTTTATTCGATTGCTATGACTTATTCTTTGAGTCGCTTAGCGGCATTATATAAAAGGTGAGATTGTTAGATTGCACGGGGTTCCAAGTAGTATTGTTTCGCATCGATTCGAGGTTTACATCGAGGTTTCGCAGGCTTTGCAAGAAGCTATGGGAACCAAGTTGAACTCTTAGCACAACTTTTCACCTCACCGAGAGAACAATTCAGATACTTGAGGATATGTTGCGGGCTTGTACGATTGATTTTTAAAGGGAGTTGGGATACACATCTTCCTTTGGCGGAGTTTGCGTACAAAAATAGTTACCAATTGAGCATCGGGATGGCACCGTATGAGGCTCTTTATGGGAGGAAGTGTAGATCTCCTATTTGCTGGGACGAGGTTGGAAAAGCAAAATTATGGGGTTCAGAAATTGTTCAGCAGTCTGTTGAGAGTGTGAAAATAATTCGGGATAGATTGCTCACTGCTCAAAGTCGACAGAAAAGTTATGCGGATAATAGAAGAAGAGATCTGGAATTTCTTCAGTTGAGACTTTTGTATTTCTTAAGGTATCGCCAGAAGGGGTACCAAGAGATTTGGAAAGAAAGGGAAATTATCACCGGGTTCGTGGACCTTTTGAGATTCTGGAGCGAAGGAGTTTGGCATGTGGTGGCTTTACCGCTCTTTGTCGGAGATCCATAATGTATTTCATGTGTCTATGCTTTGGAAATATCTTAAGGATGATTCCCATGTTCTTGAGTATGAGGAGATTACTTTTCAGCCGGACTTGTCTTATGTTGAGCAACCGGTGAAGATACTTGACACGAAAGAGCAAGTTTTGAGGAGCAAGAGAATTCCGTTGGTGAAAGTTCCTTGGAAGAATCACGAGATCGAGAAAGCAACTTGGGAGACCGAGTTGGAGATGCGAGAGAAATATCCTCATTTGTTTGATGACCACGGTAAGAATTTAGGGGCTAAATTTCTTATAGTAGGGGAGAATGTAAAACCCTAAAATGTTGCTTGCTTGTGATATGCATGGATTCATGCACTTATAATCATCATAAATATGTTCATTTAGCTCCCGTATATGTTTAGAGTCAATAGCATGATCGTTGACGTCGTTTGAGATGCTTGTATGCATTTTTCTTTCGCGAGATGCTTTGAATCTCGGGTTTGTGATTTATGTTTTTATCACATGGATTATTGCTAGAAGGCATTTATAACATCATTAACATGCCTTGGATGTTGGTTAGATGCTTGTTGCATCGTCGGTTTGGTTGCTAGTTTGATTCTAGCGAAAACCCTTCTCAGTTTGACTTTTTCGGTTGTCGTTCGGGAGAGTTCTGCCTGAGTTCTTGGCCATGTTTTGTTGAGGATTGAAGCTTGTTGGTTTTGGTTATTGTTTGGAGGTCATTAAGGTTGGTTTGTAGACCATTTTTGGCTTGGAAGGACTCGAGAATGCATGCGGGAGAGTCCGGGATCGAGCGAAGCGTAAAAGGCCTGAATGAGAAAGCTTGAGGATGCGCCGCATCCCCCATATGTGATGCACCGCAGGGTCCCTGCGTAATTACTGGATTTTGTTCTTTTTGTGCGCTGTCTGAATTTTATCCCATTAAACCCATTCTAAACCTATCCTAAACCCACTTACTTAACCTAATACTAATCCTAAACATCTATTAGGAGATTAGAGGTTAATTAGTGGCTTGATTAGAGAACTAATCTCCCATATAAAAGCAAAACAGCCGCTCTCTCTCTCTTATTGTTCGGCCAAGATTAGCAAGCTTATGATTTCTCCTTGCTCTCTAACTGTGAGCCCAGGGAGACTTTGAGGAGGAGATTCTTGATTCTTGAAGGGCTTGAGCTTGGAAGCCATGGCACACCTTTGCCTTTGTCGCTTCTTTTTCCCCTTCCTACCCGTGAACTTGAGGAAAGAGTTGAGGAGAAGACATCATCCTTTGGGTTTCGAAATTGGGCAGTTTGGGAGGCCGAATTTTGGTAAGTTCTACCTCTCTTCCTTTGATTTTTGGGCTCCATTGACCCTAGGGAAACAACCATTTGTGCTATTTGAGGTCAATGGAAGCCATTGTTAGGGTTTGTAGAAGGAGCATGAACCCTAGGTTTACAAATTGATGATAGAACTTGATTGACCTATGTGAGACCATGATATATGTGAAATTCATGTTCTAACTAGTCTATTGAACTTGGTTATGTTGATTTTCCTTGGGTATTGAAGTTGATTTGGTTGAGATACTTGGAGGGTGTTTTGCCCTAATCTTGTTTTAGCTTGCAAATTATTGATGTGAGCTTGATTAATATGTTTTATATGCTTAATAGAGTATATTAAACCATGTTGTATAATTTAATCATGATTTGAAGATTATGATTGGTATGGTGACTTGAATGAATTTATGCACAAGATGGCCAATTTGTTCGAAGTTGCATTGCTAAGTAATTTGTGGGGTTTATATGAGTTTATTGAACATTGGGATTATAGTTTGGCGATAGTTATGAACATATGGGGATGTTGAAGCCTATGCTTCTATTCCTTGAATTTTCGGAAAGCTTAGATTGGACTCAACGGAGTCAACCTTTGGGTTAGTATGAATCCTAGGAACTATAATCTTAAGTCCTACGGAATTTTGGGTAGAATTCATGGAGGTCGAGCCTCCAAGAAGTTTTGAAGTGTGTGAAGCACACTTGATTAAGAGAGCTTATATGATTCTCGGTTGTGATATTTATGCTAGTTGTGGATGAATTGCATGACTAGTTTGATGGTAGAGTGTTTACCTACTTGTTTTGAGCATATGAGTATATATTACTTGTGCTTGGGTTTTGAGTCCAGCTGGCGTCGGTCTGTTGAGTCTTTGGTGGGACGATACATCGTCTTCACGAATTGAGAGATTCGTGATCGCGATGGATCGCCGCGTCCGTGTCGGGCTTGTACACACCCCTCCATCGATGGCCACGGTGGGGAAGTAGTTTATCTTAGTTGTAGTAATACACATGACTTTGATAACTATGGAACTCGAGCGGAGATCGCTGCTCGGGACGCCGATATCTACGAGAGGGATATCGAGGGCACATAAGGGTTTTGCACGTGTTTTTGCAGGAGCGACACGCGCGGAGGAATTTGGGTAATGGTATCATATCCCTTATATATGAATTGTTTCACAAGTGCTTAAGTGAATAACGTGCTTAGTGAATTGGATATGATATGGTGTTTGTTTTGGTTTCTTATATGTTATACTTGATAGATAACATATTGATTAATGTTGTTAAGCATGAATGCTATCACATGAACATTATTTGAATGTTGTATTATGCCAAAAGCATGAGTTATTATTGTTAAGCTTACATGCTTGACATAAATATTATGGGAATGCTATGTTATAACAATAACATGAATTGCTGTTGTTAAGCTAATATGCTTTAACATGAATATTATTGGAGTGTGGCATTATGCCATAAGCATGAATTATTGTCGTTAAGCTTATATGCCTTGACATGTAAATTATTGGAAGGTTATGTTATACCGATAACATGAGTTATGATCGTTGAGCATAAAATGCCTTGACATGGATTTTAGTGAGATGTTATACTATAATGATAACATGGTTATTTAATGTTGAGCATGGATGCCATAGCATGACTTTATATAAGGTTATTTCATGACAATAGCATGATGTAATTTATGATTGAGCATTATGCCATGATAGGAAGTTATGGTTAGTAACTTACTAAGTCTTTGTGACTTACTTTTATTTGTTGGTTGTTTTCCCTAGATCCGAGCCGAGCGTGCGGATCCAAGTAAATCAGAAGATTGCGTTGACAAAGATTCTTTTGGCAAGGTTGCTACTTAGATGTTTATTTTGTTTTTGGTGAGGTCGTTGGGAAGATGAAGTTATGTAAACTTCATTATTGGGTAGCAAACCTGAATGTGATTAGTAATATTGTAATCATGTTGTTAGCTTATTCTTTTGGTAGCCGACAAGTAGAAGTCGTGCTTGATGTATATTTATGGTTATATCTCCATATGTTTTCTGGTTGTTAGTACTTATAATTATTAGTACTTATGTTGTTGGTAGCCGACGGGTTTTAGTCGTGCTTGGTTAATTGGTGATTATGTTTAGCATGCTACATTGCTAGTTAAAGTATTATGTTTTTACTCCGGCATGTTTTTAGCCGTTGAGTTGTTAGACTAGAGTCTTAGACTTAGTATAATGTTGGGTTCCGGCCGTAGCTTCGCCGATGACTTGGTTTTTATTGTGCTATATTTGAATTGCATAACAGGGAGTTTGTCCTACGTGCCCAATGTTGCGACACACGAGTCGAAATTTTGGACCGAGAGATTAATTATCTCTTTGGTTGTTTTTAGTTTGAGCTTGTTAGCTCGGGCGCCACTGTTTTATTTCATTTAGCTTCCGCATGTGTTTTGAGTTGTCGGTGTATCGCCGTTATGGCCCTACCCATTATTTGCTACTTGTGTGTTGTTATTTGTTCCCCTGGCGGCACGACCTTGGGATTTCGTCTTGGGATCCGGGTCGGGTCGTCACACATACACCCCCAATTTCACTATGTAACTCTAAATCAGATGAAGAATCTTCGGAAGAAGTCAACGTGGTTGAAAGAATTCCACCTGGTAAGTATAGTAGTGTGCCATGGTCATATGAGACGAATAAATCTGCCAACTCTGTAGCACAAAGATTTTTTTTATAAGGTATAAATGGCACACATTACCAAGTGTCAAATGAGTATGAGGTGATGCGTCCTAGAAGACTGGATGTACACAAGATTGAAGCTATACTGAACAAAATATTAGCTCAATACTATCTACAAAAAAGGATCCTTTGAAGTAGGATCAACAATTAAGCACCAGAATCACAAGGATAACAAAATATTCTTTTTGATTCCTTCTATATTAGTCTCTCAAAAGCCCTCCAGTTCCTCTCCCTCCAGATGGTCCTCCAAATTGCTATAGGAGCGTAATCCCAGAAAACATTTCTCCTTCGCCTTTTATATAGAGACCATTCTCGAAGCAATTCAATAACAGTCATGTGCCTGACCTGAATGTCTAGCATTATGATCATTTATTGTTAAAGTTGGAGCGTCCAGTTTAGAACAACTGCTAATATAAGGAATGGCATCCATATAGAGATGCAAGGCCAGTACTTCGCTAGTGAAACTGTTTAATGAATTATGAAGGTAGAAGAATGCTTGATAAGGTAGCATTCTAGTACAATTATACAATACTAATCGTAAGGGCATCTGAGATTTATTTTGAGTTTGTGCCCAAGAGGTTGAGTATTAAATGCTATACTTACGAAGGAGATTGGCAGGAATCATACTGGAGATTCAAAAATTTTGGTTGGTTTAAGGGAGTAAAGGAGTTAGGATTACATAAATTGCTCAGATCATGCATGATGACGATGTAGCTACAATGTGAAGCACAGTGAGAAAAGTTTGAAGTTCCCAATTCCAAATAACTAAACCAAATTTATGAAAATGAACATGTTTTTTCGAGTTGGAAAAACACACGTTGATTTTCAAAAATTGAAGAAGTGAGTTTCAGAAAAAACAAAATTTGAACGCTTACCTGATAACGTGTTGCTGCAAGCTTTAATAATTCATCTGCCTCCGAAATTTTTTTGTGAACCACTGAGTTAGGGGATTGTCTTTGGGATCAGTTCTCTTTCTTCTATCCAAATCGTCTACTGGTACTACAGAGAAAACCGCGGGAATCTCATAACATGGTGTGGTGATTGGTGAAAAAAAAAACAATATATCTGCATCACATAGAGACAACAGCTTACCAGGAGGTGGTAAGCTAAAACCAGCAGGAAGCCTAGGCACGGTGATAGCCGGATGATTGTGCACCAGAGCAAAGAAACCCTCCGAAGGCTCAGTAAAAACAACTTCGTCCTATGATTCCACTACAACAGGTTTTTTGGTGGACATTGGACCAGATTCATCCTCCGGATATAACTTTAAGTGGTGATAACTGTAAATGGCTTAAACTTTATCAGATGAATTTAAATCTCTGTAAACCACCATTTTAAGCAGCCAGTTACATATAATTTCATTCAAAATAAGAAATTCAAACTCAATTTGCAAGATGTTCATTCAACGAAAAACGATCAATATACAAGTTCCAAAGCGCATGCATGAAGCACCATACTTGTTTTTTTTTTTTTTTTGTTTATAGGCAAGTGTGCAAGGGCAACATCACACGAGTTGTGTGTTTTCACCATTAATTTCTTTGCATGCTTCAAAACATAACTAGCATAGCTCCCACCATTGCATTGGTCGCTCTCATTAAAAAACAGTGTCTTTTTTCTATAGACAATAATCCTTTACTCTGGCCAAAATTAATGCATATATGGCAACTAAACATCAAATGAAGCACATACACCAAGGAAATAAACTAACAAATGCAAGGGCTTATCAAAACATCACTATGGAAATGAAGGGTAATTGCAACCTCGAATTCACCCCATCCAGACTCTGATAACTCAAATGGGGGTGACTCCACAACCCGATGCAACTGAAACACCACACGCTTCACCACTACACTAAGATCCTCATTCGTTGCGCCACGAACATAAACAATCCATCTGTGGGACTTGTACCTAACCAAAAACAAAAACAAAAATCAAAATATACATTGGGGCATTTTATCAAACAGTTAACATACATCAGAAAAGAACAAAGAAAAACAAACTCACTCGCTTGCTTTCTTGCCGAGCCAAAACGCAATGTTACCGTAAACAACTGGGAGACTAATTTCAACGTCTTTTAGTTTCTTCATCACGCTCTACAATAAATAAGGAAATTGAAATTTGAAATTGGAAACAAAAAAAAATCAGGAAATTGGTTTGATACATTTTTGTCATTGTCGGAGGAGGATCGGACCATTTTAGAGCGTTGAGATTTAGAGATGGGCCCAGTAACGCCATTAGGGGGTGGTCTAAAGGGAGTTTCTTCGATGATGAAGTCTGAGTTGAGGCATGCTAAATTCTATACAATGAGTAACATTTTTAGGGTTCGTTCTTTATTTTATTTGAATGATAGTATTCACTATTGTGCGCCATTGCCGATTGATACGATGTTAGGGTTTAGACATAGATCGGCTGTGGCTAGGTGCATGGGTGGTTTGTTAGGTACTTAGGAGCTAGGACCAATTAGATTAGGACTTTAATATAGGAACTTCCAAGTTCGGACCTTGTACGATGAGCAGAGACTTGTGTCTATAATAATATAGGACCTTCCATGTTTTGACCTTGTACGATGAGTAGAACATCGTTTCATATCCGGGAAACTACACATTTGGTCATGTAGTTTGTAGTTTATGTGTGTTTGGCTTTTCATCCCTGTACCAGCAAATGGTCCTTAAACTTATGACTTTAACACAAATGATCTTTCCGTCTAATTTTATTAGATTTTGACCGTTAATATTTATTTCTATATAATATTCCTCCTTCTCATAATGACCAGCTCTATTGTTCAAAACTAACAAAATTTCCCCAATCATAACTCAAGAGCTTTCCTAAACCATAGTATTTGCACACCTATGTCTAAATGTTGACAGGTAATGTAAGACCCCAAACCTTCATGTTTTTGACCTTCTCGTTTTGTGTGTCATTTAACCGTAACCTCGCTTGATTGACTTGAGGTAAGAACCTTGATTTGTGTAGGTAGGCTATCTAGAAGCCAATACCTTAGTTCCATATGTCCCATAGACTTTAACTAGTTAAAGTTACAAGTCGTAAACCGACACTTTTCGTTACTTGACTCGGTTAAGAGTTTTCTCGCGTAGTTCTTTCGTGTGACCTCGGTTGTACTCTTAGTCATTCCTTCATTTGTCTTGAGGGTTATTTGAGCCTCATAAGGCCTTAGTACACAAGTTTTATGCGTGTTTGAGTTGCATTTATCCAACGTGCGCTTCACCTTCAGTCCTGGACCCATTTGGCTTCGTTTTTGACTTGAACCATCGTTCCAACTTGACAACCGAACATCCTGGAAGATGTTTGGCCAGACCAACCGAACTCCTTTAGAAGAGTTCGGCCATGCCAACCGAACAAACACATAAAAGTTCGCCCCAAAAAACCGAATAGTGCTCCCGACATCAGCTTTGTGCTGGTTTGATTTTTGGCGTGAAACTCATATTCTACCCTTATTTAACCCTTGCCCCTTCACCCATTTGAGGTTATTTGAGTCCTTAAACACCCTTATAACCCCTAACACTCCTCCCTCTCTTCATTAGTGACCGTCTTCAACCATTAACGAGAAGGAGATAGTGCGTGTTCCGGCGATTCCAGGAGTTCCGGCCGTCCGTTTCACGAGCCGAGACCACCATTGTGAAGCCCTCGCCAAGTAGATAATTTACCATGGGTTTGTTTTCCTCTTCCTAGTTATTTTTGGCTCGATAAAGGTACGTTACGAAAACCCTAGTTTCTCTCTCTAACTCATTGTTGATGTTAGGTTGCTAGAGGCTTGTTCCTTGTGATTTGTCATTGTAATACATGTTGAAATGATATGGTTTTAATGGATATCAATATATGATAGCTAGGGTTTGAAACCAAATGATTATTATTGGGTATATTGGAATAGTTATGGTTTAAGATTGATTGTGGTTGGGTTTAGAAACCCGGATATATTGTGAATCTCGAATTCATGCCTTGCCCTAGAATTTGAGACTTTGTAATTTGACCCAAATGGAGTCAATTAATTATATAAATTATTATTTGAGCCCTAGGGTAAGTTCCAATGACTACTTGTGTTCATTGAATCTCAATTTACGCAATCTTGAGATTTGATCGGGTGAGATCGATTTGGTGTTAAGGTTGATTCTTGGCTTAGGACTCTAATTGAGGTCCTTTAGTGATGTTTAGTGTGAGATTGTCGCTAGTCATTGGATTGTTTATGTTGGGTCGCAAATGCGTGACTCGAATGAATGGCATTTGGATTGGTTCGATTATGATTTTGAACCGTTGATGCTTGTCGGACTTCAAATGAAGTCCCTAGACTTTTAAGAATGTACTAGTAAGGTTCATGTGCATTGCACGTGGTGTTAATGATTTTGTTAAAAGTTATTTGTTGGTTCCTTCATTTTTTTGTTGACTTTTAATTATTAGATTTTTGTGTGTTTTAATATTTACAGTTTTTGAGACTTATAAATTATGTTGTTGTGTGTTTAGCATTTATGATACTTTGTTTTTCGGTCATTTATAATGTATGCTTTTAGTCATTGTATAGCAACTTATCCTATATATTTGTCTTTTTTGTTGGTTATTTTTAAATCTTTTTTTTTTAATATCAAACATGAGTTCATTCATTTTTATCAGTTTGTAAATTGAAAACAATTCAAACTTACTATCTTAGATAAGCATATTGTTGTTGGAGACTTTGCTTATGTCGTTTATGGAATTTATGACCCTTTTAAAAAAATTGTGTTGGAGAATCAAACTCTCAACCCCAAAGTATATAGTTACACTAAAAAATATATAATTCCATCAAAGTATCTATGAAGTCCCACTTTGCCACACACAACCTAAGTTTTGCGTCATTTACATATCATTTTATAATTTTTTTCTAGTTTACTTGATCAGATTCAGCTCCAACGAAAGGATAGAGATCAACAACATTGAAAGTTGATGAAACACCATAATTATCCGGTAATTCTACTTCATAAGTATTGCCACCAATCTTTTTCAAGATCTTGAACGGACCATCAGCCCTTGGTTTCAACTTTCCATGACGTCCATGAGGGAATCACTCCTTCCTCAGTGTAATCTAAACCAAATCTCCCTCCTTGAAAGCTGATTGCTTCCGATGCTTATTTGCACTTCTTTGGTACTTTCCATTTTGCTTAATTTCTTATCGAACCTGCTCATTCATCTTCTTGATGTACTTAGCACGTCTTCACCGTCACCACTAAAATGTTGAGTGGTAGGAAGGGGAGCTAAATCCAATGGAGTAATTAGATTATGACCATACACAACTTCGAATGGGCTCGTACCAGTAGTTTGGCTAGAAGATCGATTATACACGAACTCTGTTTGAGCCAATTGTAGACACCCAATTTCGTACCCCTGGTATGTGACTGACATAAGATATCAAGAACTGTTAAAACTTAACAAATGTCAAGTTATAGGAGTTAAAAATGCAAAAGGCAAATCAGGATGCGTAAAACAGTAAATTGTGAGGGGTGAAAGTGTGAAAAACAAAGATGAATAGGAGCCTTGGTGCCGCCACATGCTGCTGCTGGTGCCGCGCCAGAGGGCCCATTGGCCGCACCATGGAATCCACTGTAGCTTGTCTCAGTGAACGCAAGGTACAAATTTTGAAGCTCACTATACTCACCAATGATGCCGGCTGAACAAACTGAAGAATTCTCGATGGATCCCTGCTCTTCAATTATAAATAGAAGGCCCCGGCTCCTCATTTTAGAGTTGAATGTTCGCGATAAAAATCGCAACGAAGTTCTGTCTCTCCGTTATTCCGTCAAAATATTAGTACGAGAGGTGTGAGATAGGTGAGCGAAGCCCCTAAAAGTCTCCAAACCCCGTCCAAACTCCGCCAAAATAAATATCCATAGGTTATAAGTGATCCCTAGCCTAGTTGTTAGGTATCCACCTCACTTCTCCGGCCCAAAAATCCCAAAGTAAGCCGTTACTCTGCCCGAGTAATGAGCTGAAAAACCAAAAAACTAAGTCGTTATTCCGCCCAACCAAAAAGGCCAAAACCTACCAAAATAAGTGGTCACTCTACCCGAGTAGACAAGCCAAAAGTCTCGAAATAAGCAGTCACTCTACCCAAATCAAAACAACAACCACACAACAAACAACACAAAAGACTCCCTCTCCCTGAAGGACAGAGCGAGCACACTACCGCTCTAAAAGGTAAAGCCTTTAAGGGCATTATTTAGTTTTATTTATTTACTTTTCTGTCTATTTATTTTAAAGTTGTTATTTAAATCCGGCACAATGTAGCCAATATAAGCCGTTGTGTTGCCCAGATTAGAATAGGAAATATTATGTAAAAGAGCCGTTATAATGGCCAAATATTTTTAAACACATTTGTAATTATTGTAAGGAAATGGCTGTGAGTCCGTAAATAATGTAGCCACGGATGTATTTGTTTTAATTTCCTATCTTTTAATGTTTTATTTATTTGCTAAATAAATATAACAATAAGCATACTTCAGCCAAAAACCACTTTTGAGACCGAAAGGGCGAGTTGGGTGCCTAGCACCTTCCCAACTCGTAACTTAGCCTCCGAACCCGTTTTCTTTTTCTCTGGTTTATTTTTATTTTCTTTGGTTTTGCTTTATTTGCCTTAAAATAAAGATGGCGACTCTAAAACTTTCAGATCCAGTGGGGCCTCGCAACACTCCTTCTTTGCACTTTTCCGTTCTCCCCTAAAAAAGGGAGAATGAGAATGGAAGGGTGATGTATTCCCATATCCTGATATCCCCTAAAAAAGAGATAACTTGATGCGGGAAACTCAAAGCTCCCATAGTGATCTGAAACGAGCCATAAGGTTATTTTTAATAAAATCCATAGTGGGGGCGTCGCAATATCCTTTTTTGCACTTTTCCGTGTTTCCCTAAAAAAGGGAAAATGGGAATGAAAGGGTAATGCATTCCCATATCCTGGTATCCCCTAAAAAAGGGATAACTTGATGCGGGAAACCATAAGTTCCCATATTGGATACAAAATCCACTAAAGGCAACCGAGGCACATTCCAACGTGCTAACATAGACAACACTCCTCTCGCACTTTTGATTTCGTCTTCCCCTAAACAAGGGAGGGTGGAGCGAGAGCAGTGGTGTCCCACATCCGCATCCACGCAGGGCGTGGGGGCGCGACCCGAGAACCTCACAGTGGCGACTCTGCTGGGGAGTTGTTTTATTTTAAATAAAATGGAGGGCTAGACTCATAAAATAAAACTTTTTTGTTTTAATTTGTTTCTGGCTGCAGTATGCTTGTTATATTAATTTACGCATTTGAATATTGTGTTCCTATACATCTGTGTCTATATTTGTGGATATGATCCTCCATCTTGCAGCAGTTTCGTTCCGATAACTGTTACAGGTGTGTTTAAGAATATAAAAAAAATTCAAAAAAAAATATATATATATTCAAAAAAAAATTTCCAAAAAGTCAAAAAAAAAAGATATATATTATATATATGTTACAAATAAATTCCGGGCAGCACAACAAAAGAGCCGGGGCTTTATTTTACTTCCGGCTCTGTATTATTATTTATTTCAGTTTATTTCCTTTTTAGTATTATTCTGTACACTTGCACATATCTGCATTCATTCTGTCATTTTATTTTGAGGACATAGGACTAAAATTTGTAATTAATAGGGATAGATAGCTTCCCCACTTTTCTTTCTATTTCTTTCTATGGTGTGCTTGCTTGCTTGCGTTAAAAAATAAAAAGCCGAGAAAATCCACACATAACAGCAAGACAGGCCATATCTGTTTATATTTTTATGTTCATATATCTGTAAATAAATAAAGACTTTACTGCTTTCTAGATACCGCACACACGTGCACACATATAGGAATATTCCGAACTGTTACCCTACACCATGGCCAGCCTATCCCCTGTATAAGCCAACGCTAGAATGCATATAGTTTTTCATGACACTTCACAGACCGATCGGTTTTTGCATCCTTGGGTTATGAGCCAGCCCCTGTCCAAAAAAAAAATCATCAAAAAAAAAATGTGCAAGTTAAAAAAAAAAGAAAAAAATAGTATATATATAAATAAGTGCAAAATAAAAATAAAAAAAATAAAAAATAAAAAATATATATATATATATATATATATATATATATATATATATATATATATATATATATATATATATAACAAACAGGGGTTGATTTATTATTCTCAGATGCTCGACCTAGACAATTTCGGATGGTGGATCCTGGAAAGAGTATAGGCCCTTCGCCTGGGACCAGTCCAGTCCTGGGAAGTCGAAAGGCAGGTGGAATATGTTGGTCCTATACTCTGGAGAAAGAATCCATTGTTCCAGGAAACGTCCTGAGACTGTCAAAATAAAGCGAGTGCTTATCCGGTCAATTGTAGGGAACAAAAAAATAAATAATAATAAAATATACTAATAAAAAGGCACGCACTCTAAGCCCTCCAAATTCCGATACCTCCAAAACCCCATTTTCCTCGAAACATGGCCCGAACTTGGAGAGATAATACGGCCGGTTGATACGGAAAATAGTGCGTAACTCGAATCGAGGGTATCGCCAAATCGCAGGCGAATCGGTTCAAAGTACGATCCGAGCGGTATGGCGTGAAAAGTGAACAATATGGGTACAGATTCAGGGGCTCCAGGGTATGTTCCAACCCCGGCAATGCAGGAATAGCTAGACCAAAATTTGGATGCACTGACTGATCGTGTAATGAGCCAAGTGTTGGTGCAAAATTTAAAATCCAATGGTGAGGAGATCTCTTCCCCTGCAGTCCCCCAAGAAGCATCAACCTTTCATGTTCCTCCAAATCCAACTCCTCAGCCAAACACTAACCCACCAAATACTACCTCTATCCCAAATCTCAATCCTCCACCAAGTCCCTACTACCCAAATATCTATCCTTACCCGTCCTATCCACCATATCCTCCCCCAAATACCTAGAATCCAAACGACCTCCCTTTTCCTATGATTAACCCATTCCTAAATAGCCCACATATGGATCCGAAAAGCTTTAACCCACCAGGCCAAGTTACCACATACTTATCTCCTAATGATCCTGGTCGCCCGGCTGAAACTATCAATAACCCACCAATCCAGAATCCATATGCTACCCAAAACCAACCAAGCCAAAGTCCTTATACTGTCCAAAATCTACCAACTCAATATCTTTATCCAACCCAGTATCTATATCCAACCCAGAGTCCTTATAATGCCCAAATTCCACCAACCCAAAATCCATACACTGCCCAAAATCCCCACCAAAACCTTCAACCAGGAAATAACCCAGCCTTCCCTAATCCTACCAACATATACCAAAACCCAACTTTCCCGTCCGCCAAAATGGAGGCTGACATCGAAAATTTAAAAACCATGATGTTTAAAATTCTAAACCAAGAAGTTTTTGATGAAAATTTGGGGGACAGCTTTCTGGGTATGATAAAAGGAGGCACTTATGAAAAGCTCCCTGCTGAATTTGAGTCTATTTCTAATAAGCCTCTGCAGAATTGGTACACCACGACCGGTCCGCTCCTGACACCCGCAGACTTGGTAGACCGCTTCGGATATACTATCCCCGCTCCTTTCCCTAGCTTTACGGATTGGTCATCTACCAATCCGCTACCTATAGTTGAGGATCTTAAACCCCAGGTCCTCAACAATGTAATAACCCTGTATAGTATGCTTTTAATAATAATATAAATGTCTTTGCTTATTCCTTAGTTGCACCTACTTTAAAAGACACATTAAAAGATAATAATTATGATAATGAGTCATTTAATAAAATGGACCCAAAAGATAAAGATTATCTACTTGAGCTTGCAAAGTCAGTTGAGTACCAGGAACAGAGCCATTCATCAGCAGCCACTTAAGACTTGTCTACTATCAACCTGGGGCTGGACAATGAAGTCAAAGAGATCAGAATCGGCAGCTACCTCCAAGGCTCAGAAAGAAAGGCACTCATTGATCTTCTCAAAGAGTTCGTAGATATCTTTGCCTGGTCCTACGAAGATATGCCCTGTGGCGACCCGACCCGGATCCCAAGAAGAGACCCCAAGGTCGTGCCGCTTCCAAAAAGGCACATAACAAAAACAAATAGCAAATAGTGGGTAAGGCCACAACGGCGATACGCCAAAAACTTTAACACATGCGGAAGCGTATTATAATTAAACAATGGCGCCCGAGCTAACAAGCTCAAACTAACACAACCTTAGAGATAATGAATCTCTTGGTCCAAAAATAAAATCATGTGACGCAACAATAGGCACGTACAACAATTTATAGCAATTATATACCAAGTCATCGGCGATGTTACGGCCGGAACCCAACATTAAACTAAGAACCCAACATTAAACTAAGTCTACAACTCTAGTCTACGGCTACATGCTTAACGGCTAAAAACATGCGGATAACAAACATAATGGTTAAACAAACCAATACATAAAAACAACTAAAGGTTAAAACAACTAAAGCATGATCATCATAAATACACAAGGCACGACTAACACATGTCGGCTCTCAAAACATTAAGTACTAATTAACATAAGTACTAATAATCAAACACACAAAGTCTTGCTACCCCACATAAAGTTTATATAACTTTATGTTCCCATCGTCCTTGCCAAAAGAAAAGATACTAAAATTACAAGGTAGCAACCTCGTCAAAGCTTCACCAACGCAACTTGATAATTACTTCGAACCACTCGCAAGGCTCGGATCTAGGGAAAACAATCAAAACAAAGAGGAGTAAGTCATAAAGACTTAGCAAGTTACTAACATAACTTCCTGTCATGGCATCATGCTCAACAATAATAATTCATGTTATTGCATAATATACATTTCATAAATAATCATGTCAAGGTACTCATACTTAACAATCTTGAGTATCATGTTATCAACAAGTATAACATTTCATTAATTCATTCAACCATCATTTCATATCATATCATATTCATGTAGCACATTATTCACATATAAGCACTCGTGAGTCAATTCATATAAAAAGGGATATGATATCGTTACCCTTTTTCCGCCGTGTCGCTCCTGCAAAAACACGTGCAAAACCTTTATGTGTCCTCGATATCCCTTTCGTGGATATCGACGTCCCCGAGACATTTCCCCGCTCGAGTTCCGATAGTTATCAAAGTCATGTTTCCATACTACAACTGAGATCAACTACTTCCCTACCGTGGCCATCGATAGAGGGTGTGTGCAATCCGGCGCGGCGATCCATCAAAATCACGAATCTCACAATTCGTGAAGATGATGCATCGTCCCGCCCCAAAGACTCAACAAACCGACTCCAGCTGGACTCAAACTTCAAGCACACGTAATTCATATTCATATGCTCAAATAAGTAGGCATGTACTCTACAATCATCTAGTCATGCTTTTAATTCACAACTAGCACATAATCACATTAGAGATAAAATCAAGGCTCTAATCATCAAGTGTTCTTCATACACTTTAAAATGCTAAGTATGAAACATAGAATCAAAGTCACAAACTAGACATATACATTCATTCTTGCCATTTCATCAAATATGAGTCTAATTATTTTATCAAATATGCTCCCAACACTTAAACAACAAGATAGGGTGATTTATCATACATTACCACACATAAATAACATCATAAACATGGTTTATAACCTGTTCATAATCTGATCATACAACCAAAAATGCATTATTTAACATATACGAGAACATAGCATCTCTACAAGCCTAACTATTTCATCAAACATGCTCCCAATGATTAAACAACAAGACGGAATGATTTATCATACATTATCACACCTAAATAACATCAAAATCATGATTTACAATCTGATCATAATATGTTTATACAACCTAAAATGCATCATTTAACATATACGAGAACATGGCATCTCTACAAGCCTAACTATCTCATCCAATATGCTCCCAACACTTAAACAACAAGGTAGAATGATTTATCATACATTACTACACCTAAATGACATCATAATCATGGTTTATAATATGTTTATAATCTGTTCATACAACCACAATTCATCATATAGCATATACTAGAACATGGCATCTCTACAAAGCCCTAAGTGCTCTCATTGACCTCATATAGCAAGATTGTTTTCCCTAGGGTCAATGAGGCTAAAATAAATAAGAAGAGATGTTGTAACTCACCTTAAATAAGCCCTACAATATGTACAAAACGTCCATGCAAGGGTGGGTATGTGATCTCCTTGCCCTCCTCTTCTCTTCTATGGTTCGGTTTTGGAAATGGCTTCCTCAAGACTTGGCCACCATTGATGAACACTCAAGAACCTTGAAGAAACTCTCTATATCTTGCATGAAGTGATCAGCCACGAATTTGGAAGAGAATGGCTGAATAGGATGGGTTTAGTGGAGATAATGGCCACTCTACGGCTGAAGTGGGGTGGGAGAAGGTGTCCAATGCATGTTTGTGCATGTGGATGTCTCTACATGCCAAGTGGTTTGCATGCACCCAAGGACTCTCAAAACTTGTTGAACAAGCAATGGAGGATAGATAGGACGAACTAGGGTACTATAGGGTGGGTTAGGTTGGGTTTGGGTAGGGTTTAGTTGGTCAAATTGTTGAATATGCAGAAAATTCCCGAAATCTGGAAATAGCTTGATGCGGTCGCATGGGTCCTAGACCATGCGAGCGCTTTGTGCCAGACTACACTCCTTGTCCAATTTTGTTCCTTTGTTCGGTTTAGGTCTCTCCCGCATGCAACCTCGAGTCCTCCAAAGCCAAAAAGTGTCTACAATTCACTTTCAAAGTCCTCTAAAACATAACCAAGGCAAAAAAAGCTTCAAACCTCACTCAAACAAGGCTAAGAACTCGAGATAGAACACTCCCGAACAACAACCGAAAAGGTCAAACGGAGAAGGGTTAACCTTAGAATCAAACTAGCAACCAAACCGACGATGCAACTAGCATTCAACCAACATCTAAAGCGTGTTAATGATGTTATGAGTGGTCTCTAACATTTAACCATGTGTTTACAACATAAAACACAAACCCGAGTGTCAAAGCATCTCGTCAAGGAAAGGTGCGTACGAGCATCTCAAACGACGTCAATGAACATGCCATCAACTTTAAACATATGAGTGAGCTAAGTTAACATACTAATGATGATTATGAATGTATGAACTCATGCAATAAGCAAGCATGCAATAAACTAGGGTTTTACATTCTCCCCTACTAAAAGGAATTTAGCCCCTAAATTCTTACCGTTATCTTCAAACAAATGAGGGTACTTCTCACGCATCTCCAACTCGGTCTCCCAAGTCGCTTCCTCGATCTCATGATTCCTCCAAAGAACCTTAACCAATGGAATTATCTTGTTCCTCAATACTTGCTCCTTGGTGTCGAGAATCTTCGCCGGTTGTTCAACATACGACAAATCAGGCTGAAATGAAATCTCCTCGTACGCAAGAACATGCGAATCATCCTTAAGATACTTCCGAAGCATAGATACGTGAAACACATTATGAATGTCCGACAATGATGGCGGTAAAGCCATCCTATAAGCCAAACTCCCAACTCGCCCAAGAATCGCAAAAGGTCCAACGAACCTCGGTGATAACCTCCCTTTCTTCCCAAATCTCTTAGTACCCCTTCTCGGCGATACTTTAAGAAACACATAATCTCCAACTTGGAACTCCAAATCTCTCCTCCGATTATCTGCATAACTCTTACGTCGGCTACGAGCCGTAAGTAATCTATCTGAATCAACTTCACATTCTCGATCACGCACAATCTCCAAACCCCATAGCTTTGCTTCTCCAACTTCATCCCAACAAATAGGAGATCTACACTTCCGTCCATACAGTGCCTCATACGGTGCCATCCCAATACTAGATTGGTAACTGTTGTTGTATGCAAACTCCGCCAATGGAAGGTGTGAATCCCAACTTCCCTTAAAGTCCACCGTACAAGCCCGTAACATATCCTCAAGTATCTGTATCGTTCTCTCAGACTGTCCGTCTGTTTGAGGGTGAAAAGTTGTACTGAAATTCAACTTAGTCCCCATGGCTTCCTGCAAAGCCTGCCAAAACCTCGAAGTAAATCTCGGATCCCTGTCTGAAACAATGCTAACCGGAACCTCATGCAGTCTAACAATCTCCTGCACATACGAAGCTTTAAATTCCCTCACAAAGTTAGGCCATGTGTGGGGGATCCTCAGCATGTCCCAACTCTCTCTTAGCACTTGCCACTAGTGCTCCGCAGCGCCCTCTAGCTTAAACACTGCTAATACCACCTTCTGCTCATCATCACACCTCAATGGTGCAAATATCTTCTCTAGATGCTCGATCCACAACTCGGCCTTTGAAGCATCCGGTTCCCCATCGAACTGTCTTGGTTTCAGCTTTACGAACTTCTCAAGCATCGAATCTCCGTGATGTCTCGCATCCTATACCGGTACTCCAACCTGCGGTGCTGGCTGCGGCTGTGGCTGTGGCTATGGCTGTAGTCCTGGCGGTGGTTCAGCCCTACCAAAGACCCTCTGATTCATCTCGTTCATCATCGTAAGCATACCCATATACATGGTAGCCATAACTTCAAACTGCTCCTCCGGCGTCCGAAGTGGAGGAACCTCTAGCTGACAGTTCTCATTAGTCACTCTACCACCATCCGTGCCTCTACCGGCACCTCTACCGGTACTACCTCCGGTGCTAGTACCAGCTCTAGTGTCAACCATTTTAACCTACAAGAACACTCTTCGTTAAGATAGAACTATCACACAAAACCAACCCCATAAGCCAAGGAACCTATCCCGGCGAATATCTAACTTATAACATAAGCTCTGATACCAACTGTGGCGACCCGACCCGGATCCGAAGACGAGACCCCAAGGTCGTGCCGCTTCCAAAAAGACACATAACAAAAACAAATAACAAATAGTGGGTAAGGCCATAACGGCGATACGCCAAAAACTTTAACACATGCGGAAGCGTATTATAATTAAACAGTGGCACCCGAGCTAACAAGCTCAAACTAACACAACCTTAGAGATAATGAATCTCTTGGTCCAAAAATAAAATCATGTGACGCAACAATAGGCATGTACAACAATTTATAGCAATTATATACCAAGTCGATCATCGGCGACGTTACGGCCGGAACCCAACATTAAACTAAGTCTACAACTCTAGTCTAACATGCTTAACGGCTAAAAACATGCCGGATAACAAACATAATAAACAAACCAATACATGGTTAAAACAACTAAATCATGATCATCATAAATACACAAGGCACGACTAACACATGTCGGCTCTCAAAACATTAAGTACTAATTAACATAAGTACTAATAATCAAACACACAAAGTCTTGCTGCCCCACATAAAGTTTATATAACTTTATGTTCCCATCGTCCTTGCCAAAAGAAAAGATACTAAAATTACAAGGTAGCAACCTCGTCAAAGCTTCACCAATGCAACTTGATAATTACTTCGAACCACTTGCACGGCTCGGATCTAGGGAAAACAATCAAAACAAATAGGAGTAAGTCATAAAGACTTAGCAAGTTACTAACATAACTTCCTGTCATGGCATCATGCTCAACAATAATAATTCATGTTATTGCATAATATACATTTCATAAATAATCATGTCAAGGTACTCATACTTAACAATTTCGAGTATCATGTTATCAACAAGTATAACATTTCATTAATTCATTCAACCATCATTTCATATCATATCATATTCACGTAGCACATTATTCACATATAAGCACTCGTGAGTCAATTCATATAAAAAGGGATATGATATCGTTACCCTTTTTTCGCCGTGTCGCTCCTGCAAAAACACATGCAAAACCTTTATGTGTCCTCGATATCCCTTTCGTGGATATCGACGTCCCCGAGACATTTCCCGAGTTCGATAGTTATCAAAGTCATGTTTCCATACTACAACCGAGATCAACTACTTCCCTACCGTGGCCATCGATAGAGGGTGTGTGCAATCCGGCGGCGATCCATCAAAATCACGAATCTCACAATTCGTGAAGATGATGCATCGTCCGCCCAAAGACTCAACAAACCGACTCAATGGACTCAAACTTCAAGCACACGTAATTCATATTCATATGCTCAAATAAGTAGGCATGTACTCTACAATCATCTAGTCATGCTTTTAATTCACAACTAGCACATAATCATATTAGAGATAAAATCAAGGCTCTAATCATCAAGTGTTCTTCATACACTTTAAAATTCTTGGAGGCTTAACCTCCATTAATACTACCCCAAAATTCGTAGGACTTAGACATATTACTCCTTAATGTCATACTAACCCAATGGTCAACTCCGTTGAGTCATAATCAATCTTTAAAAATTAGGGTATAGAAGCCATTGGCCTCAATACTCTCCTATGTCCATACTAACGTAATTAAATAGGTTACTAAGGTCATTAAACCCATAAAACCCCAATCAAACAATTAAGTATGAAACATAGAATCAAAGTCACAAACTAGGCATATACATTCATTCTTATCATTTCATCAAATATGAGTCTAATCATTTTATCAAATATGCTCCCAACACTTAAACAACAAGATAGGGTGATTTATCATACATTACCACACATAAATAACATCATAAACATGGTTTATAACCTGTTCATAATCTGATCATACAACCAAAAATGCATCATTTAGCATATACGAGAACATAGCATCTCTACAAGCCTAACTATTTCATCAAACATGCTCCCAATGATTAAACAACAAGACGGAATGATTTATCATACATTATCACAACTAAATAACATCAAAATCATGATTTACAATCTGATCATAATCTGTTTGTACAACCTAAAATGCATCATTTAACATATACGAGAACATGGCACCTCTACAAGCCTAACTATCTCATCCAATATGCTCCCAACACTTAGACAACAAGGTAGAATGATTTATCATACATTACTACACCTAAATGACATCATAATCATGGTTTATAATATGTTTATAATCTGTTCATACAACCAAAATTCATCATATAGCATATATTAGAACATGGCATCTCTACAAAGCCCTAAGTGCTCTCATTGACCTCATATAGCAAGATTGTTTTCCCTAGGGTCAATGAGGCTAAAATAAATAAGAAGAGATGTTGTAACTCACCTTAAATAAGTCCTACAATATGTACAAAACGTCCATGCAAGGGTGGGTATGTGATCTCCTTGCCCTCCTCTTCTCTTTTATGGTTCGGTTTTGGAAATGGCTTCCTCAAGACTTCGCCACCATTGATGAACACTCAAGAACCTTGAAGAAACTCTCTATATCTTGCATGAAGTGATCAGCCACGAATTTGGAAGAGAATGGCTGAATAGGATGGGTTTAGTGGAGGTAATGGCCACTCTATGGCTGAAGTGGGGTGGGAGAAGGTGTCCAATGCATGTTTGTGCATGTGGATGTCTCTACATGCCAAGTGGTTTGCATGCACCCAAGGACTCTCAAAACTTGTTGAACAAGCAATGGAGGATAGATAGGACGAACTAGGGTAGTATAGGGTGGGTTAGGTTGGGTTTGGGTAGGGTTTAGTTGGTCAAATTGTTGAATATGCAGAAAATTCCCGAAATCTGGAAATAGCTTGATGCGGTCGCATGGGTCCTAGACCATGCGAGCGCTTTGTGCCAGACTACAATCCTTGTCCAATTTTGTTCCTTTGTTCGGTTTAGGTCTCTCCCGCATGCAACCTCGAGTCCTCCAAAGCCAAAAAGTGTCTACAATTCACTCTCAAAGTCCTCTGAAACATAACCAAGGCAAAACAAGGTTCAAACCTCACTCAAACAAGGCTAAGAACTCAGATAGAACACTCCCGAACAACAACCGAAAAGGTCAAACGGAGAAGGGTTAACCCTAGAATCAAACTAGCAACCAAACCGACGATGCAACTAGCATTCAACCAACATCTAAAGCGTGTTAATGATGTTATGAGTGGTCTCTAACATTTAACCATGTGTTTACAACATAAAACACAAACCCGAGTGTCAAAGCATCTCGTCAAGGAAAGGTGCGTACGAGCATCTCAAACGACGTCAATGAACATGCCATCAACTTTAAACATATAAGTGAGCTAAGTTAACATACTAATGATGATTATGAATGTATGAACTCATGCAATAAACAAGCATGCAATAAACTAGGGTTTTACATTCTCCCCTACTAAAAGGAATTTAGCCCCTAAATTCTTACCGTGATCTTCAAACAAATGAGGGTACTTCTCACGCATCTCCAACTCGGTCTCCCAAGTCGCTTCCTCGATCTCATGATTCCTCCAAAGAACCTTAACCAATGGAATTGTCTTGTTCCTCAATACTTGTTCCTTGCTGTCGAGAATCTTCACCGGTTGCTCAACATACGACAAATCAGGCTGAAATGAAATCTCCCCGTACGCAAGAACATGCGAATCATCCTTAAGATACTTCCGAAGCATAGATACGTGAAACACATTATGAATGTCCGACAATGATGGCGGTAAAGCCATCATATAAGCCAAACTCCCAACTCGCCCAAGAATCGCAAAAGGTCCAACGAACCTCGGTGATAACTTCCCTTTCTTCCCAAATCTCTTAGTACCCCTTCTCGGCGATACTTTAAGAAACACATAATCTCCAACTTGGAACTCCAAATCTCTCCTCCGATTATCTACATAACTCTTCTGTCGACTCTGAGCCGTAAGTAATCTATCCCGAATCAACTTCACATTCTCGGCCGACTGCTGCACAATCTCCAAACCCCATAGCTTTGCTTCTCCAACTTCATCCCAACAAATAGGAGATCTACACTTCCGTCCATACAGTGCCTCATACGGTGCCATCCCAATACTAGATTGGTAACAGTTGTTGTATGCAAACTCCGCCAATGGAAGGTGTGAATCCCAACTTCCCTTAAAGTCCACCGTACAAGCCCGTAACATATCCTCAAGTATCTGTATCGTTTTCTCGGACTGTCCGTCTGTTTGACGGTGAAAAGCTGTACTGAAATTCAACTTAGTCCCCATGGCTTCCTGCAAAGCCTGCCAAAACCTCGAAGTAAATCTCGGATCCCTGTCTGAAACAATGCTAACCGGAACCTCATGCAGTCTAACAATCTCCTGCACATACGAAGCTTTAAATTCCCTCACAAAGTTAGGCCATGTGTGGGGGATCCTCAGCATGTCCCAACTCTCTCTTAGCACTTGCCACCAGTGCTCCGCAGCGCCCTCTAGCTTAAACACTGCTAGTACCACCTTCTGCTCATCATCACACCTCAATGGTGCAAATATCTTCTCTAGATGCTCGATCCACAACTCGGCCTTTGAAGCATCCGGTTCCCCATCGAACTGTCTTGGTTTCAGCTTTACGAACTTCTCAAGCATCGAATCTCCATGATGTCTCGCATCCTGTACCGGTACTCCAACCTGCGGTGTTGGCTGCGGCTGTGGCTGTGGCTATGGCTGTGGTCCTGGCGGTGGTTCAGCCCTACCAAAGACACTCTGATTCATCTCGTTCATCATCGTAAGCATACCCATATACATGGAAGCCATAGCTTCGAACTGCTCCTCCGGCGTCCGAAGTGGAGGAACCTCTAGCTGACGGTTCTCATTAGTCACTCTACCACCATCCGTGCCTCTACCGGCACCTCTACCGGTACTACCTCCGGTGCTAGTACCAGCTCTAGTGTCAACCATTTTAACCTACAAGAACACTCTTCGTTAAGATAGAACTATTACACAAAACCAACCCCATAAGCCAAGGAACCTATCCCGGCGAATAGCTAACTTATAACATAAGCTCTGATACCAACTGTGGCGACCCGACCCGGATCCCAAGACGAGACCCCAAGTTCGTGCCGCTTCCAAAAAGACACATAACAAAAACAAATAACAAATAGTGGGTAAGGCCATAACGGCGATACGCCAAAACTTTAACACATGCGAGCGTATTATAATTAAACAAGGCACCCGAGCTAACAAGCTCAAACTAACACAACCTTAGAGATAATGAATCTCTTCGTCCAAAAATAAAATCATGTGACGCAACAATAGGCATGTACAACAATTTATAGCAATTATATACCAAGTCGATCATCGGCGACGTTACGGCCGGAACCCAACATTAAACTAAGTCTACAACTCTAGTCTAACATGCTTAACGGCTAAAAACATGCCGGATAACAAACATAATAAACAAACCAATACATGGTTAAAACAACTAAAGCATGATCATCATAAATACACAAGGCACGACTAACACATGTCGGCTCTCAAAACATTAAGTACTAATTAACATAAGTACTAATAATCAAACACACAAAGTCTTGCTGCCCCACATAAAGTTTATATAACTTTATGTTCCCATCGTCCTTGCCAAAAGAAAAGATACTAAAATTACAAGGTAGCAACCTCGTCAAAGCTTCACCAATGCAACTTGATAATTACTTCGAACCACTTGCACGGCTCGGATCTAGGGAAAACAATCAAAACAAATAGGAGTAAGTCATAAAGACTTAGCAAGTTACTAACATAACTTCCTGTCATGGCATCATGCTCAACAATAATAATTCATGTTATTGCATAATATACATTTCATAAATAATCATGTCAAGGTACTCATACTTAACAATTTCGAGTATCATGTTATCAACAAGTATAACATTTCATTAATTCATTCAACCATCATTTCATATCATATCATATTCACGTAGCACATTATTCACATATAAGCACTCGTGAGTCAATTCATATAAAAAGGGATATGATATCGACGTCCCCGAGACATTTCCCCGCTCGAGTTCCGATGGTTATCAAAGTCATGTTTCCATACTACAACTGAGATCAACTACTTCCCTACCGTGGCCATCGATAGAGGGTGTGTGCAATCCGGCGCGGCGATCCATCAAAATCACGAATCTCACAATTCGTGAAGATGATGCATCGTCCCGCCCCAAAGACTCAACAAACCGACTCCAGCTGGACTCAAACTTCAGGCACACATAATTCATATTCATATGCTCAAATAAGTAGGCATGTACTCTACAATCATCTAGTCATGCTTTTAATTCACAACTAGCACATAATCACATTAGAGATAAAATCAAGGCTCTAATCATCAAGTGTTCTTCATACACTTTAAAATGCTTGGAGGCTTAACCTCCATTAATACTACCCCAAAATTCGTAGGACTTAGGCATATTACTCCTTAATGTCATACTAACCCAATGGTCAACTCCGTTGAGTCATAATCAATCTTTCAAAATTAGGGTATAGAAGCCATTGGCCTCAATACTCTCCTATGTCCATACTAACGTAATTAAGTAGGTTACTAAGGTCATTAAACCCATAAAACCCCAATCAAACAATTAAGTATGAAATATAGAATCAAAGTCACAAACTAGGCATATACATTCATTCTTGTCATTTCATCAAATATGAGTCTAATCATTTTATCAAATATGCTCCCAACACTTAAACAACAAGATAGGGTTATTTATCATACATTATCACACATAAATAACATCATAAACATGGTTTATAACCTGTTCATAATCTGATCATACAACCAAAAATGCATCATTTAGCATATACGAGAACATAGAATCTCTACAAGCCTAACTATTTCATCAAACATGCTCCCTATGATTAAACAACAAGACGGAATGATTTATCATACATTATCACACCTAAATAACATCAAAATCATGATTTACAATCTGATCATAATCTGTTTATACAACCTAAAATGCATCATTTAGCATATACGAGAACATGACATCTCTACAAGCCTAACTATCTCATCCAATATGCTCCCAACACTTAAACAACAAGGTAGAATGATTTATCATACATTACTACACCTAAATGACATCATAATCATGGTTTATAATATGTTTATAATCTGTTCATACAACCAAAATTCATCATATAGCATATACTAGAACATGACATCTCTACCAAGCCCTAAGTGCTCTCATTGACCTCATATAGCAAGATTGTTTTCCCTAGGGTAAATGAGGCTAAAATAAATAAGAAGAGATGTTGTAACTCACCTTAAATAAGCCCTACAATATGTACAAAACGTCCATGCAAGGGTGGGTATGTGATCTCATTGCCCTCCTCTTCTCTTCTATGGTTCGGTTTTGGAAATGACTTCCTCAAGACTTGGCCACCATTGATGAACACTCAAGAACCTTGAAGAAACTCTCTACATCTTGCATGAAGTGATCAACCACGAATTTGGAAGAGAATGGCTGAATAGGATGGGTTTAGTGGAGATAATGGCCACTCTATGGCTGAAGTGGGGTGGGAGAAGGTGTCCAATGCATGTTTGTGCATGTGGATGTCTCTACATGCCAAGTGGTTTGCATGCACCCAAGGACTCTCAAAACTTGTTGAACATGCAATGGAGGATAGATAGGACGAACTAGGGTAGTATAGGGTGGGTTAGGTTGGGTTTGGGTAGGGTTTAGTTGGTCAAATTGTTGAATATGCAGAAAATTCCCGAAATCTAGAAATAGCTTGATGCGGTCGCATGGGTCCTAGACCATGCGAGCGCTTTGTGCCAGACTACACTCCTTGTCCAATTTTGTTCCTTTGTTCGGTTTAGGTCTCTCCCGCATGCAACCTCGAGTCCTCCAAAGCCAAAAAGTATCTACAATTCACTCTTAAAGTCCTCTAAAACATAACCAAGGCAAAACAAGGTTCAAACCTCACTCAAACAAGGCTAAGAACTCAGATAGAACACTCCCGAACAACAACCGAAAAGGTCAAACTGAGAAGGGTTAACCCTAGAATCAAACTAGCAACCAAACCGACGATGCAACTAGCATTCAACCAACATCTAAAGCGTGTTAATGATGTTATGAGTGGTCTCTAACATTTAACCATGTGTTTACAACATAAAACACAAACCCGAGTGTCAAAGCATCTTGTCAAGGAAAGGTGCGTACGAGCATTCCAGCGACTAAGGAAGCAACGGTGCTCACATTAAAGATCTTCGGAAGTTCTTCGAAAGACTAAGGAAGCACCAGATGAAGCTTAACCCCACCAAATGCACATTCGGAGTTACCAAAGGCAAAGTCCTGGGATTCTTAGTAACTGAGTAAGGCATCGAGATCGAGCCAGCAAAGATCAAAGCCATCCTAGAAATGCCACAGCCAAAAACTCCCACCGAAGTCAATGGCTTCCTAGGCCGGTTGCAGTACATCAGCCGTTTCATCAGACAGCTGACCACCACCTGTGAGCCCTTCTTTAAACTCCTAAAAAAGAATACCAATCATGTCTGGGACGCAAAAATGCCAGCTAGCCTTAGAGAAAATAAAATCCTACCTTACCAATCGCCCTGTGCTAGCTCCACCCCATACACATAAACCTCTCCTCATATACTTAACCGTCACAGACACATCAGTAGGGGCTATGCTAGCCCAAGAGATAGAAGATTCCTACATTGAAAATGCCATATATTTCATAAGTAGGAAGCTACAGGGAAGCGAGCTAAATTATTCGGCGCTGGAAAAAAGCTGCATCGGTCTAGTCTGGGCCACTCGGAGGCTCAGAACCTATCTCCAAGGAAGGTCCATCAAGCTCATATCCAGGATGGACCCCATCAAATGCATCTTCGGTAAACCATCACTGTTCAGCAGACTAGCTAAGTGGTCCTTACTTCTTAATGAGTTTGACATAACTTATGTCACACTCAAGTCTATCAAAGGGAGCGTCATTGCAGACCACTTAGCCGATCTACCTCTGAAGGCCGAAGATGCAACTGAGCCTGGTTTCCCAGATGAAGGTGTCCTGGAAATCACTGACCAGGACACCTGTTGGCAGATGTTCTTTGACAGGGCCGCAAACAAAAGAGGCTTTGGCATAGGAATCCTGTTAATCGATCCGACTGACTCTCATACTTCGCTGGCTATAAGGTTGGAGTTTGAATGTTCAAATAATACGGCGGAATATGAAGCCTGTATTGCTGGCCTAGAAGAAGCTCTCCAAAGAGGAGCTAAAGATCTCGAAGTCTATGGAAACTCTGCCCTAATCATAAATCAAGTCGAAGGAAGATGGAGGACTCAGGATCCTCGGCTGCAACTCTATAATGCCAAGTTAACAACAGTCGCCGCCCGATTTGGTTCTATCTCGTTCCATTACCTGCCACGAGATAGGAATCAATTCGCTGATGCCCTGGCCACTCTGGCATCACTAGTCCAGATTCCCGCGGAAACTAAAGTTCAGCCATTTATAGTCGGGAAGAAGGTCACTCCGGCGTAGTGTTTTAAAATTAATGCAACCCTTGAAGCAGATCACGAGCCCTGGTATGCTGACATCTTAAACCTGCTCCAGAAAGGTCTTTATCCTCCTGGCCTAGACAAGAGAGGAAGAGTCTCCTTGCGAAGGTGGGCCTCCCAATTCGTACTCAGCGGTGGCAGCCTGTATAAGAGGCATTATCAAGGCCTCAATTTACTATGTGTCAATCAGGCCAAAGCTGAGCAAATTATGGATCAACTACATGGTGGTACCTGTGGGCCCCACATGAATGGCCATATGCTATCTAAGAAAGTCATTCGATAGGGGTATTATTGGAGTACGCTAGAAACTGATTGTATCCGGTGGGTGCGACATTGCGACAAATGTCAACGCTTTGCCAATCTACAGCATGTGCCCCCACACGTCCTATACAACTCCACAGCCCCCTGGCCCTTCTCAACATGGGGTATCGACGTCATAGGCCAAATTTACCCGAAGGGATCCAATGGCCACGAATACGTCCTGGTACCTGTCGATTACTTCACAAAGTGGGTGGAAGCTTCTTCCTACAAGATCCTAAATGCCCGAAAGGTATCCGAGTTCATTCGGGCCAATATCATATACCGCTATAGGGTACCTTTCGAGATAATCTCCGACAACGGCTCTCATTTTGAAGGGGACGTGAATCGTCTGCTGGATAAGTTCAAGATCCAAAGACACAAATCCTCCCCCTACCGGCCACAAGCCAATGGTGCCGTTGAAGCAGCCAATAAAACTCTCGAGAACATCATCAGAAAAATGGTCGATACAGAAGAAGACGGCCGTAAAATTGCCACTAGCCCTCTGGGGCTATCGTACGTCAGTCCGCACACCCACTGGGGCTACCCCTTACTCCCTGACATATGGCATGGAAGCGGTACTACCAATAGAAGTGGAAATTCCATCATTAAGAGTATTGATGGAAGCTAATATAGCAGAAGTTGACTAGGTCAAAGGGCGATACGAAGAACTGGCCCTAATTGATGAACGACGCCTGTTAGCCTTGGAGCATACCCGGGCATATCAAAGGCGCGTCGCCCGAGCTTTCAATAAAAAAGTCAAAGGCCGTGATATCCAAGTTGGAGACCTCATGCTTCGAGAGAAACCCCCTCGTTATGTTGATACTAGGGGAAAATGGAAGTCTCCCTGGATGGGACCGTACATTGTTAAGGAGATTCGATCAGGAGGTGTCGTGCTTCTCACGAACCAGGATGGGGAAGATCTTGTCCAGCCCTTCAACCTTGACAAACTCAAAAGGTACTATGCCTGAGCCATTCTGTCCAGCTAATGCTTCCCTCTCCATCCCGCTAGAGGGCATATAAAAAAAATGAAAATAAGAGGAGAAATAAGGGCTCGCTAGGCAGAAAACCCGAAAGGGCGGCCTAGGAAAAAATTAGAGCACAAAATATATATATATATATATATATATATATATATATATATAAAAAAAAGAAAAAATAATAAGGAGATAAGAAGGAGGGGGAAGGCATTATTTGAAGCCCTCAGCGTACTACCTCCAGTCTTCATCACATCAGAGGCTCGGCTGACAGAAGAGAAAAAACCACGACAAAGCAGCTCATATTAAAACACTAAAATATAATTTTACAGGTCCTAAGGTGCAACTTGGGAATATTTATTAAGACGTCTACATTATACATTAATTGCATTGTACATATCTATATATACTGCCTGTACCCCCTTTGTTGTTCCCCAGAAACAATTTCTTTTCTTGCAGCCTTAGCCCCAAGCGGTCTATCAATGCCAGCGGCGTCCACCGAGCCGGACCCATATACTCCTTCTGCGAGGCGCAGAAGAAGCCCTGGACTCATCAGCATGAGAGCCACCAGATGTGTCTCCCTCTTTATCGTCAGCATCTCCGTTCTCCTGAACAGCCATATTGCTCGGACCAGCTCCATCATCTCTGAAACCAGTACCCCATGGTATCCCGGTTTGATGATCCGACACTCCGCTGTTCCTGCGTCTGATCGCGAAAAGAAAAGAGAAGCTATGAAAGGTGGCTACGAGCACGGGCTCAATAGCCACAGGGCACCGAAATAATAAGGGATGCGGCCGTTTTCCCATTCCGATGTCACCTGAAAAGCCCGCTCTGATTCAAAGGTGTATTCTCATTAATCCCTTTCTTAAAATACAGCGTGCCGTTACCTTTTAGATGTCCGGTATAGCTTTATTTTCTGTGTGAATTTATTTTTGCATGTGTAAAATATTGCATCATATACATTATATTGCATTATACCATAATATTTGTACAGGTTTCTTTCAAAAAATATATATATAAAAAGGGGGGGGGGAAGATACTAATATTCGCAGGAATCCAAAGCTAATGTGCTCGGCACGACTGGCTTCTATTAAGACCACCACCCATGACACTGGGACCCGTTGTACCACCGATTCTAAATCCCCGACCTCTGCCCCGGCCGCGGCTCGACCCAATATCATCATCATCATCGTCGTCATCTTGACGTCTGGGCCACCGCGCTGTGCTACTTCCCCTGCAAGAAAATTCATCGGCCGGTTTACGTACGCTTTGTCGATGCCGAAAGCTTTTCTTATAAGTGGACACGTTCACCTACAAAAAAAAGAGTATACAAAAAAATAATAGAAATAAAAAAAGAGAAATATGTTAGTCTCAAATATATATATATATATATATATATATATATATATAGATATTTATATATAATAATAATAATATGAAAAAAAATAAATATAGAAGAGAGACAATAAAGGTGGATGTGTCTACCGAACGAGCCTGCTCCGGGAGACGACGCTCCTCCGGAATCTCGACATCAGGAAGAACCTGCTCTACCAAGCCACCACCCCACTCATACTGGAAAGTAGAGAAGACATCATCAGGTTCTGTAAACATCAGGTTCTCGTCGAGAAATGAAGCAGACGACCCTGGCCTGGCAGAAGCATCAGAATGCCGCCTGGGCGCAACAGGAGCAGGAGGAGGGGGATGCAGCTCTAATCTCAGGAAATCCTCATACGCCATCACTGGATAGTCTGTCGCTGGCATGAGGTATTTCCCCAAGTACTGATACCTGTTGGGCAGTCGATCGGGCTCTATCACCCAGGAAGGAGGCCGAGGAGGCACCACTGGAGCTACTTGAAAAGACTGATGCTGACGGTTCACCCGCTCGCCCATATATAAAGAGTCCACCATGATGGAAACCATCAATATTCGGCAGCGGCCGAGCATCAAAGTAACATAATAATGACCCTCCAGGCCCTCCCAAGGAAGGAAGTGCACCGTACTAGGACTCGAGCTAATAATCCGCTCCAGCACTCTTTCCCTCTCACTACAACCATCATCCTCGGCCGATCCACCCTGTTACTATCAACATACTGGGACAGGTATGGAGGCTGGTAAACTCGCCGAATGAGACGACCCGGCGAAAATGTGAAAAATGAGAAGGCCCAGACCTGCAGAAAAAAAATGTATATGCTGTCAAAAAAATAAATAAATAATATATATATATATATATATATATATATATATATATATATTTGTGTGTGTGTGTGTGTGCTAAAAAAATGATACATAGAAAAGAGAGAGAGAGAAAGACAGGAAAAGGCATGTACCTCCCACGCCGGGGTAAACCCATTCAGAGTCGGCGAATCATTTCGGCCGATTTGAAACGTGGCTCAAAACCCAGGAGGTCCACCACCTCCTCCCTACGATGACGGAGAGTGAAATCAGGGGCCAGGGTCTCCCCTATGCTGGTAGGAATTCCGTCGCGAAAAGTCGCAGGTCAAGGTCGCCTCCCCCCAGCTGAAGTGGAAAGTATGGGTGGTGTCCCACCAAAAGTCCCTGAGCACATCAAAGATGGGCAGATAACTGGTGAAGTGGGTGAAGGAATGCATGAAGACGTTGAAGCCGGACCCCTCCACCAACAGCTGTGCCGCCTCGGGCAACATGGCATAGATCTCGGCTACGTTGAAGCATGATGCCCGCGCCCTCTGGAACTCCCTGCGAATCTAAAAAAAGGAAGAAAAAGAGAAAAGGTAAGTCCCATATCCTTATTTTCTTCTCTGCACAGTCTTTTAATAAATAAGTGTAAATAAATAATGAACATGTTGCATGCATTATACTTCATAAATTTTAAAATTGTAGCATGCTAAAAAAAACAAAAACAAAAACCTTGTTCATAATAAAAAAAATAAAAGAAAAAATATATAATTCTTTAAGTTAACACATACCATTTTCATACATGTACATAAATTTACATGTGAATAAACATTTATTAAACATCATTCTTTTACGCAAAAAAAAAAAAAAACAAAGGAATCTACATGCTGTACATACATACTAAATTATTTTGCATTCTTATATATATATATATATATATATATATATATATATATATATATATATATATATATATATATATATTTATATATATTTATATTTATATATATATATATATATGAAAAATGAAAGACTAATAAAACAAGCAATTTTTTTTATTTTGCATGTAAATAACTATTTGTGCATCTTAAACAACATAAAAGTGCATGTTAGATTGCATTTACCATGTGTATAATAAAACATGAAAATATTCATGCATCGTCTTATAGTTGTTCTGCATTGCATTTGCATCAAGTATAATAATTCATGCATCCATTATGTGCATTTCATTGTCCAATAAGCTACCATATGGGTACGCTAAAAAGAAGATAAAGTGTCATCGATCATCAAAACAAATATTTTTGTGGTATTTACTATGTCCCTGCAGCAGTTGCATGCTTGAAAAATGAATCTAAGGGCATGAAAAATATCTGTTTTGTCATGTTTTTATCCGAAAATATGCCAGAAAATGCGTTTCGGAAAAATTTAAATTGTATTCCGAAAAGTCCGTCTCGCGATTCTATTGCATGCAAAAATATGTTTTAGTGTAAAACATGCATCATATAGCCTCATTTGCATTTAGAATATAAATCATGCATAGTATGGTCAAATAGTGACCGCTAGTTCAAATCATGCATCGCAAAAATAAATCATATAAATTTCACGCATCATCACTTAATTACATCATTTATGCATAAATAGGACATGTATATGCATTACTAATAAAGTCAGGAGTGCTCCAAAAGTTCCAAACAATGCAGAAATTTAGCAGATCTGAAATATAGCCAGGAAAATCTCGGAAAAGAAAGAATCTTACAGTGGTGGGAGGAAGATTGGACACGTGAGTGTTCCGATCTCGCAAGATGTTGCCCCAATCATTGTTAGAGTACCGGTAGTTGAGCTTATTCCGGACCACGCGAGGAGGCTCTCTCCTCCTCTCGTCAGATTCTGGGTGCATGGGTGTCTTCCCCTTCCTGGATCGAGAAGAAGATGTCATCTGCTAAACAAAACACTGAAATTGGTGGAAGAAAATCGAGAAAAGGAGCGAAAATAAAGAAAGAAAGAAAATAGAAAATAGACAGCAGCAGCAATGGCGGAAGGAAAAGAAAAGAAAGAAGAAAGAAAAGAAGGAGAAGCAGTGGGCTTCTCTCCCTCACTCCCGTCCATGATAAAGGGAGGAAAAGGGAATTTTTCCCTTTCCCCCCTCCAAAGTTTGATGCTGCAACACTTTAGTCCTCAGTTTTCAAAGTTTCCAAAATGGTCCTTGAGCCTAACAAAGAGTTAACAAAGTTAATCTTGTTAACAAAAAATAATGACCATCCACCAGAGGACGAAGAAAAATAATATCCTCAGTGGGTCAAAAGAAAAAAGAAAAAAGAAAAAAAGAAAAAAGAAAAAAGAAAAAAGAAGAAAAAAAGAAAAGAAAAAAAGAAAAAAAGAAAGAAAGAAGAGACAATAATAAATTCCCCAGCAAGAGTGGCAGAAATGTCAAGATCAGCCGAATCCGTGGTAGCCACCCGGGCGCAAAAAGTAAAGTCAGGTACAGTATTCTTACCCTGACTTTAGAATAATTTCCTTTTAAAGAAATTTTTTAAAAAAAAAGGAGAGAAAAGAAAAAAAGGGGGGGGTTTACTTTGTTTTTCAAATAAAAGAAAAACTCTTTTTCAAAGTGAGTTTTGATTCAAAAAAAAAAAAAAGGAATATTTCAAAAATACAAAAAAAGATGAATATTTGAAAAAAAAACAAAGAGAGCGAGAAAAAAAAGGAAAGGAAAACGAATGTTTTCCACTTCACAATTTTCAAATATACTTGAAGAAAATTTTCTTTGTCGTGCTCGACGACAGATTTTTATCGGTCGAGTGCAGTTTTCTGGAAATTTGAAAGTTTTCTGATTATGTTTGGAAACAAGGTATTGACCAGCCAGACATAATTTTGAAAATTCTTCTTAGCATGTTTCAACGACAAGGTATTGACCGGTTGAAATGTGGTTCCCGAAAAACATTCAAATCTTCATACCGTATTTGGCAGCCGTTCTCGACTGTTGGATACGGCTTTTTCGAAAAACACAAAAATCTTTTTCCTGTTGTGTTCTCGATCGGGCTTGACCCGAAGAACATGACATCCTCACTTGGTTGTAGTTTAGGTTTTTGGCCTGAACCACGTTTGGTCTGATTTCCTTTAATAGAGATTACATAGGCAGCCTACATTAGTAGGTCCGGCCATCAGAGCACTTTAAATTCATATCTTCTTAAAAACTACGATAACCTTTTATAACCGACTAAAAATGTCTAGGTTATGGAGTTTTGATAGCATGATAAACTGTGCATTATAACTGCTACCAATTGCATTACTCTCCCGTTTTAAAAATGAACGAAATTGGAGAGTCTATTGTTTATCAACGATGTTCGTCTACTCAGTAAGCCTTGGGTTACCCGTAGACTCCATCCTTGAGGGACTCTGTAGACACCCCAATTTCGTACCCCTGGTATGTGACTCTGACATAAGATATCAAGAACTGTTAAAACTTAACAAATGTCAAGTTACAGGAGTTAAAAATGCAAAAGGCAAAGCAGGATGCGCAAAACAGTAAATTGCGAGGGGTGAAAGTGTGAAAAACAAAGATGAATAGGAGCCTTGGTGCCGCCACATGCTGCTGCTGGTGCCGCGCCAGAGGGCCCATTGGCCGCACCATGGAATCCACTGTAGCTTGTCTCAGTGAACGCAAGGTACAAATTTTGAAGCTCAGTATACTCACCAATGATGCCGGCTGAACAAACTGAAGAATTCCCGATGGATCCCTGCTCTTCAAGTATAAATAGAAGGCCCCGACTCATTTCATATCTGAATGTTCGCGATAAAAATCGCAACGAAGTTCTGTCTCTCCGTTATTCCGTCAAAATATTAGTACGAGAGGTGTGAGATAGGTGAGCGAAGCCCCTAAAAGTCTCCAAACCCCGTCCAAACTCCGCCAAAATAAATATCCATAGGTTATAAGTGATCCCTAGCCTAGTTGTTAGGTATCCACCTCACTTCCCCGGCCCAAAAATCCCAAAGTAAGCCGTTACTCTGCCCGAGTAATGAGCTGAAAAACAAAAAAACTAAGCCATTATTCCGCCCAACCAAATAGGCCAAAACCTACCAAAATAAGCTGTCACTCTACCCGAGTAGACAAGCCAAAAGTCTCCGAAATAAGCAGTCACTCTACCCAAATCAAAACAACAACCACACAACAAACAACACAAAAGACTCCCTCTCCCTGAAGGACAGAGCGAGCACACTACCGCTCTAAAAGGTAAAGCCTTTAAGGGCATTATTTATTTTATTTATTTACTTTTCTGTCTATTTATTTTAAAGTTGTTATTTAAATCCGGCACAATGTAGCCAATATAAGCCGTTGTGCTGCCCGGATTAGAATAGGAAATATTATGTAAAAGAGCTTTTATAATGGCCAAATATTTTTAAACACATTTGTAATTATTGTAAGGAAATGGCTGCGAGTCCGTAAATAATGTAGCCACAGCTGTATTTGTTTTAATTTCCTGTCTTTTAATGCTTTATTTATTTGCTAAATAAATATAACAATAAGCATACTTCAGCCAAAAACCACTTTTGAGACCGAAAGGGCGAGTTGGGTGCCTAGCACCTTCCCAACTCGTAACTTAGCCTCCGAACCCATTTTCTTTTTTCTCTGGTTTATTTTTATTTTCTTTGGTTTTGCTTTATTTGCCTTAAAATAAAGATGACGACTCTAAAACTTTCAGATCCAGTGGGGCCTCGCAACACTCCTTCTTTGCACTTTTCCGTTCTCCCCTAAAAAAGGGAGAATGGGAATGGAAGGGTGATGTATTCCCATATCCTGATATCCCCTAAAAAAGGGATAACTTGATGCGGGAAACCCAAAGCTCCCATAGTGATCTGAAACGGGCCATAAGGCTATTTTTAATAAAATCCATAGTGGGGGCGTCACAATATCCTTTTTTGCACTTTTCCGTTTTCCCCTAAAAAAGGGAAAATAGGAATGAAAAGGTAATGCATTCCCATATCCTGGTATCCCCTAAAAAAGGGATAACTTGATGCGGGAAACCATAAGTTCCCATATTGGATACAAAATCCACTAAAGGCAACCGAGGCACATTCCAACGTGCTAACATAGATAGCACTCCTCTCGCACTTTTGATTTCGTCTTCCCCTAAACAAGGGAGGGTGGAACGAGAGCAGTGGTGTCCCGCATCCACACGTACGCGCACCCCTATCCAAGGGCGCGCGGGGCGCGGGGCGCGACCCGGGAACCTCACACCAATATTGCATCCCATTGACGTGCATTTTTGCCAATCATACTTCGTAATGTAATTGTCCTTGGAATACCATAAAGCTGCACAATTTCCTTGAAGTAAAGATCAACGACATGTGTAGCATCCAAAGTCTTTGTGCAAGGGACAAAATGTGCCATTTTTGAGAAGCGATCAACCACCACCATGACTGAATCTTTCTTCTTTGAGTGCGAGGCAACCCAACAACAAAATCCATGCTAACATCCTCCCATGGACTCATTGGTACAAGTAATGGAGTGTACAAACCAGTATTTTTTCCATGACTTTTGGCAATGTGACAGGTCCTACACCGCTCGATACACTTTTTGACATTTCGATCCATCCTTGGCCAATAATAATTTTCCTGAACAAGTGCAAGAGTCTTATCTCTACCAAAATGTCCAACAAGTCCTCCATGGTGAGCTTCATTGATAAAAGCTTGTCGCAGAGAATATTCAGGAATACACAAAAGTTTATCTATAAAGAGAAACCCATTGTGAATCAAAAAAAGTTTAAATGGAGTCTTCAAGAATTCTTCCCAAATCTTTACAATATATGGATCATCTTTGTAAAGATATTTAATTACCTCCAACCCAACCACATTTACTTGCAAGCTACACAGCAAGGAATATCGTCTACTAAGCGCATCCGCTACACGATTTAAAACTCCAGATTTATGTTTGATAACAAAATTAAATGCTTACAAAAATTCAACCCATCCAGCATGACGAGAATTCAGTTTTTGTTGAGTATTCAAGTACTTCAAAGCTTCATGGTCCGAGAAAAGAACAAACTCCTTCTGCAAGAGATAATGTTGCCAATGATCCAAGGCGCGGACAATAGCAAAAAATTATTTGTCATAAGTAGAATAATTGCACCGAGAATGATTCAACATCTCACTAAAGAAAGCAATGGGTTTACCTTCTTGGCTAAGAACACCCCCAATTCCTATATTTGAAGCATCACAATCTACTTCAAAGACCTTGTCAAAGTCTGGTAGCTACAATATTGGAGCTTCAGACCTTTTTTTTAAGAAGTTTGAAACTCTTTTGAGCTTCTTCTGTCCATTTGAAACTGTCACCCTTCAAGCATTCAGTTATAGGAGCAATAATGGTACTGAAGTTTTGAATAAACCAGCAGTAAAATGAAGCTAGGCCATGAAAACTCTGAATATCATGAATAGATTTAGGAATTGGCCAGCTTAGGATAGCTTCAAGCTTATTGTCATCCATCTTGATGACATCCAAGGAAATGATATAGCCTAAGAAAATCAGGCTACGTACTGTAAAGAAATGCATTTCTTTAAATTGGCATACAACTTCTATTCTCTTAACACTTCAAATACCTTTCGAAGGTGCTCCAAATGTTCTTTCGGGATAGAGCTGTAAAAGTAGAGGGAGCATTAGAGAGACCAAATGGCATAACCAACCATTCATAAAGACCATCTCTTGTTTTGAAGGTTGTCTTCCATTCATCTCCGGACCTCATGTGAATTTGATGGTAGCCACTTCGAAGATCAATTTTAGAACCAATCTTGAAACCATGAAGTTGATCAAAAAGATCATCAAGGTGAGGAATAGGAAAACAATATTTGATAGTAATTTTGTTTACCGCTCTACTATCAATGCACATATGCCACGAACCATCTTTCTTCGAAAGAAGAAGGGCTGGAACTACACAAGGACTTTTACTTTCTTGGACAATACTCTTCGCGAGAAGATCTTCAACTTGCTGCTGCAACTCTTCATGCTCCTTTGGATTCATTCGATAGGCTACCTTGTTTGGAAGTGAGGCACTGGGAATCAAATCAATGCAATGCTGAATACTTCGTATTGGAGGGAGACCCAAGGGAAGTTCTTCAGGTACCACATCATGAAATTCTTGAAGATGGGGCTAAACTTGAAAAGGGGACATCATTTCCCTCTTCATTCTCCTCCAAAACTACCAAAACAAATGCTTCCATGGATTCACAAATTACTTTTTCAACTTGAGACTTAGAGAGTAAATTATTTCCCTCCCCCTTTGAAGGTTTAGGAACACTCTCCAACTTGGATGGACCCAAAATAATTTTCTCACCATTTTTAACAAAAGTATACGTGTTCTTGAAACCATCATGATATGTCTTCCGATCAAATTGCCAAGGTCTACCAAGAAGTAAATGACAAGCATCCATAGGAATAACATCACACCAAACTTCATCTTTATACTTACTACCAATCGAAAATTGAACAAGACACTTTTTTATTACATTCACATCATTACCTTTACAAAGCCATGATAGCCTGTAAGGTTGAGGATGATCTTCGGTCTTCAATTTCAGCCTCTCCACCATTGTAGTGGAAACAACATTTTCACAACTTCATCCATCAATAATTACATTGCACACCTTGTCATGAGAAGTGCACTTGGTGTGGAATATATTGTTACGAAGCCATGAGTCGTCTTCTAAGGAAGTGGCATTGAGGAGATGTCGCACCACCAAAGATTCTCCATGATCTTCATATGTAATTTTTTCCTCATCATCTAATCTATCATAGATAGGTGCAGCCTCGCAATAATCCTCGTCCTCTGCCTCTAAGGGAGTGATAATCTTGCGATTAGGACAATCTGCAGCGAAATGTCCAAAACCCTTGCATTTGAAACATGCTTTCTAATTGTTTGAACCACTTGGCTTCACAAAACCAGCATTGTTTTCCATACTTGCGGCTTTTTACATTTCCATCTGTGTTGTTGTCTTGTTCTTGGAAGTGGCTGCACTCCCTCGGTTGAAAATAGCACCACTTGGAGAAAAACGTCCACCAAACCGACGTGTTTCTTTTTGTTGTTTTTCAAACTTGAGAGACAGTTTACACACATCGTTGTAAGTTCAATATGGCTGCAATTGGACTACATTTCCAATTTTGTATCGAATCCCTCCAAGGAAACGAGCAATAGTTTGCTCTTCCGGCTCCACAATATCACATCTCATCATGAGATTCTCAAACTCTGAAATATAATCTTCCACTGTAACGCCCCAAACTCGGGTCCCACTACATGGGCCCACATCTGGCCACGTCACTACAAAATTCAAACTTAAATTAAATACTAAATTAAAATGATATCTAACTAAAATTACAAAAGTCTCCAATTAAATACAGTCATCCAAAATAAATTTCGGAACAAGTCTACTAAAAATTTGCTCTGTCTTCAATAACTTCCAACACATATAATATTTATAACCTAAAAACCTTGATTCTTCGCCGGTATCCTCTACCTCAAACTTAGTCTTTAATTTCGACCTGGAAGAAGAGGATTGTGAAGGGTGAGCGAACAAAGCTCAGTAAGATCATACGTCGCCCCTCCGGTTTCTAAGGAGGGGTGACTCAAAGAATAATCAGGATATATGTAAAACAGAGTTTTAGATATTTGACAACTTGCGAAAATCAAAGATAAGTAACGAAAGACTTAAAAATCTCTTTTTAAAAAGGAGAGTTTCAAACAGAACAAATATGGATCAAACAAGTTTGTCATTACTGACTGTCCCATACCGGCCAGTAATAACCGAATATCAAAATATTTATTTAGATCACATAAGGGTCTTTTGACCAAGAACCAAATCCCCGAAGGGTACACAAATCCCGTAGAGGCGAATCCCGAAGAAGGTACACAAATCCCCCGAAGGGTACACAAATTTAGGTATATCCGGATAACCGCACTCACAGGCCAAGTGGTGCAAATTTCAATTATTTCAAATGTTGTCACGAAAATCCCCGTGACGGGTTGTTCATACTTAGTGATCATAAATAATTTCAAAATATAAATAGTACTGTTAATGTACTATTATCAAAACATAAATAATATCAAAGTTCGTCATTTTCAATATCAAAGAGCATACCGACAAAATTTTACGAATACAAATAAAATTTCTCAATAACAAGGTATTTCATAAAAATCAGAGTAGACATGAAAATCTACGAAAACGAAGGTATAACGAAGATATTTAATAACGCAAACGACGGAGTCAAAGCAACTACCGACACGAGGTCGGGTATGGCAAATGAAGGAACGAAATTCAAGAATAGCGGAAGCCTAACATAAAAGTATTTTTTTATACTTTTTCAAAGAACCTAAAAGAAACGTAATCCCTTACCTCGATATGTTTATCAAAGGTATTCCTGCGACCCGTACAATCGTCCTAAGCTCGCTTGTCCAAATCTAAATTAAACACATCACTAAATTTAGAATTTTTGGATATAATTTATATTTGACAATACAAGGGGTTGGTTGTCATTTAAAAACAATAAGGTTCTAATCTGAAACCAAAAATAATAATAATAAATAAATAAATAAAATCAAAGTCTAAACACTAGTAGAAAGCTTGGGATTCTTTGTTGAAACTTTCCCAATTATGTTTTCAAAATACAACGTATGATTCATTAGATAATCTATTTTTTTTAAAAAAAAAACTTTTGGTTTGACTTTGTGCTCCACGCACTGCCACACCTTCCTGCACACACACACAAAGTTAATTAATACGCCCACTCCCTCTCTCTCTCTCTCTCTCTCCCCCTACTTCGTCTCTTCCCTTTCTTCTACTTTCCTCTCCTTTCTTTTTATAAACCTACATCACAGTATTCAGTCCGCCATCTTCTTGATTGATCTGTTCTTCTCTTCGTTCTTTTTTTTTTCTACAACTAGCATACACCAGTGCTATTTCCAACATATTTGTCAACCTCAATTACAAACCCAATTCCAATAATTCCTACTGATTCAATTTATGGAGGAAACAAGGAGCGGTCACGAATATAACGATGTGCTTACCTTATGTAGTTGCACGAGTCCTTAACTCCCCACCGAACGATGTAATCGCCTTTCTGTATCAGCCGGACCTCTCTCGTCGATCTCCTCCTACGCCGCCGCCTCTCCCTTTCTCTCTTTCTCTCAATCTCTAGACTCTACCAAAACGGAACCCCAAAGCATCGGTAGGATAACTTATAAATCACAACCCACTTTGTGATTGATTCACATTCGAACTCTTGATCAACCGAGGAAAGACTTCTTCCCGGAGACAATTTCGGTAGAGATATATCCATAAGATATTATCTTGATGTTGTTATTATCCAATATTATAATACCTTCCCTTATTTGTTATATATAAACGTATATGGCAAAATTATTTTATTTTATCATTATTGTTCTTGTTGTTATTATTATTATTATTATTATTATTATTATTATTATTATTATTATTATTATTATTATTATTATTATTATTATTTTTAACGGCCCAAATTCGAAATTTATCCAAAATCGAAACTAGACCCGAAATAATTTGATCAGCCCAAAACAAAACAATTAAATTATTTTAAATTTTTTACATTTCATACTAGCATTTTCGGGGTATTACATCCACAGACAGGTCTTTTTGCTTAAAATTGTGGTATTTGAGAAAAGCTTCATGAAGATAATTGTAAGGGTATTTTAGGCATTGCCTAATATATCTTGCCCTCACTCTCTTGGTCATAATAGGATTTATTTTGGTATTTTTGTGTTAGGATTTTAGTAGGATTTTTTATTTAGAAGTAGGTGATATTTTTAGTAACAAAATCCTTGCATAAGTGTTTAGTTATTAAAGGTATCAATTTAGGAAAGATAATCTTGTGCATTTCACATCTAAATCTCTTTCCTAGTTGGTTTCGTGTATTGCCATGTTTATTGCGAATCCTTGGAGTCTTGGACGACAAGTTGCGGTGTATATATAGGAGATATAGGAGGCTGCTTGAGAGGGCTGAGCATATAGGCGTAGTTTCGAGAAGAGGTGAGCGAAAAGAGAGAATTGATTCAGATTTCTTATATCTTTGAATTAGAGAGAAGAGATCAACCATTGTTCGAAGGCTGCCGAAACAATCCTGTGCGTTTTTATTTCTTGAGGAACACTTGCCTTGTGTTTCTGAAGCTTCTTTGTGTTTCGGTTTTAGTGATTGTCTTAGAAAGGCTTTTGTTTTTTTTGGTTCTTTCTTCCCACGTTTGGTTTAGTGTTTATGTGGGTTTTGTGATTCTCCAAGATTGTATATCTTGTGGGAATTTTGTGTTTTTGTTTAGAGTCAAAAACAGTTTTTGGTTTTTAATATATTTGTTGCCTTGAGGCTGATCTACAAGATTGATTCTTGTAGATTGTTTTTGTGTGATTTTTAGTCTTACTAAGTGTGTTAAATTTCAAATCTCAAAACAAAAGTTCCGCTGCAAATTTACGTTACACACTTTCGGTTCACATTGTTCTGCCATTGTTGCAACATTCACCGCAACATTGACGATAACATCGCCCCATATTGAGTGTCAGGGCATCGCGTTCTTTCAATTGGTATCGAGCCTCCTCTTGACATCACTAAGAGTAGATTCTTTAGTAGCAATGATGGATTCTCAATTTGATAATTTTGTGTTGTCCTAATACTTTGAAGAAGAAAGGTTTATACAATGACTTTTGTTGCGTTAACTCTTACGTCTCTAAAGATGGTGCGTAATCGAATCGATTTGATGGATGCATATAAGGAGTTGTACAATGATTGGGAAAAGAGAGTTTGTCAAGTTAAGTTGCTTAAAAAGGCAAATGACTTGTTAAAGAAAGCTAATGAAGAACAGAAGGAGTGTATTACAAGGATGGAGAGTTTGTTGACCAAGAAGGATGTGGAGATTGAAGGTTTAAAAGAGCAGCTCATTCAAGCCAATGAAACCATGGCTAAATGGAACTCAAGCCAACAAAAAATGGATGAGATGTTGAATTCTGATAATTCTGGTAAGTCTGGTATTGGATTCATGCCCAAGATGTTTGTGAAAGAAGGTGAAGGTATGCCTACTGAACCAAAACATCCCACACACAATTTTCAAGAAACTGCCTTCTTTGAAAAACCGAGAACAAGAAAGAAAAATTTTGTTTGTCACTTCTGCCATAAGCCTGGTCACATACAACCCTTTTGTTTTCTGAAAAAGGCCATGTATGAGAATGGAATGAGGCAAGATTTCTTTGAAAAAGCTCATTGGCGAACCGTATGCAGCGACCAATGCGCCAGCCAATGTTGCAACATTGGCAGACACATTGGAAGCCTCATTCAAAGACAAATCAGAAATTTTTCAAAAATCTCCAACCCAAAGTTTTTAAACAGATGTGGGTTCCTAAGGGTAGTAATGACAAAGGCAAGTCCAAATATTGTGAACCCTTTGATATATGTCCTGGTTCTAAGCCGTCCTATGATGAATCTCCTCCAAAATGTTCAGAACCAGCATCTGAAACCTGTAAATCTGCACATGATCAGACTGAACTTGCATATTCTGAAAGTTCAGCCAATGTTATTCACAATGTTTCACCCAATGTTTCACCCGATGTTGCAACAATGGGAGCAACATTGGACAGAAACTTGGCAGATTCAGAAACAGGTCCTGAACTTTCAGAATCAGTTCCTGTACATTCAGAAAATCAGTCAAATTTGAATGGTTGCAGCCATGATATTCCTAGCCGTATTCAGAAAAACCATCCAATCTCTCAAGTGATAGGTGATATTCATGATGGGATATACACAAGGAGAAGAAGTAAGGTTGAATCTCAAAAATTTGCATGCTTATCAAAATATTTTTGAGAGAAGCCTTAAATCTTTTATGGTTGCTTCAAATGATCAAAGATTATGTGTTCACATTGATGTGTTAACCTTGTTTTTTGATAACACCTATGCATTTTTCTTAGCACAAAAATCTAGTTCATTATTCTCGAACTAATCACATTAATATAAGACACCATTTTTTTAGAGACTTGGTTGATTATGTAAATTGTTTGCATTGAACATGTTGGGACCGAAAATCATCTTGCTGATATATTTGCCAAGTGTCTTGTTTTTGAGAGATTTTTCAATCTTTGGAAATCTCTTGTGTTTTGTGTGCCATATGTCTTTACACTTAGTTAATTATTAAAAAAAAAAAAAAAAAATTTAGGCATGATTGCATTTTGTCTTTAGAGGGCACTCTAGATCATTGTTTCACATGTATGTGCCTCTTGTGGTTGCTTGGGAATTTCATTCAAAATTTGTTGTGATTTTTTTTGTTATGATCCTCTCTCTCTCCCAGTTCTTGAGTATGTTTAAAGTCCACAAAGGAAAGAGCTACCTTTTTAAATTTTTGGGATGCTGCAATTTGTCAAGGTACTATGGAACTTAGGTTCTCATGGGTTGATCTTGAGAAAATTGACTCCCCTTAATTGAAAAAGTGTGAAAGCTACCTAACGGAAAAGAGCTACCTATGAACAAGGTTGTGGCACCTTTCTTTTGGGACTATGAATCTTCGGATTTCATGGGTTGATCAAATGCAAAATTGCTTCCCTTGGTAAATAGTGTGAAAGGTTCCTAGTGGCATGTGTTGAATAGCTTGAAATAAAGTAGAGCTATATTCCTAGGGAAATAAAGTACCTATGGAGTTTGGTTGTGAAAAAATTATTATCTTGGGAGAGAAATTTGGTTGAGAAAATAATAAAAAAAAAACAAAATTGAAAATAAAATCACAATTTTGGCGAATGCATCTCCCAATGCAGAAACATTAGGAACTACATCTTTTGATCTAGTCTTTATCACTTGTGTGTGATTGCATTTTTTTTTCTTTTGCCTAGCTTTTAGTTATCATGTTTTTAGGCATAAAATTTTAGGACATGCATTGTTGGTATGGATATCAGCTTGGTGAAATTTTTTCCTAAACTCAAACTGTGCAAATCAATTTCCAAAAATCTCCATGTTGAAAATATTTAGTGGTTGTCTAATTTTTGTGTGGAACTAAGAGTTTTTTGAATCTGGATATGATGTGCTCAGTTATTGCTAATGGTGTGATCAAGTCTTGGTGAACCCTTCATTGTGTTTTTCAAAATCTTTGATTTTTGCGAGTTCCTAAAAGATTGTTTATCCCTCTTCCTTTTCCGGTCAAATAGGGGGAGAGAGATCAAATGTTTCTTGTGATGGTGATGATGATTTCTGATTTGTGATCCTTGCACAAATTCAGGGGGAGATGTGATTTTCTAACCTATGCAGGTTAGATGGTTTGATTGGTGATGAATAAACACTTGTCTTTTGATTTGACCAGAAAGGTTCAACAAAGGGGGAGATTGTAAGGGTAAAATAGGCATAACCTATTTTAGTCTTGTTTTCACCTTTCTTGGTCAAAGTAGGTTTTTAAATTAGTTAACGTTAATTTAGGATTTAGTATATTTTATTAGATTTAGTTTAGTTATTTTTGGTAACAAAATATTTAATTAGATTTTGTTTTTCCTTGGTCCTTAAGGTTTTATCATTTTTGGAAACATAATTTTCCTAAAGATTTTTGGTTTTCTTGGTCCTAAAGTCTAGGAGTCATTTTTGGTAAAAAAATCTTTTATTAGATTTAGTTTTGGTATTTTTTGGTAGCATAATCTTTTTGTAGATTTTAAGTGCACATATTTGGTAACTAAATCTTTGTATAAATCCTAGTCTAACCATGATTCTTGACCAATTTCATATTTGGTAATCAAATCCCATAAGTTTGGTAAGTTGTTGATTTTTTCCTTAAATACTAATCCTTGTCATTGTTGGAGTTGGATTCCTTTATGTGTGTAGGAGATCTTGGCATTATATAAGGAGGAGCTTGGACATGGCTGGAGAGTCACGCCTTGGCACATAATTCAGGAGAAGCGGATCAAAAGAGTGCGAAAATTCGAACCCGATTTGAATTCAGTAGTCTTTGCAGAATCATGTGCTTCAGGATGTTGCAACATTCAGTGCAACATCCAGTGCCACATCCACTCTATTTACTCCTCCTACTGGACCTATGTCGGTTGTTTTCATCCAACAGCAACTACAGATGATACAAAACCAGATTTCACATCTTGATGCTCATCGGGTTTTTCTTAAGACTTTAGGGCTGCTTGATATACCTCTGGTGGAGCACCATTCTAGTCAAATAGGGGTGAGGCTGCAACAAGAGCTGGAGCTAGTGAAGCAACACATCTTTGAAGTTGGTGGTGATGCGGCCGGTGGTGATGATGTACTGCTGCGAATGATTTTTGGTGGTTTCATTGTTGTTGATTCGATGTATTATTGTGGTTCTATTGTTGTGCATGAAGCGAAGATGATGGTTGGATAAACATACTCTTTATTTGATCTGTAATATTTAGGATAAACATATTTTGAGGTTCATGTAACCTGTTATTGATGATAGTGATGTTAGTTAATTCGATATCTCTTCTATATTTCTTCAGCTCTTCTTGCGGTAGTGTGGATTTGACCAAGAATGCTCGGACAAAGGGGGTGATTGTAAGGGTATTTTAGGCATTGCCTAATATATCTTGCCCTCACTCTCTTGGTCATAATAGGATTTATTTTGGTATTTTGTGTTAGGATTTTAGTAGGATTTTTATTTAGAAGTAGGTGATATTTTTAGTAACAAAATCCTTGCATAAGTGTTTAGTTATTAAAGGTATCAATTTAGGAAAGATAATCTTGTCTGTTTCACATCTAAATCTCTTTCCTAGTTGGTTTTAGGTGTATTGCCATGTTTATTGCGAGAATCCCTTGGAGTCTTGGGCGACAAGTTGCTGCAATTTGTATATATAGGAGATGCCGAGCGCCTTCATGGGAGGTGCAGAGAGAGAGAGCATATAGGCGTAGTTTCGAGAAGAGGCTGTGAGCGTAAAAGAGAGAATTGATTCCAGATTTCTTATATGCTGAATTAGAGAGAAGAGATCAACCATTGTTAAGACCGCCGAAACAATCTGCTGCGGTTTATTTCTTCGAGAACACGCCTTGTGTTTCCTGAAGCCGCTTGCGTGCTTCCAGCTTTTAGTGATTGTCTTGAAGTTCTGTTTTCTTTTGGTTCTTTCTTCCCACGTTTGGTTTAGTGTTTATGTGGGTTTTGTGATTCTCAAGATTGTATATCTTGTGAGAATTTTGTGTTTTTGTTTAGAGTCAAAAACAGCTTTTGGTTTTTAATATATTTGTTGCCTTGAGGCTGATCTACAAGATTGATTCTTGTAGATTGTTTTTGTGTGATTTTAGTCTTACTAAGTGTGTTAAATTTCAAATCTCAAAACAAAAGTTCCGCTGCAAATTTTACACACTTTCACATTATTCTTACCGCCATTGTTGCAACATTCACCGCAACATTGGCAATAACATCGTCCCATATTGAGTGTCCGAGGCATCGCGTTCTTTCAATAATTGTTTGGTAAAAAATTTCTGTATAGTTCCTTCTTCATCTTGTCCCACGTTCGGATCCCTTGCTTGCCATCACGAGCACGTTGTTTCTTCAAATGCTCCTACCACATTGATGCATATTTCTTCAACTTAATAGCAACGAACTTGACCTTACTATCTTACGGAATCTCCACGAATTCAAAGACTTTCTCAACAGAGTTGAGCCAATCAATGAACTCATTAGGATCATTTCTGCCATCAAATTTTGGAATATCAACTTTAAAGTCGAAAAAATTGTCACGAACGTTGTTACTTCGAAATCCTTGACCATGAGAGATCGATGTTGTCACTTGAAGCTTCACCATGAAACGTGATTGAATTCCATTTCATTATTGGTAGAATCAACCTCTGAAACATGACCCTCAACATCACGTTCCATAGGTTCGCAACGTGTAAGACGCTGCTCGAGCTATTGCACTTGTCTCCTTAATTCTTCCAACTCAATATCACGAAGGTCCCTTTGACGAGCAGGTTGACGATGCCGGAGAGGCATGGCTGCCAAAGGAAGAAACATATCTTCTTAACAACCAGAAAAGCTCACAAAATATCTATTCATAATCTGTGTTTTGTTCATTACAAAATAACCCTTTTATAGGAAAACTTGGAATAACCCTCCAAGATAAGACCATGAACAAAAAATACTAAGGGTGAGGCTGCTCATTTTCCTAACTGTCTAGAATGAGAGAATCACATAATATCAAAAGTTTGAAGGACTCTTCAAATTTCTGCAGCAGAGTATTATTCCCTGAGCTTACAGCAAAAATTTGCAACTCTTCAAATGACACAGAAAAGTTGCAGATTGTTGTTGTAAGTTCAGGGAATAATACTCTGCTGCAGAAATTTGAAGAGTCCTTCCAACTTTTGGTATTACGTGATTCTCTCATTCTAGACACTTAGGAAAATGAGCAGCCTCACCCTTAGTATTTTGTTCATTGACTTATCTTGGAGGGTTGTTCCAAGTTTACCTGTGAGAACCCGAAACCTACTTGTATTACTTGTCTTCCATACATGTTTAACATGATTAGAATATGTTTTTAACATGCTAGTAGTATCCCTAACATGATTGACTCGATTGCATTCCTTAATCGAACCGTTATTGCCGTATCGAACGCCTATTGCCTTGCATGCTCTAGATTGACTTGTTCTTGCTCGGGCTTTGATATTTGGACTTAGCCAAGACCTTGAGAGACATTTATAATTGTTTTTAGGACCCTTGATACTCATTCTAATGCTTCTTGGAGTTGTACATGCCTTATACGCGTTATACGTGCAAATCTGGACCTGTTTGACCTAAAGTATGGCCTGAGGAATCGTTCTACCCTGCCAACCGAACATTTTGGGCATTGTTCGGCCACCATGACCGAACATTATGAAGGAATTTCGGCCACCACAACCGAACAGAGCAGAAATCCAGCAAAATGGGATTTTTCTGCAGTTTTGGCTGATTACGATTGTGCCCTTACTAAACCTCTACCATTAGTGACTTAAACCACCTGTATTAGAGTCTAATTAGCCTAATCTAAGCCTAATTAAGATTTCTAAACCTAATTCCTCCACTCACCTAATGACATGTGGATTCCATTAACATTAATCAAGCTGATTGCTCTACATCAGCTCTCTACTCTTCATTTCACGATCATTTCCTCGCCGTCTTCTCCAAATTAGGCGAGCTTGTGCGTGAGAGTATTGGTGAGATTAGTGCGTGAGGGGTTGGCTTCCAAGAGATTCAAGACCGCTTGCGATTCCGAGACCGCCACAGTGAGCCGCTGTCGAGACGAGCGTTCGACACCGACAGTTTTTCTTGCTTCGTCCATTGCTTGGCTTGAGGTAAGCTATCAATTTCCCTTAGGTCCATGCTAGAGATAACATTCTACCTCTTCTTGCTTCCCTTCTCTCATGTCTAATTCATTGCTCTCCTTGATTTCTACCATGATATAGGAGTATGTTTGAGAGTATGAAAATCTGCAAGTATAAACTATGAATGCAAATGCTTTGATTTGGACACTAAGCCTAGAAGTAAAAGTGTTCTACTCTATATTAGGAATAATTATTATTCTTGGGTCATAGACTTTCGACCAATATTTGGGGAAAACGTGATCTAGGGTTCCATAATTTAGGAACTTGAGTTTATTGTTAGCTATGGTTATAAATCGGATTAACGACTTAGATTAATCAATGCGATGACTTAGAAAAGAGTTGGAAATGCAAATAGTGTTTAACCCTATTTGGTTTGATTTATAGAAATGACTCAACGGAGTCGACAATAGTGAGCTATTGAACAATACAGGCTCAATGATCGATCCCTACGACGTTATTACATGTGTTACACTAGAAAACAAATTCTAGACTCTTGAAATGGATTGACTATCATGCTTGTATCTTTATGACATAATAAATGCATACTTGATATATATTGAGTTCGCTCTTGTCGAGCTCATTCTTGCTTGTTTATTGATGAGATTATATACTTGTCTCGAACGAGGACGCTCTTGTCGGACTCGTTCCATACTAACCATTGTTGAGTAAATACTACTTGGCATTGCATGAGTCCAGCTGGCATACTTGATCTTGTCACACACGCCTCCACTGCCGGCCACAGTGGGGAAGAGCTCTCCTTGGCCAACCAATACGCGACCATTGAGATTGACTACTTGTTTTCCCGAGCATCCCTCGGAGATCGATGTATTATCACACCCATCGATTCTTGCACGTCATGAAGGTGTCTGTTTTGCAGGTCTACGAAGCGGCCCAGCTCCATATCCTCATATTATGTGACTATGTGCAATAATGTGCAATTCATATACTTGATCTACATGCTTGTAAATATTGTCTTGCCTAACGTGTTGCAAATTGCCATGTCATGCATGATTGGTAGCTTACGAGTCATTATGACTTACCCGTTCCCACTGCTTTTTTAGATCCTAGCAGGTCAGGACCTCCCCGTTGAGGATCGCAGCGCTCGTTCGCCTTAGTTCTCTTTTGATCAGGCTTTTGCAGTTGAAGAGGTGGTTTAGAAGTCCTCTTCTCTTCTTTTGTATTTTGTGAGGACGATGGGTATAAGCTAGTCATCTAGACTATGCTTGGGATCGTATAGACTTGTACTCGTGTATTCCTGTTAGCTACTTGTAGTATTAACTCCTGTAGTATTTGTACTTCTCTTGATGCCGGCAATTATGTTAGCCGTGCCTTGTATATCTTGTTAGCGTTCACTACGTATAGACTTCCGCTGAGCATCCTTTTAGCTCTTATTTATTTCCTTGTTGTATATACTGCTTAGCTTGGGTTCCGGCTGTAGTGTCGCCGAAGACTTGGATTAAATGTTTAACTGTTTTATCAGGTGAAATGATTTTGTAATTTACCGACCTTTTGTGTCGAGTTCTCTTGCGACTGAAATGTTGCGTCACGTCAGTTTTAAAAATAAAATGTTTTGAGTCTTTGCATGTTCGTTTCTTGTCCTGTCTTGTCTTGTTTGGCGCTTCGGCCCGCGGTTCCATCTCGGGTCCGGGGTCGGGGTCGCCACATTACCTATATAAAGGGTTATTTTGTAATGAACAAAACACAAATTATGAATAGATATTTTGTGAGCTTTTCAGCTTGTTAAAAAGATCTGTTTCTTCTTATATCTTACTCTAAAGTCTTTGGTGGACTCCTAGAATGGTGAGTGTTGAGTGTGCCTTGTATTTTCTGCTACTTCCCCATACTTTCCAGTGTCAGTTACCAATTTGACATTAAGGTGCACATGAGATTTCACGTATAGGACATTTTGGTCATTTTCTGGCAATGCTTTCTCTACTTTTATATTACCCAAAGAGAAACTTATTTTTCTTCTTCTCCAACAACTCTTTCTCTGCTTCTTCTCTATCAATGACCTCTTATGTAAATTTTAATTGAGATAAAACTCAAGAGAGTGTGAATCTTTTATTCAAAATTTTCTATTGAAAAATAAATAAAAATAGAGCAGAATCATATCAGATATGAGAGAGATATAATTGAAGATCAGATAATCACAATCAGGCGTCAAGGCCGCCACGAATAAGAACTCACAAAAAATTAAAGTTGTCACAGTCCCTCGACATTTCTCCCTTTCTCTCTCATACAACATAATACACAAACATACACCACGAATTTCAAAACTCATATTTGAACGAATCACAAATGTATACGACAAAGATGAGACACGCCATGGTTCAATCTTTCTTTATCGTCCCTAGCTTAAACTCTAATAAATTTCTCATCGGCACCATTGATATTGTTTTTGAACTACTTTCGATTGGGCCAAAATATGATTAACTTTCAAAATTACACAATAAATCTCACATTGTACCCCAACCTACGAAATGTCTCACTTCCATACCTTATTGTTCTATTTGTCCCACTTTGCCCCCTTCCGTCTGTGGGTGCTGAAAATAGTAACGGAAAATGGTATGTGCATGTCACATGAAGATTATTTTAATCATTTTTCTTGGGGTTCAAAATGGGATTTGATTATAACTTCATTATTTAAATAAAAATAATAAATAATTGTTTCAATAATCCAAAAATAATTATATGGCCAATTTACAATTCCCCCCGCAAAGTATCCACCAAATCGCATAGTACACCCTAACCTAAGGTTTGTCTCATAATGGTATGTGATGCTATATTGTTTTCCATTTTCCACCCTACCCCTTGATGAACGTTAGAAAAATCACTTTAAATAGCACGTGGTCTTCCACGTGCGGGGAAAAATGATATTTCCCTTATCTGGCTAAAGAGTAAATGTATTAAAAGGAAAAACTCTAATCTCACATCCTCTCATTCTCTCATCTCCTAGTGCAATTCCATCTTCGCCTCCATCGTAATAGTCGTCATCTCTAGCCCCACCATATATAGAAACCGCCATCTCCAGCCTAAACCCTTCCCACTCTAGCCACTCCTATCACAACTCTGACGCCTACCTCTTATGATTTTAGCCAAATTCTATCTTCGATCTCCCTCATTCTGTCCCCTGCAAAAGTCGCACCTGAAGTAGCAATCAGATGCTATAGAGTATACTTACTAAAAACCCTTATAAAAACATGGTATTAATAGAAAACCAATAACACATATCGTCGAATTCATTTGAAAGAGAGTCAGACATGAATTAAGAGAAATGGTAAAGGGTTTTATTGGAATACTCTTCAATTTTGCTGGAGAAAATTGGACATACGACCGGCTTGCATATGGCTTAAAACATAGTATCGAAATTGAGAGGATGTTGTAGAAGCTATGGTTCTAGATGATTTCGACCTCATAGTAGCTGTCATGGTGGTCGGGTTGAGTTATTTAAAGAATTATGAGGTGGCATTAGTCAAATATGGCCATTTGACCCGGTTAATGAACATATATAGCCTTTGACCAATTGGTTTACACTGGTTTATCAATAAACCAGTGTAAACCACTGTAAACCACTTGGTCGACCTGATAAACCAGTGGTCGACCAGTGTAAACCATGGATAAACCAGTGGTCGACCAGTGTAAACCTTGGTCAACAACTGGTTTATCCGTCGACCAGTGGATAAACCAGAAATTTTCGTATGTTGAGCGGTGAATTTTTACTGGTTTACCGATAAACCAGTCGTGGTTTATCAGTGGTTTATCAATAAATCAGGCCATAAAAGAGTATTTTTTTTTTAAGTGAGGCTACAAATGACCAAGTCATCTTTGACTTGGCCATTTTTGTAAATGCCCCAATTATGAGAGAAAAAGTAAAGTTAAGTTAAGTCATGTAAGAGGATGAAATGGGGGATGAGAAATTGATTGATTTCAGTGGTGGTTTCGGAGAAGGTGAGTGGATCCAATTTCATACAAGAAATCAGAGATGAGACGGGTATCTATGGGTAAAAGTTTTTCATATCTTTTGTTTGTGTACTTTGTTTTCATCATCAAGATAAAAAAATTGTTAATGAAACCAATGCGTATCTATCTTTTGGTTTAAGAGAGAGAAATTTAAGAGAGAGGACAAAACCCAGATCGGGTTCTGGGTTAATTTTTGTTTTGGGGACGACACTGAAGATCGGAAAATATGGTGGGTCTTTTCTCTACATTTTCTTTTAGCAAGAAAAAAATGAATGGTGGACCTCCACTCCATTTTTTTTTTTTTTTACATTTTAACTTTACACACACATTTATATAAATTTTTTAGAAAATTATATTTTATTTCTTAATTTTATTAAGCTAAAATACATTTAGCACCCCCAAAGTTTACACAAAATTCTTAATATTTCCCTCGGGTTAACATGTGAGAACCCAAACCCATTACTTGCATATCATGTCTCCTATACTTGATTAATATGTTCATTATGTGTTTTAACATGTTTTAAAGTCCATATTGTTCATACAATGCTCGCATTAGGTCAACCATGTTCATAGTTGCTTGTATGCCCTCTATATGTTGCATGCCTTGTTATACCAGCTTCGTGTATCGTCTTAACACTTAACTAAGTCCTACTAGAGCCTTAGTACCTTTATAACATGCTTAATGTATGCCTTAACATGTTAGAGACTTCATTCTATTCATGTCATGCTTGCATTAGAGTTATTACGTTCATAGTCGCTTGAATGTCTTCTATGTGTTGCATACCTTGCCGTTTGTGCTTTGAGTGTTCACCTTAGCATGTTAGAACTTAACCAAGTCTTGTTGGAGTGCTATTACCTTGCATAAATGACTTATAACATTCATCTTGATCATAGTAGGCTTGGTTGAGAGTTTAGAAGCATTGTTGCTTCGTTTGAGCCTTAGGGTTTCTCGGGATTTCCTTCGTTGCTTGTATTCTTTGTGTTTTCAACTTGTGAGAAGTTCATTTGAGTTATAGACCAAGTGTACTAGTATTTATCATGCTTGCACAATCATTGTTCATAGACTTGTTACCTTTGGTTATGAGATGACCAATTTATTCCTTCACAGACCAGTCATGTTTTTGGGCAAACTTCGGGAAAATTCTGGTACCAATCCACTAAATAGAATTTTCTAAAAATTTAGTATGTTTTACCTTCATATGTTAGGATACTCTCTGTAAAATTTGGTAATTTTCCAAGGTGTCTAAGTACCTCAATTAGGTCTTGACTTACGGCTGTGCCAGAATTCAGTTTTCAGGAAAACAACTTCTGTACATGAACTTGTAGTAACCATATCTTGATCAATATAAGTCCAAATGGAGTAATTTAAAATTCTAAAATATAGTTCAATGAGTCTAGTTTCAGAAAAATCAAAAATCATCTCATTTGGAGTTGTGAGCGATTTATGGTCGATTTTACAAAATTGACTGTCCAGTAACTTATCAAAAAATGGTCATGAACTTAGCCCCAGCATCTGAGGCGCCCGCCTGGGCTTTGGTGAGGCGCCCGCCTCAACATCAGAGGCCATCTACGGGATTTTTACTTCCTGTTCTGGTGTGTACGACTTTTGCCACTTAATACCCCATCCTATTTGACCCTAAACCATCCTATTAGACCCTAATTGAGTGGGATTAAGCCTAACCTCAATCAACCTCCACTTGACAAGTGGATTTGGAAGCTCCCTCCTTGTGACAAGTGGAATTCCACCCACTTCATGCAAAATATAAAAGCCTCCCATTGTTGTAATCAAACTTAAACCTTCAAAATTCAGATCATCTTCTTCTCTCTCTTGCCATGTCTTGTGTGTGTAGAGATAGGTGAGACTAGTGTGTGTTGCTTCCATAGATTGAGCTCCCGACCTCCGATTGCCAAACCGAGACCACCGAAGTGAAGCTATCGTCGAGGAGCACGTTTCCATCCGAATAGTTTGTGCTCATTCCATCTTTTTCTTGGGTGTAATGTAAGCTATTGATTCCCCTTAGGATGTATGTTAGACTTGCCATGTTCCCCTCTTCTCATGATTCCCATGCTTCTACCATGTCCAAGCCATGTTTGTTGATGATTTGATCCTATGAGATTTTTGAATGACATGTTCATCTTGTTGATTTAGTCCTAAGCCTAGAATTAAATGTGTTCTATGCCTCCTTAGGAACAACTATTGTTCTTGGACTAATGGATTTTGACAACTCTTAGAGACTATGATTTCTAGGGTTTCATATGCTATGAATTGTTCATCCTATTGAATTGGGTCCTATGCCTAGAATTAAATGTGTTCTATGCCTCCTTACGAACAACTATTGTTCTTGGACTAATGGATTTTGACAACTTTTAGAGACTATGATTTCTAGGGTTTCATATGTCATGATTTATTCATCCTATTGAATTGGGTCCTATGCTTAGAATTAATTGTGTTCTATGTCCTCCTAGGAATAACTAATGTTCTTGGACCATTGCATTGTAATAACCTTTGAAATAATGATTCTAAGGTCCCCTTGAATTTGAATTATTGATAATTCTTGACTATGGTTGTTAAGAGGATTAATGACCTAGTCTATCATATACGAGAACTTAGAAAAGGGTTTAGGATGCATTTAGCATTTAAACTCTGTTGGATGAATTGTTAGAGACGACTCAACGGAGTCAAGTTTAGCGAGCCATTGAACAATACCGGCTCACCGATCAATCCCTGCGACGTTTTAAACACGTTTTCCCCGAATAATAATTCTAGACTCTTGAACTTGGATTGATTACCTTGCTTGATTCTTGATGTCATATAATAGAATGCCTATTTGACATGTTGAGTTCGCTCTTGTCGAACTCAATCCTGCTTGATTATTGATGAGAATATTTACTTGTCGTGAACGAGATCGCTCTTGTCGACCTCGTTCCCTACCTGAGAATTTGTTAAGTAAACATTACTTGGCATTTGCATGAGTCCAGCTGGCATACCTGTCTTTGTTCACACACGCCTCCACTGTGGCCACAGTGGGGAAGTAGCCCCTTTGCTGTAACCATTAGAGCATCATTGGTGTGTCTATCCCGGGCATCTCCTTGGAAGATCGATGTACTTACACACATTCGATACCCGCACACTCCAGATAACGCTTGTATGCAGGAACTACGTAGCGGCCCGGCTCTCCATATATCCTTATTCTATGTGATTTAATTACGAGCACCTATGTGAAACAATGTGCATCCTGGATATATGATCTCTATGTTTATGTAACGATATCTTGCCTTGTATGTTGCATATTGCCATGACATGCATGATTGATAGCTTACAAGTCTTTATGACTTACCCTTTCCCCTTTACTGCTTTAGATCCTAGCAAGACAGGTCCTGCTCGTTGAGATTTGCTGTGTTCGTGCTTTGTGCCCTTTTTGGTCCGCCGTTGATATTTGAAGAGGTGGTTTAGATGTCCTCTTCCTCTTGTTTTATATTTTGTAAGGACGATGGGTTTAAGCAAGTCAATTAGACTATGCTTGGGAATTTGTATAGAACTTGAACTTGTTACTCTTATTAGCTACTTGTAGTTTAACACTTGTAGTAATTGTATTCCTTTTGATGCCGGCATTGTGTAAGCCGTGCTTGGTTATCTTGCTAATAGTTCACTACGTATAAGTCTTCCGCTGAGCATCCTATTAGCTCTTATTTAATTCCTGTCCATAAACTGTTAGCTTGGGTTCCGGCATGTAGTGTCGCCGATGACTTGGATTAATTGCTTAACTGTTATATCAGGTTTGAAAAGTTTTAAAAATTCCGGCCTTTTGGTGCCGAGGCGTGTTACGTCCCCAGTGTTGTGTCACGTCGTTTTCTTAAATTAAGTCATTGCATGTTAATTGTCTACATGTTTTCCCCCGTATTTGGGCGGTCCGACCCTCGGTTCCACCTCGGGCCCGGGTCGGGTCGCCACATAACATCCACAAGGAAATGTCAAATTAGCGTGACTTTTCTAATGGCTGTGGTTAGGGTGAAAAATAGGGTTTAAAAAATAACGCCAGATACTATTATGGGACAAACCTTAGGGTTGGGGTGCACAATGTGATTTGGTGGATACTTTTGAGAGAAATTGTAATTTGGCATAATTATAAGGAAAATGTTATCCTTACAACTAATTATATTACTTTCCTAACAACTAAATTTTGAATAACTTCAAAGTTGTTTTGGACAAAGACATTTTTGTTTTTTTTTTCAAGGCTTAGTTGTAAGGAAATTTATAAAATTAGTTGTAAGGCTAGCAACGTTGCTGTTATAATTTTTCTAATATTTAAATTAAAAATTACATTACTCTCCAAAATGAAATTTAAAATTAATTTAATTTATTTTGTTATCAATTGTTTTCTTCCATCAATCTCATCATTCATAGACTCACCACCATTATCACCTCAAATAACACCATTAACTCAAAAATATATTTTTGATTTTTTTTGGTCTAATTTTTTACTCCTTCGTTCAAATTAACCAATATGCAAAACTCGTCATTTATAGACCTACCACCACTACAACCTTAAATTTCACTATTTACAAATCCAAATTAATTTTTTTGAATTTTCAAATTTGAAGATTGAAACTCAAACCGATATGAAGATTTGAAAAATTGATGATTTGGAAATCTAACAATGTCATATTTCACCGAAACCACCATTGTTATGCTTACAATCACCCCCAAACACCACTCCTAATCCCACCCTCACCATCCCTGCAATCGCCGCCACCGCCAGTCACCACAACAACAAAAACGTGTTCACCTTGCTTTGCTAAAACGAAAAAATAAAATATCTTTAGCTTCCGTTAGGTCACCATTAAAATTGGATGACAGTTAGGGATAGTAACGAAATTGTATATATATCTTTAAAAGTATAATGAAAATTTCGCTCGAAACATAGTATAGTGGCAAAATGTAACAATTAATCAAAGTACAGTGGCAAAAGTAACCATTTTTTCCCCCAAAAGTTAATTTTTTATTTGATTTGATTCCTCTTTTAATTCTTTACTCCTTCCTTCAAAATAACTAATTTGAAAAACTCATCATTTATAGACACATTCATCACACAACTTTGAATTTCGCTTTTTACAAACTCAAATTCATTTTTTTTTATATTTTTTGAATTTTCAAATATTCAAATTGAACCAAAACCCATGTGGATATTTGAAAATATAATAATTTGGAAATCTCACAATGTTTTACTAACTCGACTGAGTACGGGTGTTTTTGTCATCTTAGAAAATATTGGATGACATTTGTAACGATAATGGTAAGAGGGGGAAACTGATAAGAAAATCAAAATATAAGACGAAATGAATAGAATTAAAAAAACGTAGGATATATCTATCTTTAAAATAGGTACAAGTCAAGGGATCAATTTATTATTTAATTATTCATGAAATTAATTTGCTTATGAAAAATTTACTCTTTTGGCCTTAATTCATGGCAAGTGATTTGTAATATTTATGGCAATTTTTTTCTAATCATTATTGTTTGGCATAATAAATTCATGTGTATTGTCCTTAACAAAAGGCACCAATTCATCAAATGATTCTTCATTGTTTTCATCTTCTTGACATTATGACACATTTTCTTAACTTATTTCTCTTATTTTATTCATGGGTAATAATTAAACATGCTACAAATTTGCTTAATATCTCGATACTAATCGACAATTTTATTACTATAGATACAATTTTTCATATAAATCTTATAATGTCTTTCCCGAACATATTTAAGAAAGTAAAACCATATTAATTTTTTTAGTTTCCAATAAAGTTATAGTGTCTCAACCGAGTAAGGGTATTTTTGTCATTTCAAAAAATATTGGGCGGCATTTGTAACGCTCCTGTGAGGTTGGGGAAATTGATAAGAAAATCAAAATACAAGACGAAATGAATTGAATTAAATAATGTAGGACCTAACTTTAAAATAGGTACAAGTTAAGGGATCAAACTATTATTTAATTATTCATTGAATTAATTAATTTATGACAAATTTACTCTTTTTGCCTTAATTAATGGTGAGTGATTTATTAAGTTAAAGGGTAGGTTTGTCCATACATTAAGTTGTAAGAGAAAACCTACACTTTTATAAGTAGTTAGATTAGATTAGATAGATTAGATTAGATTAGATTAGATTAAATTGTATTACTATTGATACAATTTTTCATATAAATCTTATAATGTCTTTCCCGAACATATTTAAGAAAGTAAAACCATATTATTTTTTTAGTTTCGAATAAAGTTTTAGTGTCTCAACCGAGTAAGGGTATTTTTGTCTTATAGAAAATAATGGGTGACATTTCAATTTATTATTTAATTATTCATGAAATTAATTTGCTTATGACAAATTTACTCTTTTGACCTTAATTCATGGCAAGTGATTTATAATATTTATGACACTTTTTTCTAATCATTATTGTTTGGCATGATAAATTTATGTGCATTATCCTTAACAAAAGGCAGTAATTCATCAAATGATACTTCATTTTTTCATCTTCTTGACATTATGACACATTTTTTAAACTTATTTATCTTATTTTATTTATGGGTAATAACTAAACATGCTACAAATTTGTTTAATATCTCGATATTAACCGACAATTCTATTACTATAGATATAATTTTTCATATAAATCTTATAATGTCTTTCCCGAACATATTTAAGAAAGTAAAACCATATTATTTTTTTAGTTTCGAATAAGGTTTTAGTGTCTCAACCGAGTAAGGGTATTTTTGTCATTTCAGTAAATATTGGGCGACATATGTAACGATCCTGGTAGGTGGGGGAAATTGAAAAAAAAATCAAAATACAAGACGAAATGAATTGAATTAAATAATGTAGGACCTAACTTTAAAATAGGTACAAGTTAAGGGATCAAACTATTATTTAATTATTCATTGAATTAATTAGTCTATAACAAATTTACTCTTTTGACCTTAATTCATGGTGAGTGATTTATTAAGTTAAAGAGTACATTTGTCCATACATTAAGTTGTAAGAGACAGCCTACACTTTTATAAGTAGTTAGATTAGATATATGCCGGTATAAAATCTAAGGAAATGAGATTGTTGTTGTTGGAATACCGACTCACTAGAGTTGCCTTGTGAATATTTAGGGGAACCCGAGATAATGAATTTGAGAACTATTCTATGAGATGATTTGGATTGGGACTGTCTTTAGTACTCTATATATGGAGTCTACTTGTTTATGTCGCAAGGATAACTAAGTTGTTATCTAGGACTTTCTAGTATGGTTTGACCTTACAATTGTCTTTCCTCTTGAGTTGCTCAAGTCTTTGATTACTATGGACTTTTTGGTTATAGAATGAATTATTATTCTAAAAGACTTTATTACTTACAAGTAAAGGGCTTTATGATCCTAGATCAATTATAAGATGGATTGATGGTTAAGTTATGACTTAACTTGGTTTCATAATTGAATATGGAATACTATGTATATTTGATATTATGACTAAAAGCATGATTTTCTACCTTGCCAAGAATCGATTCTTCTACGTGTTTCTAGAATATGACTTATGAGCATATTGAATGTACTTGCCTTCATGCCTGAGCTGTTCTACAGTTATTGATGTGTGCTAAACTTGGATTCTACTATTAAGTGGAATCATGAATCGAAATTGAACTAAGCTTGATATCACAATAATCAACTTAGGCTTCCTTTATATACTTGACTTGTGACTTTGAGCTAGGGTTCCTAAATGGAAGAAGAACCTAGCTATTGCCTCAACGAGAACATAGAAAAGAGTCTTTGAATACATATAATATTCAAACTCTATTTGATTGGAATTTTAGAAATGACTCGACGGAGTCGATACTAGTGAGTCATTAAACAATACCGGCTCAATGATCAATCCTACGACGTTTGAGACTTGTTTAACTAAGATACTAGTTTTGATATTCTTGATTGGATTCATGTTCCTGGTTGATTGTTAATGGTAGAGTATTATATGCCTACTTGATTGGACGAGTTCGCTCTTGTCGAGCTCGCTCCCTACTTGAGTTATTGAGTGAGTAAACATCTACTTGACTTGGTTGAGTTCGCTACTTTCGAGCTCAATCTCTACTTGATTTCATAAGTGAGTAAACATCTACTTGACTTGAATCACTTCGCTCTTGTTGAACTCGATCCCCTACATGTTCTTGAATGATAAACAAACATCTACTTGTGATATGATTCCTAGACGCGTACTCGCGATGAAGGAATCAAAGAGCACGCAGCACGACAAACGAAGAACGTCAATGAATTGATGGATTGTGACACCTTGACCCAATGCTACGATCCGTTATTGAACGTGGTACTCCGCGATCCAATTACGAGACGAACACGAACCTTGGTATAATGAAGAACGCCACAATAGGGATGAATATCCTATTGATAAGTTCGGGTTTCGATTACTTAGCCTCTCACCAAATAATCACAAGTTCAATGAAGAACAAGGATGTTTTGAAAAACACTCAAAAACTATATTAATCAATAATCAAAAAGTTGTCTCCAAAACAATAAGCCACAACCCTTATTCATATGGGTTGTGAATCCTAAACCTAAAAGTAAAAGGAAAGGTCTAAGTAGAATCATCTTGAGAAACTACTTAGAATCAACTTAGGAAACTAAATAAAATTAACTTAGGAAACTACTCAACTTACCTAATCTATGTAGTAAAGAATTAGGTAAGCTGCCTAATTTATTTAAGAAACATAAATCCTCAAAAATAAGGAAACTCTAACAATCTCGTTTTTTCTAAGGACCTAATTTTCAAAGTTGCATTTTGGCCCCCTAAAGTCTTCCTTTAGGTGTTAAAAGCTTCCAAAGTCATTGTATGATATTAACAAGCATTTCTTGAGTCTTCAAGTCATCTTCCATGAAATCTACGGCCTCACAAAGCATGTTTGAATTTGTAGCCCTTGTTGTATCATCTCTCCTTGGTCTTCCTTGGTCTCTTGTGCACTTGGGATTGAATAAGTTAGCATATGCATTATCTTTGGTGAAGTCCCTTGGCCTTTGTTCATAAGCTTCCAAGCCTTGGTCTCTATTTCCATAAGCTCACGAACCATCAACATAGTCTCCTCACGAACCTTCTTTGCACGTCCTCTTGTCATTGGTCCTTGTGAACTTTTGAGTTGAATTGTGTCTTGTGTAGTGATAGGAATCACATCATTCCCTCCCTCTTGAAAAGGATTTGTCCTCAAATCATCACCTACATCATAAGGAAGAAGATCACTAACATTGAAAGTTGCACTAACATCATACTCACCTGGAAGGTCCAACTTGTAAGCATTATTGTTGATTCGCTCAAGTACTTGGAAGGGTCCATCTCCTCTTGGCATTAACTTAGATTTCCTTTGGTTTGGAAACCTCTCCTTTCGCATGTGTAACCATACCCAATCACCGGGTTCAAAGATCACTTGCCTTCGGTTCTTGTTGGCTTGTTTAACATATTGTTCGGTCTTGCGTTCGATGTTAAGCCTTGCCTTTTCATGTAACTGTTTTACAAATTCAGCCTTTCGTTTTCCATCTACATTCACAAACTCGACCGGTAGTGGAGATAAATCCAAAGGTGTTATCGGATTAAAACCATAAACAATTTCAAATGGTGAATATTTAGTAGTGGAATGAACAGTTCTATTATATGCAAATTCAATTTGAGGCAAACAGTCTTCCCAAGCTTTTAAGTTTTTGGAAAGAATAGATCTTAACAAAGCTGAAAGTGTCCTATTTACCACTTCCGTTTGACCATCAGTTTGGGGGTGGCAAGTAGTAGAAAATAACAATTTAGTTCCTAGCTTACCCCATAATGTTTTCCAAAAATAGCTAAGAAACTTAGCATCCCTATCAGAAACTATCGTGCGTGGCATGCTATGGAGTCTAACAATCTCTTTAAAGAACAAATTTGCAACATGGGAAGCATCATCAGTTTTATGACAAGGTATAAAATGTGCCATTTTAGAAAACCTATCAACAACTACAAATATCGAATCTCGCCCTTGTTTTGTCCTAGGCAATCCCATCACAAAGTCCATGGATAAATCAATCCAAGGATGAGTAGAAATTGGTAGAGGCATTTATAACCCATGGGCATGAACGTTAGACTTTGCTTGCAAACACATCACACACCTACCACAAATTCTCTCAACATCTCTCTTCATGTGTGGCCAATAAAAGTGTTTACACAATATTGCTAGAGTTTTGGCAACACCAAAGTGTCCCATCAAACCCCCACCATGGGCTTCTCTAACAACCAAGTCCCTAATAGAACATTGAGGTACACATAATTTATTTTCTCTAAATAAAAATCCCTCATGTTTATAAAATTTACCACATGTAATTTTTTCACAACTCTTAAAGTCCTCACAAAAGTCAAGGTCATGTTCATACAAATCTTTCATGGACTCAAATCCTAAGATTTTAGCATCTAAAGCATTAAGTAAAACATACCTTCGAGAAAGGGCATCGGCTACCACATTTTCCTTACCTTTTTTGTACCGGATGACATAAGGAAAAGTCTCGATGTATTCAACCCACTTTGCATGTCTTCTATTCAGTTTTTGTTGTCCCTTGAGATGCTTCAAGGATTCATGATCGGAATGAATAACAAACTCTCTTGGGTATAGATAATGGTTCCACACTTCTAGAATTCTCACTAATGCATACAACTCCTTGTCATAAGTAGGGTAATTTAATGTAGCCCCACTCAATTTTTCACTAAAATACGCAATGGGTCTTCCTTCTTGCATAAGGACAGCCCCAATACCAATACCTGAAGCATCACATTCTATCTCAAATGCCTTGTCAAAATTTGGAAGAGCTAACAATGGTGCTTGTGTCAATTTTTGCTTTAGCAGTTGGAATGCCTTTTCTTGCTCTTATCCCCACTTGAATCCCACATTTTTCTTGATGACCTCGGTTATAGGTGCAGAATAGGTACTAAAATCCTTTACAAACCTTCGATAGAAGCTTGCAAGACCATGAAAACTTCTTACCTCACTCACACTTGTTGGACTTTTCCATTCTTGAATGGCTTTGATCTTTTCTTCATCAACTTGTATCCCTTGAGTGCCTATAACAAAACCAAGAAAAACTACCTTGTCCTTGCAAAATGTACACTTTTTAACGTTTGCAAACAACCTCTCTTTTCGTAATACATCCAAGACCGATTTTAAATGAATTACGTGTTGATCAAGATTCTTACTATAAACCAAGATATCATCAAAGTATACTACAACGAACACTCCAATAAAATTTCTCAAAATATGGTTCATTAGTCTCATAAAAGTGTTTGGTGCATTAGTTAGGCCAAAAGGCATCACTAACCACTCATAAAGTCCATGTTTAGTTTTTTAAAAGCGGTTTTCCATTCGTCACCTTCTCTCATTCTAATTTGATGATACCCTTGTTTTAAATCAAGTTTGGTATAAATTCGGGCACCATTTAACTCATCTAACATGTCATCTAGACGAGGAATATGATAGCGATACTTTACCGTTATATTGTTTATTGCTCGGCAATCGACGCACATCCTCCATGTTTCATCTTTTTTTGGAACCAAAAGAACTGGTACTACACATGGACTCATGCTTTCCCTTACTTGGCCCTTGCTCAAAAGTTCATCCACTTGTTTTTGAAGTTCTTTAGTCTCTTCAGGATTACTTCTATAAGCAGGTCTATTGGGAATAGATGCGCCCGGAATGAAATCAATTTGATGCTCGATTCCCCTAATTGGTGGCAACCCACTTGGTATCTCTTCGGGAAACACATCATCATAATCCTGTAAGAGAGAAAAAATAACACTAGGCAAAGAATCAAGTATATTAGCATTAGAATAACATGCCTCTCGGTACATAAGAACCATCATTGGCTTCTTTAAAATCATTGCTTTTTTAATCTCACATGGTCTAGCTACTAAACTTATCTCTTTTTTTCTTTCTTTTCTTCTTTATATTTTTCTTTCACACATCTATCCTTTTGCTCGGCTATCTGTAAGTCCAGAAGGCAACAATTAAGGCTAGAGGGGGGGTGAATAGCCTTTAAAAACTTTGAGGGATTGATTTGTAAAACCTTGTAAGATTGGCAGCGGAAAACTTAGTTTTATCAGTCAGCTGAAGAATTGGTCAGCTGGCTGATACTTTGTAAATACTTAAGCTGATGAAAGTTGGTCAGCTAGCTGACACAACTGTTTTTAAAGAAAGTTGTCTTTTAATGTTGATCACTGAATATAGAGAAGAAACTGAAATACAAATTAACTGAACAATTAAGCAAACAATTGTTGTTAACTGACTGACACTTAATTAGTTGAAAAACTTTTTAAGTGTTGAGTCAGTTTGCAAGGATTTAAGAAGCGGCTGATAAATCAGTTGAAGTGGTTCACAGATAAACTGCTACGTCCACTACCAAGTTAGTCAGACTTGGATTTTTGAAGTGCACTAATTTTATTAAAAATCTATTTGATCTCTAATGGATCAGTGTACAACAAAAGACCGGTGTATGTGGAGAATGATTGAAGAACAATCAAACTCGTGAGACAAACTGACTGAATTTAAATAATATGAAGTAGAATAACTCAGTGTTTGCCTAAAACAATAACTAGAGGAGATTAAACAAAGAAGAGTATCTAGCTAGTGTTTTTCTGAGAAGACAAAGTCACCGAGAAATTTCTTGAAAGTATATTGGCTTTTGACTTCTGTAAAAATTGTTGTCTTCAAGAATGCTTCCAGTGGGTATTTATAGATAGTCTTCAAGAGTAACCCGTTAGGAACACATTTTGAATTTGAAAATATGTTTGGCAGATGCAAGATCTCAAAAGATCCTGTGAAATATTATCTAGCAGAATATCTACCAAAAACACAAAGTAGGAAAGTGTCAATACAAGTATATGATCAATCAAATAAGGTAAACTGACACTAAACACGTTAAGGTCATCTGAAGAGAATAGCTGACAAAATAATTTCGGGCTGACCAAATATAACTTTAATTTCTTGGCTGACAATCAAGTGGAATAGTTTTAAGCAAATCTAATATTATGCAAGATTCAACAATCTCCTCCTATTTGCTTAAAACCATTCACTTGAAAGCAGAAAGCCAAAATTGCGTAAGTTCCTGCAAAAGTAGGGTTAGTACAGTAAGCAGACACTATATGAAGGAAGGTAACTGAAAACTTAAAAAGTGCCAAATGTAAACTACAAGTAAAACATGAGTTTAAAATTGTTTAGAGTTTAGAGAGATGAGATATCCAGTTGGGTGATGTGGATCCTTCAGTTGTTTTTGTCTGCATCAACTAATGGACCAACTTCAGCTTCATTTTCCTTTACTTGTTCTTGTTCAGCTTGATTTCCTTCTTCAGCTTCTGCTTGAGGTTCTGCTTGTGCTTCTTCGCTGTGCTTCCGGTTCTTTGTCGTGTCGCCTGGTGTCACAGCATCGATCGACGCCGAGAATCTTATTTTCTGCCAGGTAAGTATCAGCTCGTGCTTTCTGCTTCTTCTCCTCCTGAATGGTTTGAAGCAATGCTGCTTCAGCATTGAAGGCACGGTTGGCACATTCTTGCTGGTAGAGCAAGATGGTCCTCCAGTCATCCATATTGGCTTCACGAGGAGCACCAGCAGCAATGGCAGCTTGCACCTCGGTGGTGATGATCTGGGTAAGGTTTGGAAGCAGAGAAGCTACTTGCTGTTGAAGTGTAGCAAGCTGGTTGGTGTGATGGGTGAAAGCTGACTTCATTTGCAAATGATGGACATACAGAAGATCGAGCTTGGCTGACAGAGAGAGAGAACCAGCGGTTGCAGGTTCGGGAGCAGATGGCTGAGAGGGTTCAGGCTCATTGGAGAATAGCTGATAAGTATGGATATCAGCGTCCTCAGGGTCAGGAGGGAAGAAGACATCCATGGGATAGGCTGGAACTTGGGCTTCTGGCTCAGGTGAAGGGGTAGGCATGTCTTCAGGAAAGACAATTTTGGTGCCGGTAGGATGAAGCAAAGCCTTGGAGACAATTGCCCGTTGTTTTCTGGCTTTTCTACAGGCTAGCTGAGAAGGGCTAAGGAGAGATTCATCCTCAGAGGTGGACTTGGAGGAATCAGATGATGAGTCTATGGAGGATTGGTCCACAGATTTTTCAGAAGAGGGAGAAACAGAAGCATCTTCTGGGGAAAGCTCAGGTTGAGTAGGCTTGATGGTAGACACTGGACTGACTGACAAAGTGAGAGATGTGTGAAGGGAGAGGTCAGGTAGAACAAACAGAGGGGAGGCCTGATTTGGGTGAGCGGGTATGTCAGCTGTGGGAAGAGGGGGAGAGGCAGCTCCAGTGTCAGCTGATGAGATAAGAATAGCAACTGTGATATCAGTTAGAGGGACATGAATGGCTGACACAGTAGGAATTGGGGCAAGAATGGTATCAGTCAAGGGAGGAATGGAAATGGATGGAGTGACTGACACAAGTGTGACTGGTAGGGGTATGACTGACATAGCTGGAGCAGAAGAGGGAGTGGCTGACACAGGTATAATAGTTGGTAAACTGATTGGCATAGGAATGGATGGTTGAGGGACTGGTACTGATATTGGTAATGTAGGGAGAGGAACAGTAGTAGGAGGAATGGAAGAAGAGGCATCAATGGTTGGATTGAAGGAGGGTAGAGAGATAGGTTGCTAAGTAGATGTTGAAATGGCTGTGGACTGGGGTGAGACTAAAACTGGTAAGGTTGTGGCTGACACAACAAAGGGAATAGCTGAAGGAGTGATATGAGGAGCAGTTGGAATTGATTCAGTAATCAAGGGTGCTGGCTGACTTGCCAATGCATCTGGAAAGGCAGTGCTCATGGAAGCTCCTCCTGGCATGGAGGTCATCCGTCTGTGGAGTTCAATATAGGTTTGGTTGGCAGTGTTAACTGCATCCTGAACATATTTGTTCGCAGCTCTTTGGATTCGAGCTAATTTGGTTGGCTCGACTGAAGGTTGTTCCCAGTCCTGGTTTATTTCATCATCCTCAGGCAGAGCAAGTCTGCCAACCAGGAAGGGATCATTGGAGGGAAGAGATGGTAGTTCATGAACCTTGTTATAAATTGTCCAGGCTAGATAAACAAGCTCATCTTGAACAAATCTATCATTGGAGAGATAGAATATGTTCCAAAGCAGAGGTAGAAGGTCAAAGTACTTGCCATAGTTGGCCACTAAGTCTTCCTGACTGAGATTGGGAGTGACAGGGTACAACACATAGGGTCTCCTTTTTAGGTTGTGATCAATGTACTTGACTGGGTTGACAGGGGGTTTTTCAGCTTTTTTCTCCTCATGAAAAGAGAGAAGAAACTGAACAAAGTAAGGAAGATGGTCGATAGGGAAGACCCAATTAGGAGGAATGGGCACTGGATTAGCTTGGTAGTAGGAATGCCTAGGATGAAAGGTGGGATTCCTAATTGGTGGGAAAAACTTTATAGGAGCAGTGTTGGGAGACCTAGGATTGGAGGGGGGAGAGTTGGGAGCAGGATCAGTTGTAGCAGTAGGGGAGAAAGGAACAAAGGTACCTGGATTAAGTTCTGGATTCCTTCTCTGTCTCTTTGATGCAGTATCAACAGCCAATGTCAGTCTCCTCCTCCTAGGTTGCCTCCTTTCAGGGACTTCAGCCTCTTGCACATCACCGGCCGACCAATTCTTGTCGCTGGAGGTGCATCTTCACCGGCCGACCACGTCTAGACCACTTGACCGACCACCGATCGACCCCTTGTTGGCTGAACTATCGCTGGCTGAACACTTGGCTGAGCAATTTCAGCTTGCTGACCATCATCAGCTGGCTGACTGGAGGAAACAGCCGTAAGAGCTTGGATCCTTTTCCTTCTTGGTCTCCTGTTTGAATGAACTGGAAGCACTTCCTGACCAAATCTGCTTGACACACTTGCTCTTTTGATGTCAGCAGCAACATATTTTTTCACCTTGACAGGTTCAAGGTCACCAACCTTAAGGAGTAGATGCTGGAGAGTAGGGATTGAGCGAAGAAACTGATTTATAATCAGGTGATGAGTGAGCCTTGGGTTTCCAGTTGCCATGTTTTCTTTGTACTTGGCAATGTTGACCTTTATACATTCCACCAAAATAGCTCCCCAGTTCATCTCGCAGTTTTCCACAATCCCTTCCATGAGAAACAGTTGGGCTTCAGTAATCTTGTCATGGCCCCCGGATTTGATTATGAGGCACTTGTCCAACACCGTGGCTAAAGCATAGTGAAGTGGAGCAATATGATGCTTGTGCCTATCGAAGGCAAGCTCTACTGGTACTTCACCCCTCATGGTAATCCAGCCTGCTCGTTGAGTTTCATCAGGGATGGTATAGGTGGTTGAACCATCGTCATAAATATCAGGGAAGGCTGCAGAGATGGTTTCTGAGTCAAACACAACAGGGACGCCTCTGATATTGCTGATGAGAGAGAAAGGATCGGTTGGGTTTTCCTCCATTCCCATGAAGAATTCTTCGGTTAGTTGGCAGCTGTAGGTTCGAATGTTGAAGAATAGTAGAGGCATTAACCCATTAGCAGTGACAAGATGAATCGGTTCAAGCCCTAAAGGTTCTGAGTTCAGAGAAACAATGTCCAGAAGACATCCAACGGCTGTGTTCGAAGCCATTTCCTGAAATAACAGCAGATAAGTTAAAAGAAACAGATGAAAAAGAAAAGAGAAAGAGTAAGAATAGTGAGTACCAGAAAATCTAGGGCTAGGGTTTTTTGAGAGTAGAGAGAGCTTGAAGAAGAAGTGGTTATTTGAGAGAGAAACGTTTTTAGAGAGAGAAAGGTAAGTGAAAAGTGAAGTGAGTGTGTTTTAAATAGAGAACAGATAGGTACGGACGCTTATAAGAGATAGTGGGTTTTAAAAGTTAAGATATGGAGTGTAGTGATAAAGTACACAGAATTTTGGTTTCTGTGATAAAAATAGCAATTTACGACAGAGAGTTATTATCACAATGATGAGCCGTTTTTGTGAAAACACGTCATTTCAACCGCCAGAGTTGGTGGGATAGTGGAAAGGTCATTTTGGCTTTTCAAGAAAGCTTCGCGAGTTCCAAGAAAAATAAAAAGGCGGGAAATAAATGAGGATTTTTTAATAAATTTTAGAGTAAGTCTTAGCTGAGATACGATCAGCTTTGACTTAAGGCTCAGAGACTACCTAAACAGTGACTGGTAATCACTGTGTTGTCAGCTGATGAATATTGAATACAGATATGTCAGCTGAACAATTGTCAGCTAAGAGGTGTCAGTTGTGAATGTATGTCAGCTACTGGCTGACATAATTTTGATTTACAGCATAGTTCCAACCAGGAATGAGGGAAAATCTTTGTCAGCTGAAGGTTGTTAGCTGTGAAGTTTTGTTGCTTAAGAGCTTCATGTGTCAGCTACTGGCTGACAGGATTTTTTCTATGCCACTGGCTGACCATTTAATATCGGCTGAAATAATTTTGTCAGCTAGATACGTATTGACTGACAAACTGAAGTATACCACCAAAAAAAATCTTTCTATGACATGATGAGCATTCCTAATTCTCCTCTTAAAAATTCAAATCTGTCAGATTTTAAGGCTTTTGTAAAAATGTCAGCTAATTGAAATTCAGTAGGAACATATTCTAGCTAAACATTGCCTTTTTCAACATGATCTTTCAAAAAATGATATCTGATGTCTATGTGTTTGGTTTTAGAATGCATGACAGGATTTTTTGAAACTGATATAGCAGAAGTATTATCACAATAAATAGGACAGGTTCCCATAGGCATTTCATAATCCAATAGTTGTTGTTTCATCCAATGAATTTGAGAACAACAGCTTCCAACAACAATATATTCAGCTTCAGTAGTTGAAGTGGAAACTGAAGCTTGCTTTTTGCATGCCCATGATATCAGTCTGTTTCCAAGGAACTGACATGTTCCATAGGTACTTTTCTGTTGACTCTACAAGCTGCAAGGTCAACATCTGAATATCCAATCAAATTAAAGGAAGAGTCTCTGGGATACCAAATGCCAAATTTTTCAGTATCAATCAAATATCTAATGATTCTTTTTGCTGCAATCATATGAGATTCCTTAGGATTAGCTTGAAAACGAGCACATATACACACGTCAAACATGATATCTGGTCTGCTAGCAGTTAAATAAAGAAGAGATCCAACTATACCTCTGTATTCAGTTGTATTAACTGGCTTACCCTTTTCATCAGTGACTAGGTGACATTCAACTCCCATTGGAGTGTTTGCTGAATTTGCTTCTTGAAGATTGTATTTCTTGATCAGCTCTCTTGTGTATTTAGATTGATGGATAAAAATTCATTCCTCAGTTTGCTTAATTTGCAAACCTAAGAAGTAAGTTAGTTCTCCCATCATACTCATTTCAAATTTTCCTTTCATAAGATGCTCAAATCTCTTGCACAAAATTTCATTAGAAGATCCAAAAATAATATCATCGACATAAATTTGAACTAGTAAAATATTACCTTTGTGCTTCAAAGAGAAAAGAGTAGTATCGATTTTACCTCTTTGAAATCCTTTTTCCATAAGGAATTTGGATAGGGTTTCATACCATGCTCTTGGAGCTTGCTTAAGACCATAAAGAGCATTTCTTAGCTTGTAAACATGGTCCTTCTTTTTAGGATCAATAAAACAAGGAGGTTGTTCAACAAATACTTGTTCTTGTAGGTCCCCATTCAAAAATGCACTTTTTACATCCATTTGATATACCTTGAAGTCTTTGTAGGTTGCATAAGCAAGAAATAATCTGATGGCTTCAAGCCTTGCCACAGGAGCAAAAGTTTGATCATAGTCAATGCCCTCCTCCTGTCTATATCCTTGGGCTATTAATCTTGCTTTATTTCTTGTAACATTTTCATCTTCATCCAACTTGTTTTTGAACACCCATTTAGTTCCAATGACTTGTTGATCTGTGGGTCTAGGCACAAGTTCCCAAACTTTACATCTTTCAAACTGATTCAGCTCTTCTTGCATGGCCTCAATCCACTGAGGGTCTTTCAAAGCTTCATCAATCTTTTTGGGTTTAATGGAAGAAACAAAGGCATGTGAATCAAGAGTTTCATTTCTGGAGCTACTTCTAGTTCTTAATCCAGCAAACGGATTTCCAATGATGTTTGAAACTGGATGATGTCTAGCTTCCCTAATTTCTTTAGGAAGGTCAAGAGATTCAGTTTGTAAAGGTGGAGATGGATGAATGTCAGTTGGCTGAATAGCTTCAGAACTAAGGGTGTTAGCTGACTGATCTATTGTGACAGGGTTAGGATTGTCAGCTGGTTGAAGATTGTCAGCCTGCTGAGGTTCATTCTGAATATCTAGAGTTTCTGGAGGAGGGGTTGAAGATGAAGGGTTATTTTGAGTTGAACCAGCACTGTTTCCTGTCTCAAATATCTCAAAATTGTTAGTATCATCAGGAGTCTTATAGGACTCGAATAAATTTGATTCATCAAAAGTAATATGCATAGATTCAACAATTACTTGAGTTTTTCTATTATAAACTCTATAAGCTCTACTATGCTTAGCATAACCAACAAAAATACCTTCATCAGCTTTTTCATCAAATTTACCTCTGTAATCACCACCATTGTAGTGAATAAAGCATTTGCACCCAAAGATCTTAAAGAAAGCAATGTTAGGGGTTCTACCTCTCCATATTTCATAAGGAGTCTTACCATGAAATTTGTTTATGAGAGATCTATTTTGAGTAAAACATGATGTGTTGACAGCTTCTGCCCAAAAATATTTTGGCAATTTTGCTTCTGCTATCATTGTTTTACCTGCTTCAATCAGAGTCCTGTTCTTCCTTTCAGCTATACAATTTTGCTGAGGTGTTCTAACTGCTGAAAAGTTATGATCAATTCCATGATCATCACAGTATGTGTCCATCCCAAGATTCTTGAATTCTGTACCATTATCAGATCTAACACTTATAATCTCACACTCCTTTTGAGTTTGAAGATTTCTGAATAGAGAAGTGAGAATGCTATAAGTTTCATCCTTGGATTGCATCATTTCAACCCATGTGTACCTGGAATAATCATCTACAACAACCAAAGTATACATGTTTCCTCCTAAGCTTGCAGTTGTGACAGGACCAAATAAATCCATATGTAGAAGCTCAAGAGTTCTTTTGGTTGAAAGACATGGTTTTGGTTTGAAAGAGGTTTTTGTTATTTTTCCCAAAACACAAGCATCACATTTTTTGTCAGTCGGAAAATTTATGGATGGCAGACCTTTTACCAAATCTCCTTTTGAAAGTTTTGAAAGATACTTAAAGTTCAGATGTGAAAGTCTTTTGTGCCAAAGCCAAGAGTTTTTCAAAATATTATTTGCTACCAAAAAATTTTGAGTATTGTTATTTAAAGAAAGTAAATCAATAGCAAACACATTTCTTTTTTCTGGAACCAGTGAGCAAAATTTCATTAGTGATGCTATTTTTGATAAAACAGTGTGTGGAGGAGAAAGAACAGCTCACACCTTTATCACAGAATTGTGAGATACTTAGAAGATTGTGTTTCAAACCTTGTACCAAAGAGACATTTTCAATTATTATAGATCATCTGATAATGGATCCATAGCCAATAGTTTTTCCTTTTGAGTTGTCTCCAAAAATAACAGAAGGTCTTTTTGCTGCAGTAATGTTAGTAAGGAGTTCAGCTGATCCAGTCATGTGTCTGGAGTATCCACTGTCTAATATCCATATGTCAGTTGATTGATCATCTGCCATTAAGCATACCTGAAATATGAATATTTAAATCATGGTACCCTTTATACTTTTGGGTCCAAAGGGTTAGTTTTCTTAGGTATCCAAACTTGCTTGAAATTAGGCATTCTGGTTCTATCAGTAGGTTTAAATCTATATAAGCATTCATGTGACTGATGACCAAAAGTAGAACAAATATTACACTTGTGATAACCAGGCTTATCAGTCATTTGAGGTGAATTCTTCGATTCTTTATGACTCAGCTTAGAGATCTTGGCAGCAACAAAATTTATAGGTTTGAACTTGTCAGTTGCCTTTCTTCTGAATCCTCCTCTTTTGTCAGTCGACTGACATTTGTCAGTTGTTGAATTAGCTGACTGATTTAGAGGTTTGTGACCAGAAGACTGACAACTGTCATTGTTCAGCCTATCCTTTTGTTAGTGTACCTCTTGTGTTGATTCATGTTTCTGGGATAAGTGAATGGCACAGCATTATAAGCTGATTCCTTGTTCCTTTTTAGCAGAATCTTAGGTTCACCTTTTGACTGTCTGATCTCACAGTCTGATCTCACAGTCTTCATCATCCTTTGAGTATCCAAGACCATGTTGGTCTTCATGACTTTTCTGTTGACTGATGATTGTTTCTACAGCAGCTTTTGACTTTGAGTAAGTATCAACAACATTGGTCAGTCGAAGATTTCTTTCCACAAGGTCAGCAATCTGAGCATCTGAGATTTTTGCTTGAATTTCATGTTTTTCATTGAGACTTTTAAGTTGCAGGCAATTCTTTTTCGAACTTTGTAAAGCTCATTGATCTTTTGAAGCTCACAGCTTTTCTTCTTTTAAAATCACCAGATAAGGAAACATGGATTCTTTTAAGTGTTTCAAACTTGGAATACATTTCTTACATTTGTTCCAGCAAATCATCAACACTTGAATCAGTAACCTTCTCCTCCTGCCTTTTTGAATCATTACTCACTTTAGCAGTCCTTGGAGAAGTTGACTTGACTTTCCTTTCTGGCTGACTTATGATTTCTTGTCCATAAAATCCATTTTTATTTTCTTAACCACAAACTGATCAGGTTTAATGACCTTGGTCAGTTTGGAGTTTGTAATAGGTGAGCTTGTCAGCTCATTTTCAGACTCTTTTGAATATTTTGGACTTGGAAACTCATTTTCTGAATCATATATTGCTGATTCTGCAACAAGACACAGATTTGCTTTTTGCTCAAAATCAGCAGATTCATCTTCAGAATCTGTTTCAATCCAAGTTGCAAGATTTTGATCTTCAGCAACTAAGCCCTTTTGTTTTTCAAAATTTCTAGGAGCTCTTTTGTAATACTCATTTTTTGTAAAAGGACAATTTGAAGCAAAGTGACCAGGCTTTCTACAGTTAAAGCACAACAGTTTTTCTTTCTCAACCTTGTCTTCATTTGTTTTGAAGTAAGGCTTTTGAAAGTTTGAAGTAGATGGTTTTTGGAAGCTTGAAGAAGGTTTTTGAGGATTTGATGAAGACTTTTGAAAGTTTGCTGAAGGTTTTTGAAGGTTCCTTTTAAAAGATTTAAACTTTCTAAATTGTCTAGCAAAAGCAGCAAATTCATCTTCATCAAAGTCATCATCTGACAGTGATGTAGAGTTTTTGAAGTTTCCTCTTCAGCTTGAAGAGATATACCTTTAAAATTTTTCTCAATTTCTTGAGTTTTGAGAACTTCTTTTTCATAGATTTTCAGACTTGCTACAAGACTACGTATATGAGTTTTGTTCAAGTCTCTTGCTTCCTTAATGGCAATGACTTTAACATGCCATCTACTACCCAAGCTACTAAGAAAACGCATATTCAAATCTTTCATACTATAAACTTTACCAAGAGAAGAACATCTATTACTTACCTCAAGAAATCTGCCATATGCATTCTTTAAAGATTCTTTTGGATCCTTCTTGAAAGCATCAAACTCTTGTATGCAATCATAAAGTTTGTTTTCCTTGGTGTTTTGATCTCCTTCTACATATTCAACAAGAGCATCCCAAATTTCCTTGGCAGTTACTGTAAGACCCTGATTCCCAGTTAGCTTGAATTGCGTGCAATGCTCGCACTTCTTCCCTTGTTGATCGCTTATTTGATTTATGAGAGAGTCTAGATGTGTATGAGAGATCACATTAAGACCAAAATACTTTTAAGAGATGTCATTTAGTTGTTAACTTGCAAAAGTCACAAGTCGTAACTCGACGATAATCAAAATGCGACGTGATTGAGAGTTTACTCGGGTTTTTGTGTTCCTGACCTCGATTTGGTCCTAGATCTTTACATGATGATTAAATAACATGTTTACATGTGTTATACTTCTAGATGGATGCATATATGTAAGTATTAGATATCATTCATAATATCCTTAACATGATTTAAATCTTGTTTGAATGCTTGTCGAATCGACGGTTTGATTGCTACTTTACTTCTTGTCGTTCTTCTTCTTTGTACGAATTTTTCGGTTGGTATTATTTTGACCCTAGATGACTATGAGACCTTGGGGAATTAACTTAGAATTATTTTTGAGTGGTCGTGTAAACGTTTACACACGCTCGAGTTTGATTTTCAGAAATTCGCGTATTTCCGAAGGCCACGATAGGTCTGTAGTATTTTGGACATAACTTTGTGTACGAAACTCGGAATTCAGATCCGTTTGATGTGTTAGAAACTAGACTCATAGAGATTTATAAACATATCTTTTGCGTAATTTTAGGACGTGTATTTCGGTACAAGACCATTTTGTAAAATGACCCAAATTCTGGTCTACTGTAGTTGACCACTCATTGTGTGTTAGACTTTCTATTTGGCCAACTTAACCCTACCCAAACCCAACCTAACCTAACCCACTCTAAACCACCCTAGTTCATCCTAACTATCCTCTCTTGCATGCTTGACAAGTTTTGGGAGATTTAAGTGCATGTACAACACTTGGCAAAGAAAGACCTCCAACATGCACAAACATGCATTGGACACTTCCTCCCACCCCACTTCAGCCATAGAGTGGCCATTACCTCCACTAAACCCATCCTATTCAGCCATCATCTTCCAAATTCGTGGCTGATCACTTCATACAAGTTATAGAGAGTTTCTTCAAGGTTCTTGAGTGTTCAACAATGGTGGCCAAGTCTTGAGGAAGCCATTTCCAAAAACCCAACCATAGAAGAGAAGAGGAGGGCAAGGAGATCACATACCCACCTTTGCATGGACGTTTCGTACATCTTGTAGGGCTTATTTAAGGTGAGTTACAACATCTCTTTCTATTTATTTTAGCCTCATTGACCCTAGGGAAAACAATCTTGCTATATGAGGTCAATGAGAGCACTTAGGACTTTGTAGAGATGTCATGTTCTAGTATATGCTATATGATGAATTTTGGTTGTATGAACAGATTATAAACATATTATAAACCATGATTATGATGTCATTTAGGTGTAGTAATGTATGATAAATCATTCTACCTTATTGTTGAAGTGTTGGGAGCATATTGGATGAGATAGTTAGGCTTGTAGAGATGTCATGTTCTCGTATATGCTAAATGATGCATTTTAGGTTGTATAAACATATTATGATCAGATTTTAAATCATGATTTTGATGTTATTCAGGTGTGATAATGTATGATAAATCATTCCGTCTTGTTGTTTAAGCATTGGGAGCATGTTTGATGAGATAGTTAGGCTTATAGAGATGCTATGTTCTCGAATATGCTAAATGTTGCATTTTTGGTTGTATGATCAGATTATAAAAAGATTATAAACCATGTTTATGATGTTATTTATATGTGATAACGTATGATAAATCATTCCATCTTGTTATTTAAGCATTGGGAGCATGTTTGATGAAATAGTTAGGCTTGTAGAGATGCTATGTTCTCGTATATGCTAAATGTTGCATTTTCGGTTGTATGAACAGATTATAAACCATATTTATGATGTTAATTAGGTGTGTTAATGTATGATAAATCATTCCATCTTGTTGTTTAAGTGTTGGGAGCATGTTTGATGAAATGGTTAGGCTTGTAGAGATGATATGTTCTCGTATATGCTAAATGTTGCATTTTCGGCTGTATGAACAGATTATGAACAGATTATAAACTCTTATTATGATGTCATTTATGTGTAGTAATGTATGATAAATCATTATACCTTGTTGTTTAAGTGTTGGGAGCATGTTTGATGAAATGGTTAGGCATGTAGAGATGATATGTTCTCGTATATGCTAAATGTTGCATTTTTGGTTGTATGATCAGATTATGAAAAGATTATAAATCATGATTATGATGTTATTTATGTGTGGTAATGTATGATAAGTCACCCTATCTTGTTGTTTAAGTGTTGGGAGCATGTTTGATGAAATGGTTAGGCTTGTAGAGATGCCATGTTTCACTATATGCTAGATGATGAAATTTTGGTTGGATGAACATGTTGTAAAGTATGTTTATGATGATATTCATGTGTAGAGATAGATGATGAATTATTCTATCTTGTTTGTTTAAGGGTTGGGAGCATTTGATGAAATGGTTAGACTCATATTTGAGGAAATAGAAAGAATGAATATATATGCCTTGTTTGTGACTTCTATTCTATGTTGACTAGTTAATTGTTTGAGTGGAGTCTTATGGGTTTAATGACCTTAGTAACCTATTGATTCATGTTAGTATGGACATTGGAGAGTATTGAGGCCAACGGCTTCTATACCCTAATTTTTGAAAGATTGATTATGACTCAACGGAGTTGACCATTGGGTTAGTATGACATTAAGGAGTAATATGTCTAAGTCCTACGAATTTTGGGGTAGTATTAATGGAGGTTAAGCCTCCAAGCATTTTAAAGTGTATGAAGAACACTTGATGATTAGAGCCTTGATTTTTATCTCTAATGTGATTATGTGCTAGTTGTGAAGTAAAAGCATGACTAGATGATTGTAGAGTACATGCCTACTTATTTGAGCAAATGATAATGTATTACGTGTGCTTGAAGTTTGAGTCCAGCTGGAGTCGGTTTGTTGAGTCTTTGGGGTGGGACGATGCATCATCTTCACGAATTGTGAGATTCGTGATTTTGATGGATCGCCGCGCCGGATTGCACACACCCTCTATCGATGGCCACAGTAGGGAAGTAGTTGATCTCAGTTGTAGTATAGAAACATGACCTTGATAACTATCGGAACTCGAGCGGGGAAATGTCTCGGGGACGTCGATATCCACGAAAGGGATATCGAGGACACATAAAGGTTTTGCACGTGTTTTTGCAGGAGCGACACGGCGGAGGAAATGGTAACGGTATCATATCCTTTTTTATATGAATTGACTCACGAGTGCTTATATGTGAATAATGTGCTACGTGAATATGATATGATATGAAATGATGGTTGAATGAATTAATGAAATGTTATACTTGTTGATAACATGATACTTGAAATTCGTAAGTATGAGTACCTTGACATAATTATTTATGAAATGTATATTATGCCAATTGCATGAACTATTATTATTGAGCATGATGTCATGACAGGAAGTTATGTTAGTAACTTGCTAAGTCTTTATGACTTACTCCTATTTGTTTTGATTGTTTTCCCTAGATCCGAGCCGAGTGAGCGGTTCGAAGTGATTGACAAGTTACATCGGTGAAGCTTGTGACGAGGTTGCTACCTTGTAATTTTAGTACCTTTTCTTTTGGCAAGGACGATGGGAACAAAAAGTTATATAAACTTTATGTGGGGTAGCAAGACTTTATGTGTTTGACTTTTAGTACTTATGTTAATTAGTACTTAATCTTTTGAGAGCCGACATGTGTTAGTCGTGCCTTATGTATTTATGATGCTCATGCTTTAGTTGTTTTAACCATGTATTGGTTTGCTTATTATGTTTGTTATCCGGCATGTTTTTAGCCATTAAGTATGTTAGACTAGAGTTGTAGACTTAGTTTAATGTTGGGTTCCGGCCGTAACGTCGCCGATGACTTGATATATAATTGCTATAAATTGTTATATGTGCCTATTGTTGTGTCACATAATTTTATTTTTGGACCAAGAGATTCATTATCTCTAAGGTTGTATTAGTTTGAGCTTGTTAGCTCGGGCGCCACTGTTTAATTATATTACGCTTCCGCATGTGTTAAAGTTTTTGGCGTATCGTCGTTATGGCCCTACCCACTATTTGCTATTTGTTTTTGTTATGTGTCTTTTTGGAAGCAGCATGACCTCGGGGTCTCGTCTTGGGATCAGGGTCGGGTCGCCACAGTTACACATTCATATATCTGCTTGTAGTTTTCATCAGGTACGGCACTTGACAGGATATGTACAGCTCTGGCATCCAATCCATCAGTAATTTTGTCTTCCTCAGTCCATTCTGATTGAGGTTTGAGGACATATTCTTCTTCTATAGGAGCAAGAGGGTTTATTGTATCGTCATCTGCAGTAGAAGATTTACCAACTTTAGTATTAATTTTCATAGGCTGCATATGACCACCTCTTACACATTCCATCAATCGTTTATCTATTTTGTTCATATATCTTGTAATTCTTTCCTTCCAAATATCAAAGTGATCTTCATAAAAAATGGGTACTTGAGTGACATTGTTTGATTGAAAAGCTTTTAGGGTAGCCATGATCGAGCTTTCAAGCTGTTAGGCTTGGAAAAAATAGTTTTTCAGAAAGTATGGCTCTGATACCAATTGTAAGTCCAGAAGGCAACAATTAAGGCTAAAGGGGGGCGTGAATAGCCTTTAAAAACTTTGAGGGATTGATTTGTAAAACCTTGTAAGATTGGCAGCGGAAAACTTAGTTTTATCAGTCAGCTGAAGAATTGGTCAGCTGGCTGATACTTTGTAAATACTTAAGCTGATGAAAGTTGGTCAGCTAGCTGACACAACTGTTTTTAAAGAAAGTTGTCTTTTAATGTTGATCACTGAATATAGAAAAGAAACTGAAATACAAATTAACTGAACAATTAAGCAAACAATTGTTGTTAACTAACTGACACTTAATTAGTTGAAAAACTTCTTAAGTGTTGAGTCAGTTTGCAAGGATTTAAGAAGCGGTTGACAAATCAGTTGAAGTGGCTCACAGATAAACTGCTACGTCCACTACCAAGTTGGTCAGACTTGGATTTTTGAAGTGCACTAATTTTATTAAAAATCTATTTGATCTCTAATGGATCAGTGTACAACAAAAGACCGGTGTATGTGGAGAATGATTGAAGAACAATCAAACTCGTGAGACAAACTGACTGAATTTAAATAATATGAAGTAGAACCACTCAGTGTATGCCTAAAACAATAACTAGAGGAGATTAAACAAAGAAGAGTATCTAGCTAGTGTTTTTCTGAGAAGACAAAGTCACAAAGAAATTTCTTGAAAGTATATTGGCTTTTGACTTCTGTAAAAATTGTTGTCTTCAAGAATGCTTCCAGTAGGTATTTATAGATAGTCTTCAAGAGTAACCCGTTGGGAACACATTTTGAATTTGAAAATGTGTTTGGCAGATGCAAAATCTCAAAAGATCCTGTGAAATATTATCTAGCAGAATATCTACCAAAAACACAAAGTAGGAAAGTGTCAGTACAAGTATATGATCAATCAAATAAGGTAAACTGACACTAAACACGTTAAGGTCAGCTGAAGAGAATAGCTGACAAAATAATTTCAGGCTGACCAAATATAACTTTAATTTCTTGGCTGACAATCAAGTGGAATGATTTTAAGCAAATCAAATATTATGCAAGATTCAACACTATCACACCTTTTTCACTCATTTTTTTAGCCGACCTCTCACTCGTTTGTTCTCTCAAACTCTCCTTTTCATAGGGCTTCTCTATATTCTTTTCCTCACTAACCCTTCTCTCTTTTATCACTCTCATTTGATCTTCATACACTTGCCTTGGTGTTAGAGGTGCAAGTGTTATGCTTTGTTGCTTGAAAATGAATGAGTATTTATTTGCATACCCATCGTGAGTCACACGCCTATCAAATTGCCATGGTCTCCCAAGTAATATGTGAATAGCTTGCATAGGAACCACGTCACATAAAATCTCATCCTCATACATGCCAATATTGAAACTAATGAGAGCTTGCTTGTTCACCTTTAATTCCCCCATGTCATTAAGCCATTGAAGTTTATACGGTTTGGGGTGTTTGATAGTAGGTATCCCAAGTTTCTCCACCATAATCAAGCTAGCCGCATTGTGCAACTACCCCCATCAACAATCATGCTACAAACTTGACCCTTGACTCTACACTTGGTGTGGAAAATATGTTCTCTTTGAATTTCCTCTTCATCTTTCACATGTAGGTTCAACATACGACGAGCAACAAAAGCAGGGTGTCCCTCCTCGGCCTCTACATTACTATGATCAATCTCCTCTAATGGTGGTATTTCGGCAATTGCTTCATCCTCATCTTCGGACTCTATATCCCCATTGTCTAAGATGGTCATAACTCTTTTATTAACACACTCTCTAGCATAGTGTCCATATCCCTTGCATTTAAAGCATTGGGTCTTCTTGGTATTAGGCTGAGGAACTACACTTTTACCGGTGGTGGATGTGGTGGTGGTGGCCTTAGGTAGCTCCTCTTTAGCTTTATCAATTTTTTTCTCATTTTTTTGCCCATAATTAGCTTTCCAATTATTTACTCCACTCACTCCTCCTTTATTACCACTCCTTTTTTGTTGTTGTTCTACTTTAATGGCTACTTGTAACAATTCATCAACATCCATGTATTGGCACATCTCCACTTGATCGGCAATTTCTGACCTAAGTCCCCTCAAGAATCTCGACATGGCAGCCTCATTAGACTCCTCTAAACCCGCTCTAATCTTGCAAATCTCCAACTCCTTGTGGAACTCCTCCACACTCTTACTGCCTTGCCTAAGAGTTTGAATTCGGTCATGCAAGTCCCTATTATAATAGCTAGGGGTGAATCTATGTCTCATCACCCTCTTCATTCCCTCCCAAGTAGTGATTTGAGGCAGCCCCAAACGCCGATTATGCACCCTCAAATTTTCCCACCAAACGGCGGCATAATCCGTGAATTCTATGGCAGCCAACTGAACTTTTTTAGCATCGGTGAATTCATGCAAACCAAAAATCCTCTCTAGTTTCATCTCCCATTCTAAATAAGCTTCGGGGTCATTTTTACCAACAAAAGATGGTATAGTAATTTTTATGCTTTTAAGACCTTTTTCCTCCCTCGGCCTATACCTATACTCACGTCTATTCTCCGTCTCACATTCACCATCAAATTCTTCATCTAGCCTACGTCTTGGCATGTCATTAGGTTTGTTACCTACGTTACTTGATCTTTTTTTACTTTCACTTCGAATTTTCTCAATCTCCTCCATTAGGTCCTCCTTTTGCTCCCTCATGGCATTATACAAATCTCTCACCAACCCTTCCATATAAAGTCTCATATCGAAGGTAGGAACATCATTCTCACTTGATTTAGACATGGTGTACCTGCAAGAAATTTTTATTAGAAAAAAAAATCACCTCACCCTCTCCCTTACGTGTATCACTCAATAATGACACTCCTCTCGTGTTTACTTACTCTCCCTCACTTTCAATTCCTCCAAGTTCTAAAAGAACTAAGCAATTAAATAGTGATTAACAAAGCAAGCAAAACCAAGAAACTTAATCAATAAGAATCACGTGTAGAAAAAAAAAATTAAGAGTGGAATTTCAAGGATGATTGGCTCAACGATTATTTTGTAAAAGAAGATTCAATTTTAATTCTTGAACCTAGATGATGATAATACTTCAAGCTTCTCAATTTTGCACAACTAGCAATTTCCAACTCCAAGCAATCACAATCTTCGGCAACTAACAATTCTTTTTTTTTTTTAATTTCAAATTTCTATTTTTTTTTAAATCTGATTTTTTTTCTGTATATATTTTTTTATTCAGATCTGTTTTTTTTCTTTTTTTTTTTTGTGCGAATACTCTTTTTTTTTAATCAAGCTGTCCCAAATAAATTAAAATAGCAGATTTTTTTTTCTGATATGAACAGTACTGGCGATGAACAGTGTCCGACATGAACAGTAACCTGATGAACAGTAATTCCGGCGATGAACAGTATGGCGTGAACAGTAAAAACGCGTAAACAATTTTTTTTTTTTTTACCCGAGAAGATTAGGGCTTGAAATAACAAAAACAAGGAAATCGAAAAAGAACAAATTAGGATTGAAGACCCTAATTCGAAGTAGGAAGAGAAACAAAATTGATAATCAAAACAAGAACAATTTAAAGTAAGATAGATTGTGGAAACGAACCTTTGCTCTGATACCAAATGATATGATTCCTAGACGCGTACTCGCGATGAAGGAATCAAAGAGCACGCAGCACGACAAACGAAGAACGTCAATGAATTGATGGATTGTGACACCTTGACCCAATGTTACGATCCGTTATTGAACGTGGTACTCCGCAATCCAATTACGAGACGAACACGATCCTTGGTATAATGAAGAACGCCACAATAGGGATGAATATCCTATTGATAAGTTCGGGTTTCGATTACTTAGCCTCTCACCAAATAATCACAAGTTCAATGAAGAACAAGGAGGTTTTGAAAAACACTCAAAAACTATATTAATCAATAATCAGAAAGTTGTCTCCAAAACAATAAGCCACAACCCTTATTCATATGGGTTGTGAATCCTAAACCTAAAAGTAAAAGGAAAGGTCTAAGTAGAATCATCTTAGGAAACTACTTAGAATCAACTTAGGAAACTAAATAAAATTAATTTAGGAAACTACACAACTTACCTAATCTATGTAGGAAAGAATTAGGTAAGTTGCCTAATCTATTTAAGAAACATAAATCATCAAAAATAAGGAAACTCTAACAATCCCGTTTTTTCTAAGGACCTAATTTTCAAAGTTGCATTTTGGCCCCCCTAAAGTCTTCCTTTAGGTGTTAAAAGCTTCCAAAGTCATTGTATGATATTAACAAGCATTTCTTGAGTCTTCAAGTCATCTTCCATGAAATCTACGGCCTCACAAAGCATGTTTGAATTTGTAGCCCTTGTTGTATCATCTCTCCTTGGTCTTCCTTGGTCTCTTGTGCACTTGGGCTTGAATAAGTTAGCATATGCATTATCTTTGGTGAAGTCCCTTGGCCTTTATTCATAAGCTTCCAAGCCTTGGTCTTTATTTCCATAAGCTCACGAACCATCAACATAGTCTCCTCACGAACCTTCTTTGCACGTCCTCTTGTCATTGGTCCTTGTGAACTTTTGAGTTGACTTGTGTCTTGTGTAGTGATAGGAATCACATCAACTTGTCCCCTCATTAGTCCAGCTGGCGTACTTGTTCTTGTCTTCACTGGTTGACAATGCATCGCCGTTACGAATCGTGAGATTCGTGATAGTGATGAATTGCCGAACCAGAATCATGCACACACCCTCCTCTCTTGATCAGTTTGGAGAAGAGTACCTTGTCGTAACCATAAGGGCGCTTGGCATAATACTATTCTTGGGTCGATGTATCTATCACGTACATCGATAATACGTTCGTGTTTAACGCCTTGTATTGCAGGATCTACGTTGCGGCAGCGGCTCTATAATATATCCTCCTGTTATGTGGTTTGTTTCAAGCACTTATGTGACAACAAAGTGTTAATTGAGACATGGGATCGAAAGTGACCATGTTTATCTTGATTGCACATTATGAATTTCATGGTGTGTATATCTGTAGGTATAAATACTTATACTTGATAATTCTATAACTTGATATGCATATATTTGAATATGCATGCTTATACTTGCTAGTTTCATGAATGACTTGACATGTATATATAAAGTACACATACTTGCATGAAATGTTTTCATGAGAATTACTTTCTGATTCATTTGGTTTGTGTTGAGCAGGGAATTCCACCCTAGTTCATTTGGACAGTTTAGTAAGTGAGAAGAGAGATTTCTTGTAAAGTATACCACACGTCTTCATGAGCTTCGTCGTCGTAACGCGATGTTACTGTTTTTGTAACAATGTTTCATTTTATGATATATTGTTTAGTAGTAGCGTACTGAGTCATTATGACTCATCTCGTACTTTGTTTTCTAGTTGCAGTGACCTGTTCGCGACTTTGAAGCTGAGTAGATCGTGATTGTAGCAGATCGATAGCTCAAGCTTAGTTCGTGTGATCGTGTGTTCGTGTGTTAGTGTTTGTAGCAGCCGACTTTCCCGAGTAGCAACTTGTGGAGTCTTGTCTCTATTTATCATCATCATTATATTGTACATTTCTATTTTTGTGAGATCGACATTTTGGAAAGTTATTTAGACTTTACAGTCGGGTAGAATACTTGGGTATTTGTATTAGTTCGTTCTTCGGCCGACGTGTTATGTCGTGCCTTGTTTGTGGTTTCCATATTTATTTCAGTTGTCTCCCGGGCACGTAGTAGCTTTGGGGTTTTTCTTTATTCTAGTTGTTATTGTTGTTGGTTAACCCCGGTATGCTTTAGCCGTGGGTAATTGTTATATCAGGTTATTCTTTGTTTAAACGCCGACCTGGAGTGCCGATGGTTTGTTCGGCGTCTGCAATGTTGTGGCACGCGAGTTTTGTTTTCCCTTTGGAGAGATTTATGTCTCTCTTGATTTCTTGACATTGTTTTCGAGCTTCACAGTTTGAGACTTCCTTTCTTTATCGCTTCCGTAGATTCGACATTTGTAAACCCGTATTTTAGTACGGCTACACTACCTTTATTTGAGCTTGTTAGCTCAATTGTTCGACTCACACTACTGTTTTGAAAGTGCTTGTCCTCTTCTTGCCTTGTCCTAGCGGCACGACCTTGGGATTCCGTGCTGAAATTCGGGTCGGGTCGTCATAGGTAAGTTCCAAGTTGATTAAAGATATCATGCTGCTATCTTGCCTCCAAAATTGGTTGCCAGATCTTTTGACTTCTACTCCAAAAAAAAGGTAATAAATTAGGGAAATAAGAAGGCTAGATAAAAACGACTAAACATGACTTTGTAAGATTCTTGAGCCAAATCAAGAGGTAGTGCTGGGTGGGGGCTTCTAACACGGACCATGGTGGTGGTGGTGATTGAGTGAGCCTAATATGACGAGAGGAAGAAGAGAGAATATAATAAGAAACTTTCAAATTCCTATTTTACCCCCCAAAATGATCATGTACTCGACACATGATCGCTTAACAATATAGTCTTTAACAGCATCCAAGTAAGGACTTTTAGAACCTATAGCTAAAAACAGTCTGTACATCCAGAGGTTCCTATCTCTACTTGTGCTCACTAATTTGGCCTAGCCAAAGCCTTCGGAACGTTAAACAAATCATGTTTTTACTCATTCTAATGAGTAATGTTGACCTTGGATGATCTTTGTGTACAAATAGAAAGCAACACAAGAAACTGTAGGCCTGACCAAAAAAAACCCAATGCCCATCCGATACGTGGCTCCTCTAACACTTGTTGTGCCCAAACACCGGGCATGGTTCATCCCGACACCAACAAAACCCTTCTTAGAAGTAAAAGCTGTTGAAATAAACACAAGACGGCCCATGAGAATTCTGATGATTGAAAAAACAATAGGATAGGCAAATCCTTTGCTTGATGATCCAACGAGATCGATGCAAAAAGAAAAATGAATATAAAAAGTAATCTCGAACCTAAGGGCCTAGCTCGTCTCGAAACCCACTATGACAGGCCCATTTGGGCCTGGTGCAGTTGCTACAATGGTACAGTCTTGAGCAACGGTGCTGCTTACCATGGTGCAAGTGTAACTAGTACAGCACCAAGACTTCTGCAATAATGTGGATGGCGGCATGAGAAAGCGAAATATGACCAACAAGGGCGGCATAGAAAGAGATGACAGCGGGAAGCAGAATAATGACCGTAACGGCCACAAGGACGACAGATATTAACGCATTTGGCATTTTGGTATCTGTTAGAAATGAAGAGCTGACTATATTTCAAGTACGAACACAAGAGTTGCTGAGTCTCTCTCCTGCTGATGCTCGCCAAAACCTGATTATGAGAATAGTGTTATTATTATGGTATGAACGAAAAATCAAAAAGTGCACATGCTGAATGCTTTGAGAGCTAATAACGTAAAGAATTGTACTGATGTTCAAGGAGAAGGTCCTCCAAGCCAGCCTCTCCCCCAAACTAAGAGACAAACATGCTTCTTCCCCTCATCAACTTTCCATGGTTCTGACCTGCAAAACATAAAACATGAACACGAAAAATGACAATATTCGCCCAATGAAGCTTTGATTCAAATAGAAGAGATAGTGGTCAAATTAGAAGACACTTGCATAGGTGTGGGGCAGAGAGGTTGAACTCTCCTTTCACTAGAAAGGCTTCCAAATGCCATCTCTGAAATAGAAACTGCTACTTAGCTAGTGTAGCTTTATTTATAGCAAAAACTAAGGGGATTTAATAATTATATAAATATATATATATATATATATATAAATATAAATATAACCAACTTTTCAAGTCCAATTCATCACAAAGATAGGGGAGAGTCAGTTGCATACTAAGTCTGTCACACTTGTCCTGTTTCTCCAATGTCTTCCTCGCTCTTTAATCTCTCCTACTCCATCCATTCCAAATGGTTCTCCTCCTTTGTTCATAATCATGAGCCAAAGGGGACATTCAATTTAAGATGGAGATAGTACTTTTCATCGATTCATAAACGGAAATGCTATTAATATTCCACTTCTAAAGACATTTCACTGTGCAATACAAAACGCATATGCTACAAGTGAATCCACACATACAATTTTGAATTTTCCCAGCTGTACGCACCAAATGAGAAATAGTATTTTAATTAACTTATAAGCAATGCTTCAAGCATAGTCAAATTGAACAAAGATAAAGAAAGTTAATTCTCAGAAGTAACAAGCCAAAATATAATTAAAAAAATACATAGAATTAGGAAAAGAATTACATCTATCAAGAAGTTGTAAGCTGTCGTGTTCCCTTAGATAAAATCAAATAAATATATATATATATATGAATAATAATAAAATTGGTCTCAAGTGCCACCTCCGTTCCTTGTCTCTAGACTTAACTTGAAAGTCTAGTTTTTCTTAGACTCTTTGGCACCTAATATTTTCACAACCCGACACCAATGTACCCAAAGTTATTACTTAATTTGAGTAGAATCTACAAGAACAAATGGGAGTAGATATTACAATAGTCAACTGATCACAACAACAGTTTTCATTGTTCAGCTAAGTCCACAAATCCATTTATCCCAAATCTGGCTGAAAGCCCGAAACTAAAGAAACATGACTGAAGTGATCAAAACAGACCAAACCTGTCATTAGATGGTCAAACATGTCCAAGCTGGTTCAGTATGTAGTTGTTCCCCAGCCAACAGAATCTTCATTGTTTGCTCACCCGGTCAGTACTAGTAAAATTGAAGATATTTTTTTTCGAATACATACGAAGCAGAGAATTTATAAAGAGACAGGATCTCAACTATGTTAAATGTTGACTGTTGTTTAACCTACCAATTTTTTATACTAACGGTCAACATTGCAAAAGGAACAACCCCCCCCCCCAACCCAAAAAAAAAAAAAGCAAAAACAAAAGCTGTAATTTAAAGATAACCTTAGTTGGAAAGCTTCGCCAGATATCTGTTGCCAAAACCATTATCACTGCTTGGTACATGTCAGGAAATGTTCTGATCAAATGAGGCCTATAGAGACTGTACCTCCAACAAATGGTTTTCTCGTTTCTTTTTTGTTCCTTCCAAAAGAACCGAGTTCGTAATGATTCATTAATCAATTTATGCATTGACAGGATCTTCGCCCTTCTTTTACTGTAGAAAGAAAAAGAACCACGAGCGCATTGCAGAATTTTTTTCCAATATTATAAAATCCATCCAAAGAAGGTTACTTCCCTAGAAATCAGCTTCAAGAAACTGTACAAATTTATGACCACATCCTTTTCTGGGAGACGCTTTCAATTCACCTCGTCATCTCTATCCAACTACATCCAGCATCTTTCTTTAACCCTCTTCCTTTCATCAACTCTCTGAGCTCCTCAATCTCATTCCACAATCCATACCTTGCATACATATTCAACAGCAGAGCATAAATTCCACAATTCTGAGTTCAAGTGCCCGTTGAGCTGCCAATTTACCTAAATCAATATTTCCACACTCTCTGCAAGTGCTTAGCAATGCCCCCCAAACAGAAACAGAGCCATTCCCCCTACACGGCATCTCATCAACTATCTTCCATGCCTTGTCCAACTCACCAGCCCTGCAAAACAAAGCAACAAGGCAACTATAATGCTCTGGGCTTGGATTTAACCCAAAGTAACGACTCATCGACTCAAAGTACTCAAGTCCAAGATCAACCTGGCCTGTATGACCACAAGCCGAGATGACTGTAACAAATGCCACTCCATCGGATCTGATACCCTGCATTAACATCCCCTTGTACAATAAAATCACTTCTTTGTAATACCCATTTCTTCCGTACACACCAAGCGTTGATGTCCACAAAACAACATCCTGCTTCCTCTTGGCTTACTCTCCAAATCCAGCCATACTAAACACTAGCCTAGCCTTCCCTACTAGTCCACACTTGCCATACATATCAATCAACGAACTCTGCAGAAACATATCAAGTCCTACATCAGGAACCATCCTAATCACTTTGGAGTGTACTTGTCTACCTAATTCCAATGCATATAATGCAGCACATATTCGCAATGCAGTCGACAATGTACAATTATCATAATACAAATTCAACCTGGGCAAAGCTCAAAACAATTCAATACCACTATCCCACATTTTTGCATCTGCATAACCCGATAAAAGCACATTAGCGCATACAGTGTTTCTCTCATGAATTTCATCGAACATCCTTGCTGCATCCTCAACAACCTCCAATTTCGCATACAAATCAATCAAAGCACTCCCAAGTCCCAACAAACACCCTAAACAACCATCCTGATTTCAATGCATGGGTATGAATTTGTTTACCAAGCCCAACATCCTTGGTTGAAGAACAAGCTGTTAAAGAACCCCACAAAGCATATGTATCTATAGGAACACCATTAACATGCATGAAAGAAAAGGTTTTGAGAGATAGAGAAGGGAATCCATTGTGACAAAAACAAGAAGAAGAAGAAGAAGAAGAGAGCTCGGATAAATGGAGCAAGCGACTCGAGATGGAGGCAGCTGATTAGTTAATACTACAGGGACCGACGGGGCGATGTTTGAAGAATCTCATCCGGAGTTAAATACTAAAATGCTACCATCTATCCCTACCTTACCTCCTAGCTCATAGCCATGAGAAAACCGAACGAAATCAGTTGACAGGGAAGAGAGCCATAGAAGAAGTGGCTTGGACTCTTCATTTGTGGTGCCTGAGATAGACCTCTCTCCTCTGTCTTTGTCTAGTCCGTGGCTTCCATACTAACTTCCCACATCGCCAGAAATACAAAAATATAAGTGTTTTATATATTTGGCAAGCGAGTGATCCGAGCGGAATTACTTTATATGATTGTATACAAATAGAATTCAATAACAACAGGGTAGGGTCTTGTGTTAATTCATGATTTGACAGAATTAAATTTTTTTTTTGTTTTTATATACTTTTACACTCAGTACGTACTAATAAATTAAAAATACTCCATTTTTGTATTAAAAAATTATTTCTTTTTTTGTTTTTATAATAAATGAAAAATACTACATTTTTGTATCAAAAAAACGCGGTGAATGAAATTTTATATAATTAAAAACACTAATATTAAAAATACTTCATTCTTTCACTAGTAACTTAGTCTGTGCTCCGCACCGATAGATTGCTACTAATAAATTAAAAATGCTCCATTTTTGTATTAAAAAATTATTTCTTTTTTTGTTTTTATAATAAATGAAAAATACTACATTTTTGTATCAAAAAAACGCGGTGAATGAAATTTTATATAATTAAAAACACTAATATTAAAAATACTTCATTCTTTCACTAGTAACTTAGTCTGTGCTCCGCACCGATAGATTGCTACTAATAAATTAAAAATACTCCATTTTTGTATTAAAAAATTATTTCTTTTTTTGTTTTTATAATAAATGAAAAATACTACATTTTTGTATCAAAAAAACACGGTGAATGAAATTTTATATAATTAAAAACACTAATATTAAAAATACTTCATTCTTTCACTAGTAATTTAGTTTGTGCTCCGCACCGATAGATTGCTAATCTCTTCTATGGTTATAATATTTTTTTCTATTGTTACTAATATTAAACTATTTTTTTACCTAGATACTTTTAAAATTAACATAAATTTCTAACTAACATGAGATACATAATTTGTATTAGTAATAATAGTAAAAATCTTTGATCTAAAGAGTTTTAAAATTAACATCTAACTTGATAATAATATTAAAAGTCTTTTTGTTAAAAACTTTTAAAATAATAATTCATTTTTAAACAACATGAAATACTTATTTTCTATTTCTATTGGTAATGAAAGTTTTAATTCTTTTATCTAAAGACATTAAAACCAACACCACATTCTAACCATGTGGCATTCATATTTTTTATTAGTAATAATAGTAGTTGATAAAAAAACTTTTTTATCAACATTCATTTCTAAACAATGTTAAATACATATTTTCTATTGGTAATAACATAAAAATAGATTTATCTAATGACTTTTATAACCAATACTCATTTATAAATAATGTGAGATACATTTCTTTATAACCAATGTGAGATCCATCATCTGAAAACCAACACTACATTTTAACCATGTGGCATTCATATTTTTTATTAGTAAAAATAATAGTAGATAAAAAACTTTTTTATCAACATTCATTTCTAAACAATATTAAATACATATTTTCTATTGGTAATAACATAAAAATAAATTTATCTAATGACTTTTATAACCAATACTCATTTATAAATAATGTGAGATACATTTCTTTTATAACCAATGTGAGATCCATCATCTGAAAAGTTTTTAAACAAATATCACTTTTTCTAACCAATGTGAAATAATTTTTTTTCTATTGTTAATAATGGTAGACTTTAAAATCAGCATCACTATCTAACCAACATGAGATACACATCCTAATAACTAGTTTTTGTATATGTGCGTTAAACGCACGACATATATATTTTTAAATTAAACTATATATAAACAAAATGAATAGAAAAAAAAAACAAAATTAGAAGATGAACACATATCTTGAAATGAAAATCGATCAACACGTATTATGAAATGAAAATCAAATTATTTTGAATTTTTACAGATCAAAATTTGCTTCAATCCTTTCGTGATTTTGCAAATTTGTTTTAATGTTTGCACTGTCTTGTTGCAGCTTGTGTATTAATGTTCTGGATATAATGAAATATGATTAAAATAATATCATGTACTTTGGTACTTGTGGTTCATTATGTGTTGTATACGAATCATTTGAAATATACATCTACTAAATAACCGGTAAAATATGTTATTAATTATTACGATGCATGAATATACATCAATATTTCAACCTTTAAAATCATAATAAGATAATTATCTCTTTTTTCGCATGTTCAATTTCTTAATAAACATGATTTTTTTTAATATTATAATATTATAAAGCTATTTTAAGAATTATTTGTCATTTATATGTCTCTATATACACACACACGAATATGTAATAAGTAGTTTACCAAAAACATGAACTAAGTTTTCATCATTTGTTTTGGATGTACTTGAACAAAAAAAAATGGAAATTTGATTAACAAATATGATTAATTAACCTTACCACTATAAACTATTTTTTATTTTTGTTTACCGAAAACGGTACTAAAATTTGGACCATTTGTGTTTTAAGTACCCCAATCAAAAAATAGAAATTGATAAACTAATATGGTGAATTAATTTTACGCTCAGTACATACCAATAAATGAAAAATACTTCATTTTTGTATTAAAAAAATTAACCGCCGATGAATGAAATTTTATATAATTAAAAACACTCATATAAAAAATACTCCATTCTTTCATTAGTTATTTAGCATGTGCTCTGCACGGGTACAATGTGAGATATATATATATATATATATATATATATATATATATATATATATATATATATATATATATATATATATATATATATATTGTAATAATAATATAACTTTTTGACATTATAATTAGATTGTTAATCTCTTCTATGGTTATAATATTTTTTTCTATTGTTACTTTAAACGATTTTTTTACCTAAATACTTTTAAATTTAACATAAATTTCTAACTAACGTGAGATACATATTTTGTATTGGTAATAATAGTAAAAATCTTTGATCTAAAGACTTTTAAAAGTAACATCTAACTTAATAATAATATTAGAAGTCTTTTTGTTAAAAACTTTTAAAATAATAATTCATTTTTAAACAACGTAGAATACTTATTTTATATTTCTATTGGTAATGAAAGTTTAAGTCTTCTATTGTTAATAATGGTAGACTTTTAAAATCAATATCACTCTCAAACTAATGTGAGATACATATCCCCATTTGTTAATAATAGTAGAAGTATTTTATCTTAAAAAAATTATAACCAACATCTATTTCTAAATAATGTAGCATACATCTCTTCTATTATATTGATGATAAAACTAAAAATATTTTATCTAAAGACTTTAAAACCAACATTATTTTTTAATCAATGTAGGATATCTCTTTTATTAGTAATAATAGTAAAAATCTTTTATCTAAGATCAAAATAAACATCACTTTCTAACCAATGTTAGATATATACATATTATATTAGTAATAATGGTAGAAGTCTTAAATCTAAATATTTGGAAACAAAAATTAATTATCCTCTACCAAATGTATGATACATATATTCTATTGATAATAATATTATTTTTAAAACAAACATTAATTTATAACCAATGTGAGATACATCTATGCTATTAATAATAATAGTAAAATGTTTTTTAACCAATGTGAGATACATGCATATATTCTATTTGTAACAAAAAGTTTTTAATCTAAATACTTTTTAAACCAACATTTATTTTTAAACAATGTGATATACATATTTTTTTATGGTAATAAGAGTAGAAGTCTTTCATATAAACTTTTAAAACTAATATCTCTTTCTAAACAATGTAAGATACATCTATTATATGGTGATAAAAGTAGAAATCTTTTATCAAAATACTTTCAAAACTAACAACAATTTATAATTAATGTAAGATACATATTTTCTATTGGTAATATTAGTAGAGATGTATTTCATATTGGTTATAAATTGATTTTGGTTTAAAAAAAATCTAAAACCAACATCTCTTTCTATATAATGAGATACATATATTCTTTTCTCTTTTATTGATAATAAAAGTAAAAGTCTTTTTATTTAAAGGCTTTTAAAATCAACATCATTTTTTAACAAATGTATAACTTTATCTCTTTTATTGGTAATAATAGTAATTTAAGACCAAAATCAACTTATAACAAATATGTGATATATATCTTCTATTGCTAATAATAGTAAAATTCTTTTAAATAATCTAAAATCTAAAATATTTAAAAATGAACATCAATTTTTAACCAATGTGAGATATACATTTTCTATTTGGTAATAATGGTAGAAATATTTTATCAAATACTTTGAAAACCAACATCACTTTCTAACAAATGTATGATGCATCTCTTCAATTGATAATTAATAATAGTATTTTTAAAACAAACATAAATTTCTAACCAATGTGGGATACATCTCTTCTATTGGTAATAATACTAGAATATTTTGTAACAAATGTGAGATACATCTCTTGTAAAAGTGAAAGTCTTTAGTCTAAATACTTTAAAATCTAACATTTTCTTTTTAAAGAATGTGTTATACATCTCTTCTATTGATAATAATATAAAGGCAAAACACACATTTGAGCCACTGTACTTTTCCAAACATTGCAATTAGGCCACTGAGACGTCAAAATTTTCAGTGCGGCCACTGTACCAGACTTATCTTGCATGTTAACCCAATTTTTGGATGGACGTTAAGTTCCGACGTTAATTTATATAAAATACCTATTTTGCCCATATCTTCATTGTCATCGTCTTGTCTGATCAATTAAGAAAAAAATCTCAAATTCAAGAAGTCGGAGACCAAATCCCAACCAATTCCATCCACAAACCTCTCCTTTTTCAATTCAATCACAATGCAATCCATACCCATAAAATAATTTTTCCAAATATACATGCCTGAAGAACAAAAATGAAACCCTTCACAAATTACCCCAAAGGTTGGCTGGGAAATCCTTCACAAAACTGGTACAATCCCAAAAAAATTATGTTCTCTCTCTAAAACCAACTCACCGGCAAACCGCGATTTGAGCCGTTAGCTATAGCATTCTTTCAAGACGCAGAGCCAGCCATGGCCGCCGCACAATGCCGGGTCGATGGAGGGAGATGCAATCATAACTGTTGGCGAAGGTGGATCTGCTCTGTATTTGCCGGAGTAAGCAGAGGCGGAAGGGGGGAGAGAGAGGGGACGAAGCTGAAGTAGAGATGATGGTGATGACCGGAGATGTCGATAAGAGATATAGCTTGAAGAGTTGTTGTGATGGAGACGGTGGTGGATCTGGATCTAACAAATCTAGAGATGGTGGTGGGGTTTCGATGGATTCTTCCTTGGTTTCTGTCTCTAGGACGGCGGCTGCGATTGCGAACAAGACGGCAGACTGGATTGTATTAGGTTTGATTGGCGAAGGGAGAAGGCTTGACTGGGAAGGGCTAGGGTTTGGGAGACACCGAAATTGCGCTGCGACAAAGGGAGAGCAGTGGGTCGCCGCCGGCTGAGAATACCAAGGCGGCATCGTAAATCTATAAGCATACAGACTACAGAGAGAGATACAGAGACGGACCAGTTGATTATGGAATGAGGAGAGAGAAAGGAGGAGCGAGGAGAGGCGCGGCATTGACGCCGCCTAATCGCTTTTCCCATCTTTCTTTTCGATTTCGTTTTCTTCGTCTATTCCTTCTTCAACAAACCAATCTGCAAATTTTGATATCGCATTCACCTTTTAATGAAGATGCATTCACCTTCAGGAACAATCACATGCTTTCAATTTTAATTTCTTTATTATATACAAGGTAATAATTATTCATTTTCAGGGGTAAAATAGGACTTTAACATAAGTTAACAACGAAACTTAACGTCCATCCAAAAATTGGATTAATATGCAAGATAAATCTGGTACAGTGGCCGCACTGAAAATTTTGACGTCTCAGTGGTCTAATTGTAATGTTTGGCAAAGTACAGTGGCCCAAAGGTATGTTTTGCCTAATATAAAATAATTTAAAATAATTTAAAATCAATATCATTTTATAACCAATGTAAGATATAGATCTTCTATTGGTAATAATGGTAGAAGTCTTTTATCAAATGGCTTTGAAAACCAACATCACTTTCCAACCAATATATGATACATCTCTTCTATTGGTACTTAATAATAGTATTTTTAAAATCAACACCAATTTCTAACCAATGTGGGATATATTTCTTCTATTGTTGAAAAATTAGTGTTTTAAATGAAAAAAATTGGGCAACTTGAAGCACGAATTTATTTAGGCGTCATTTGTTTGTTAGCAAAAATAATTGTGCAAAGGCAAAAACTTGTGTAGGACGGAATTTGGTAAGACGGAACTCCATTTTGAAATTCGTTGGTTATAATAAATATAAAACATGTTATTACAAATCTTTAAAATGGTTCATTGTCTAGGGCGGAAGCTTTTAACCTTGTTGGAGGTCCCGTGCTCAAAACCTCTTAGCCCCATAATGATTTATAAATGAAATGTTTCATTTTTTGCTCCGGTGCCCCTAATATCATGTAACAACCCGCCCCCGACCTGAAGAGGAATCGTGGGACGGAACGTCCAAATAGGACAAGACAAGCAAGCAAGGACTCAATTATCAAAACTAACGTGACGCAACACTAGACACGTAGTACAACTTGGCACTAAAAAGCAGGAATAATTTACAACTTTGAAACATGATATAACAATTAAAGCCAAGTAACCAATTCTTCGGAGACTTTACAACTAGAGCCCAACTAAACAATACATGCTAACATATATACCTCGACCGGTAAACATGCCGGAGAAACAACTAAAGTAAATAAGAGCAAATGAGATGCTCAGCGGAAGTCTAAACAAGTAAACCATTTACAAAAGAGCAAGGCTCGGCATACAAGCGCCGGTAAACAAACTAGAAGTATAAGTAGTACTACAACGTTTTAGTCTACAACAAGAACAAGTTACTATAGCAACACATTCTCAAGCGAAGTGTAATTGACCGGCTTTAATAACCCAAACGTCCTTGCAAAAGAGAAACCAAAAGAGCCAAGAGAACCAACGCAACCACCTCTACAAAAGCGATCACGAACAAGAATCCTCAACGAGACGGGCCTGGACGATTCGGATCTAAAACAGTAAAAGGGAAGGGGTAAGTCATAAAGACTTTGTAAGCTACCAATATGCATAATACGATATAAAGCAAGGCATGCATAACAAGTTATCATTGTAACGACCCGGCCCGAATTCCAACACGAAATCCCAAGGTCGTGCCGCTGGAACAAACATATGAAGAGGACAAGCACTTGCTAAACAGTAGTGCAAGTCGAACAGTCGAGCTAACACGCTCTAAACATGGACATAAAGCCGCACTAAAATACAGTATTTCAAAAATCGAATCAGCGGAAGCAATAAGAGAAAAGAAGTTCCAAGCTATGAAGCTCCACTCCAACGACAGTGAAACCAAGAGAGACATTATCTCTCAAAGGAGGAAAAACAGAACTCGCGTGCCGCAACATTGCAGACGCTAAACAACCATCGGCACTCCAGGCCGGCGTTTCAACAAGGAACCAACCTGATATCTCAATTACCCAACGGCTAAAACATACCGGGGTCAATCAACAACTATAACAAGTAGGATAAATAAATGCCCCAAAGCTACTGCGTGCCCGGGAGACAACTGAAATAAATACGAAACCACGAAACAAGGCACGACACAACACGTCGGCCCAAGAAAGAACTAACACAAATACCCAAGTATCTACCCGACTGTAAAGTCTAAATAACTTTACAAAATGTCGATCTCACAAGAATAGCAAAGTACATGATATCAATGACAATGCTAAAAGGGACCAGGACTCCACAAGCTGCTACTCGGGAGAGTCGGCTGCTACAAACACGAAGCACACGATCTAATCTCGATCTATCGATCATTTGCGCTTTACGATCCACGATCTACTCGGTCTCAACGCACCACCATTCGCAACTAGAAAACAAAGTACGGGATGAGTCATAATGACCCAGTACGCTACTACAAGAGATATGTAACATATAATTATGCAACATAAAAATAATCATCATGCCATTTTACAAATGACAGAAAAACCCGTGAAGAGGCGTAGTATCCTTTAGATACTCCACAAGATAACCATTTCTTCTCACTTACTAAACCGTCCAAATGAACCAGGGTGTAATTCCCTATTCAAACACAAATCAAATGAATTAGAAGGTAGTTCCCACAAAACATCATATGCAAGTATATATATCATCTTATATACTAATCAAGCTATTCACATAATCATCACGTGTAAGGGTGCATATTTATATATATACACCTATATCAGTATGTATATCTCTATATATACATATCAAATCTCCCATGTAATCATCATGTATAAGAGTGCATATCTATATATATACACATCAAATCTTTCATAAATATCTCATATATAAGTATGTATATCTCTATATATACATATCAAATCTCTCATACAATCACCATGTATAAGTGTGCATATCTATATATATACACATCAAGTCTTTCTCATAACATCAGCTCATACAAACATGGTCAATAAGATCTCATGTTCAACTAACACTTTGTTATCACATAAGTGCTCATAGTAAGCCACATAAAGGATAGAGAAGGTACCAAATCACTTGTCGTTGTGTCGCTCCTGCAATCACAACTGTTAATCATATCGTGCCAGTGATACCCGTGATCGGGTATCAAAGTACCGAGCTCTCTTCTCGGGTCCGAGTTCTCTTCTCGGGTAAAATAGCACTAGCCAATGCGCTCTTTTGGTTACAACAAAGGGGGCTACTTCCCCACTGTAGCTAGCGTGGAGGTGTGTGTGAAACCCGAATCGATGCGGCGATACATTGCAACCACGAATCCCATAATTCGTGAAGACAATGCATCGTCCCACCATCAACGTAAAAACCCAAATAATGCCAGCTGGACTTATATGCAATGCACAAGTAGATGTTTACTTGCAAATTCTCAAGTAGATATACAGATCTACTAAACTCATACGATTATGCACATTGTTACAATAATCATAAAACCACAATAGGAGCTCATTTGAGTCTCTAAATAAGAAGTGTCAAATTGTCCACTCAATTCAATCCAAGTTCCAAAAGCTAGTAATCTAGTCAAATGGATTCTACAAGTTGTAGGATCTCACCACGATTCACATAAGGTTCAATTGTTCCTTAAGCTCGACTCCGTTGAGTCTTCACTACAATTCATCCCAAATAGGTTATAAATGCTATTTGCATTTCTAACCCTTTTCTAAGTTCTCGGTTCAAGCATAGCTAGGTTCTTGTCTCATTAAGAAACCCTAGATCAACCGTTCACAATTTCACCTATTAGTGAAATATAAATTCAACACAAGTTGGTTAATCAATTCTCAATGAAACCACAGAGTAATCAAAAGCAGATTATGCTTCAAGTCAATTACACAATATGCCTTATAAGTCATATCATTAAGTATGAAAACTCAATCCCTAACAAGTATCACAATTATGCTTTCATAAGTCATAATATCTAGTAAGCATAGAATATTTATTTCTAGCATAAATCCAAGTTAAGTGGATAACTTAACAAATAATAAACCACACAAGCATAGAAATTCATTTCTTTTATGAATCTAGGTTAAACCCATAACTTAACAAGTAGCAACTCATATCATCCCCAAGACTTCATTGATGGTCTAGGATCAAATAAAAACTCAGATTATATTCACTAAAACTCATTCTAGAATGATCATTCATTCTATATTCCCAAATCCATTATGGTTCATGTATTATTTATAAACCACACTTGGCATGCTCAAATATTGTGATTCACACACATATTAGATACTAGACATTTTAAGGTGTTATTCACCCTTTTGAATCATTCAATTCAGACCAATAATCATCAATTTATGATTATCACAAAGACAGATCATTTTCCAGATTTTCTGATATAACTCATTCTGCATAGTCAACTTGTAAGTTCGACCATTAATTCCTCACAACTCCAAAGGAGGTGATTATTTCTTAGTCTGAAACTAGACTGTTAAGACTATATTTTAGCCTTTTAAACTACTCCATTATGACTTGTACTCATCAAGATACAACCCCTCGAAGTTCATGTTAAAAACCTGAGTATCTGTGGTGATTCATTCTGCATGTCTATCATACAAAATTCACCAAATATTTCTCGTTACTCCAAATGTTATAAATTTAACATTTTCCGAAACTAGACTCTTTGAGCTAGAGTTTACCATTTTAAAACACTCCATTAGGATATGTATTCATCAAAATATGACCACTTCAATCTCACGTTAACAGATTAACTTTCTGGTAACAGCTTACTGGAACAGCCACGAATTGTGACTAATGAAAAATACTTCCCAAGCTCCAAAATTCATGAAACTTTACAGAGAGTTACCTAACATGTATAGGTATAACATACTCAATTTTTAGAAAAATCCCTTTAGTAGATTAGTACCAGACTTCTCCCGAAATTTACCCAAGACAGAGACTGAATTTGTAGGGTTTATTTCCCAACAAGTTCATGAACAATAATGATTCCCAATCAAAGCTTGAACATATTTCAAACTAATTCCAAGACCAAAATCATCAAGTCAAGATCCATGGAAAAGTTTCTAGATTTCATAGAAACACCAAAACGTTTTATAGACTTGATAAAACTCTTCCTTAGCATGATCTAAGCAAGATTTCTGAAGAAACAAGCAAGGTGGTTTAGTAACGTACCTCAGATCTGAATTTCAAACCTATGCGAAACCTGAAATAGATAGAGGGAAGCGATCTCCTCGGCGAGATCTTTCCAACGGTGGTCTCGGCTCGTCGATTGGTTGGCCGAAGCTCCGGTAATCGCCGGAACACTCCAAGAACCCACTTCCCTCTCTCTCTAGGTTTGACCGTTTGGAGAGATAACGATGAGAACAAAAATCAGATCAGAAATGAATTAAGAGATGTCTTGAGGTTTATATACTCCCAAGGGAAGGTCAAAGGTTCAAAATACCCTTATAAAAGATAAAGGAGGTATTTATTTTAAGGGTACAATAGAAAATTTCGTCAAGACAAGTCATAAAAGACTGCTGGTAGTGCTGTCCAAAATCTGATGGTAGTGCAGCTCAAGGTCTACCAGTGGTAGTTCAAGGTCTACCGGTGGGGTCTTCCGGTGGCAGCTCAAGGTCTACCGGTGGCAGCCCAAGGTCTACCGGTGGCAGCCCAAGGTCTACCGGTGGCAGCTCAAGGTCTGCTGGTGGGCAGCAACGCGCGGCTAACTTCCGACGGCTCCCATTTGCACACCGTTCGACGAAATGACGTCATTTCTTCGCCAAGCTGACCCTAAGGACTTAAACTAAAATCCTTGAAAGTCTCAAATCAAACTAAAACCATCTCATGATATCTCGAACAAAACGATTCAGTCGCGTACCATATTGATCCGTAACTAACAATGAGAACGAAATCACGTGAAACAAACTAACGATCGAAACAATGATCGAGCAAGTATACATACTTATTTTAAAGTATGTTAAAAGCCTAATAAAGAGTCTCAAACTCATACTCAAACTTAATTTAGAATTAAGTCCCTCAAAAATACGAAAGGCGAAACGTTTACGAAACGCGAATCGTGAAACCACACTTACAACGACGACTATACTTTGAACGTCGTGACCTCATGCAAACATTATAGACATGAGAACAAGGATATTAAATGTATCCAAGCGAGTACACGAAGACCTAGGATCCCTCAAAGGTCCCGATAAGAAAGAAGTACGAAACCATTCTATCACGTCAATACTTAAAGATTCGGGGTCTTACATCCTCCCAACCTTGAAAGAATTCGTCCTCGAATTCACAATTCCACAATTTATACCACAAGGTCGACTCTTTGACCTACTAACAAAATCAAGGCGACCACCATGGTGTGTCTCCTATCTTAGGGTAACCCATTATATCAACTCAATTCAATCTCAATGTCGAGTCCTGCTTGATTCTCGACAAAAGTACAACTTTCAAAACAAATTTCCCCGGGCTTAAAATAATACTCCGGTTATAAACGAATCTCTATCGTTCATCATATTCTCACACATTAAACATGTACTTGATCATGTAATTAACGTTCATCTCAGGGCAATACTCATATATTATTAAGAGCATTTACCACCTCAAATTACTCATTTAGAACAAGCATTGCAAGCACAACTTTCAAAAACTACACATGTAAGGACTGCTTATAGCAAGACATCACATTCATAGCACAACTTTCATATACATAATGTACATATTTGCACAAGTATAGCAATACACCATTTGTTGTTCCATTCCATTTTGGTAATGGGTTCGGTCAATTTCAAATCTAACTCATACCATTCTAGTTCTCCGACGAAGACCTCTTGATAATCAAGTCAGGGGCCCTCTGAAGTGACTTCAAAAGCTTTCGTCGTATAGGATGCGGGGTGTTCATGAATCACATAAAAGCATCCTTCATATCGGTCTCAAGAATACAAATAATAAGCATATATAGGCATGGCATCAACATCATGCAACATAGTATATTAATTTTCTATGTATGTAAACCAAGTATGGAATATTCATACTATTAACTACCTATCAATGGTAGATAAAACACATTATACAAGGCTAATACACTCTCAATGTATTAGACTAATAAAGAGGCAATACAACACTTCAAGAGTCACTAGGTAGCGTATCCTTACTAACTAGTATACGACCAATCCTTTTAAGTCAAACCGTATACGGGTCGACAACCAATTCAACCAATCATCACGTGATCACCTACTGGCCAATCACCAAGTTCCAACATATCATGAGGAAATTTCACCTTGATCAAGGTAATCCCCCAAATACCAAAACATAAGCATCGGGAAAGAGTTCTCAAATCCCCAACACAAGTAATACAAGAAATGGTGATTAAGTACTACCATAACTATATACACCTATATAGTAATCTATGAAATACTACTAGGTACCATGGGAGGCTTAACCACTCCGCTCTCAAAACGTATTACAACGAACTTTCGCCATAATGATTAACACGACGATCACCCTTGGGACCGACAATCTAGTTTCTTTGATTCCTAAAAATGGAACAAGAAACAGTAGCTCTACTGAAACGCATCACCCACTCTTGGTATAACTGCAACTCATAAGCAATATAGGAGAAATATAATACTCCTAGACACAAACCTTCACTCACAGCAATCTAGACCAAACGAACTTAGTACTCCAAGTCGTATGCTTGTACCCAAGAATATGCCAATAAGGCATTATAAACAACACTCGACGGTAAATACTCGACGATAACCCAAACCCAACTTAGGCCATGGAACCTATCCTGGCTTATAGCTAACACAAGCTCTGATACCAACTGTAACGACCCGGCCCGAATTCCAACACGAAATCCCAAGGTCGTGCCGCTGGAACAAACATATGAAGAGGACAAGCACTTGCTAAACAGTAGTGCAAGTCGAACAGTCGAGCTAACACGCTCTAAACATGGACATAAAGCCGCACTAAAATACAGTATTTCAAAAATCGAATCAGCGGAAGCAATAAGAGAAAAGAAGTTCCAAGCTATGAAGCTCCACTCCAACGACAGTGAAACCAAGAGAGACATTATCTCTCAAAGGAGGAAAAACAGAACTTCGCGTGCAACATTGCGAGCACGCTAATCAACCATCGGCACTCCAGGCCGGCGTTTCAACAAGGAACCAACCTGATATCTCAATTACCCAACGGCTAAAGCATACCGGGGTCAATCAACAACTATAACAAGTAGGATAAATAAATGCCCCAAAGCTACTGCGTGCCCGGGAGACAACTGAAATAAATACGAAACCACGAAACAAGGCACGACACAACACGTCGGCCCAAGAAAGAACTAACACAAATACCCAAGTATCTACCCGACTGTAAAGTCTAAATAACTTTACAAAATGTCGATCTCACAAGAATAGCAAAGTACATGATATCAATGACAATGCTAAAAGGGACCAGGACTCCACAAGCTGCTACTCGGGAGAGTCGGCTGCTACAAACACGAAGCACACGATCTAATCTCGATCTATCGATCAGCTGCGCACTGCTACAGTCACGATCTACTCGGTCTCAACGCAGCCACCAATTACTGCAACTAGAAAACAAAGTACGGGATGAGTCATAATGACCCAGTACGCTACTACAAGAGATATGTAACATATAATTATGCAACATAAAAATAATCATCATGCCATTTTACAAATGACAGAAAAACCCGTGAAGAGGCGTAGTATCCTTTAGATACTCCACAAGATAACCATTTCTTCTCACTTACTAAACCGTGCAAATGAACCAGGGTGTAATTCCTTATTCAAACACAAATCAAATGAATTAGAAGGTAGTTCCCACAAAACATCATATGCAAGTATATATATCATCATATATACTAATCAAGCTATTCACATAATCATCACGTGTAAGGGTGCATATTTATATATATACACCTATATCAGTATGTATATCTCTATATATACATATCAAATCTCCCATGTAATCATCATGTATAAGAGTGCATATCTATATATATACACATCAAATCTTTCATAAATATCTCATATATAAGTATGTATATCTCTATATATACATATCAAATCTCTCATACAATCACCATGTATAAGTGTGCATATCTATATATATACACATCAAGTCTTTCTCATAACATCAGCTCATACAAACATGGTCAATAAGATCTCATGTTCAACTAACACTTTGTTATCACATAAGTGCTCATAGTAAGCCACATAAAGGATAGAGAAGGTACCAAATCACTGTCGTTGTGTCGCTCCTGCAATCACAACTGTTAATCATATCGTGCTGATACGTGATCGGGTATCAAAGTACCGAGCTCTCTTCTCGGGTCCGAGTTCTCTTCTCGGGTAAAATAGCACTAGCCAATGCGCTCTTTTGGTTACAACAAAGGGGGCTACTTCCCCACTGTAGCTAGCAGTGGAGGTGTGTGTGAAACCCGAATCCGGTACGGCGATACATTGCAACCACGAATCCCATAATTCGTGAAGACAATGCATCGTCCCACCATCAACGTAAAAACCCAAATAATGCCAGCTGGACTTATATGCAATGCACAAGTAGATGTTTACTTGCAAATTCTCAAGTAGATATACAGATCTACTAAACTCATACGATTATGCACATTGTTACAATAATCATAAAACCACAATAGGAGCTCATTTGAGTCTCTAAATAAGAAGTGTCAAATTGTCCACTCAATTCAATCCAAGTTCCAAAAGCTAGTAATCTAGTCAAATGGATTCTACAAGTTGTAGGATCTCACCACGATTCACATAAGGTTCAATTGTTCCTTAAGCTCGACTCCGTTGAGTCTTCACTACAATTCATCCCAAATAGGTTATAAATGCTATTTGCATTTCTAACCCTTTTCTAAGTTCTCGGTTCAAGCATAGCTAGGTTCTTGTCTCATTAAGAAACCCTAGATCAACCGTTCACAATTTCACCTATTAGTGAAATATAAATTCAACACAAGTTGGTTAATCAATTCTCAATGAAACCACAGAGTAATCAAAAGCAGATTATGCTTCAAGTCAATTACACAATATGCCTTATAAGTCATATCATTAAGTATGAAAACCCAATCCCTAACAAGTATCACAATTATGCTTTCATAAGTCATAATATCTAGTAAGCATAGAATATTTATTTCTAGCATAAATCCAAGTTAAGTGGATAACTTAACAAATAATAAACCACACAAGCATAGAAATTCATTTCTTTTATGAATCTAGGTTAAACCCATAACTTAACAAGTAGCAACTCATATCATCCCCCAAGACTTCATTGATGGTCTAGGATCAAATAAAAACTCAGATTATATTCACTAAAACTCATTCTAGAATGATCATTCATTCTATATTCCCAAATCCATTATGGTTCATGTATTATTTATAAACCACACTTGGCATGCTCAAATATTGTGATTCACACACATATTAGATACTAGACATTTTAAGGTGTTATTCACCCTTTTGAATCATTCAATTCAGACCAATAATCATCAATTTATGATTATCACAAAGACAGATCATTTTCCAGATTTTCTGGTATAACTCATTCTGCATAGTCAACTTGTAAGTTAGACCATTAATTCCTCACAACTCCAAAGGAGGTGATTATTTCTTAGTCTGAAACTAGACTGTTAAGACTATATTTTAGCCTTTTAAACTACTCCATTATGACTTGTACTCATCAAGATACAACCCCTCGAAGTTCATGTTAAAAACCTGAGTATCTGTGGTGATTCATTCTGCATGTCTATCATACAAAATTCACCAAATATTTCTCGTTACTCCAAATGTTATAAATTTAACATTTTCCGAAACTAGACTCTTTGAGCTAGAGTTTACCATTTTAAAACACTCCATTAGGATATGTATTCATCAAAATATGACCACTTCAATCTCACGTTAACAGATTAACTTTCTGGTAACAGCTTACTGGAACAGCCACGAATTGTGACTAATGAAAAATACTTCCCAAGCTCCAAAATTCATGAAACTTTACAGAGAGTTACCTAACATGTATAGGTATAACATACTCAATTTTTAGAAAAATCCCTTTAGTAGATTAGTACCAGACTTCTCCCGAAATTTACCCAAGACAGAGACTGAATTTGTAGGGTTTATTTCCCAACAAGTTCATGAACAATAATGATTCCCAATCAAAGCTTGAACATATTTCAAACTAATCCCAAGACCAAAATCATCAAGTCAAGATCCATGGAAAAGTTTCTAGATTTCATAGAAACACCAAAACGTTTTATAGACTTGATAAAACTCTTCCTTAGCATGATCTAAGCAAGATTTCTGAAGAAACAAGCAAGGTGGTTTAGTAACGTACCTCAGATCTGAATTTCAAACCTATGCGAAACCTGAAATAGATAGAGGGGAAACGATCTCCTCGACGAGATCTTTCCAACGGTGGTCTCGGCTCGTCGATTGGTTGGCCGAAGCTCCGTGTCGCGGAACACTCCAAGAACCCACTTCCCTCTCTCTCTAGGTTTGACCGTTTGGAGAGATAACGATGAGAACAAAAATCAGATTAGAAATGAATTAAGAGATGTCTTGAGGTTTATATACTCCCAAGGGAAGGTCAAAGGTTCAAAATACCCTTATAAAAGATAAAGGAGGTATTTATTTTAAGGGTACAATAGAAAATTTCGTCAAGACAAGTCATAAAAGACTGCTGGTAGTGCTGTCCAAAATCTGATGGTAGTGCAGCTCAAGGTCTACCAGTGGTAGTTCAAGGTCTACCGGTGGGGTCTACCGGTGGGGTCTTCCGGTGGCAGCTCAAGGTCTACCGGTGGCAGCCCAAGGTCTACCGGTGGCAGCTCAAGGTCTGCTGGTGGGCAGCAACGCGCGGCTAACTTCCGACGGCTCCCATTTGCACACCGTTCGACGAAATGACGTCATTTCTTCGCCAAGCTGACCCTAAGGACTTAAACTAAAATCCTTGAAAGTCTCAAATCAAACTAAAACCATCTCATGATATCTCGAACAAAACGATTCAGTCGCGTACCATATTGATCCGTAACTAACAATGAGAACGAAATCACGTGAAACAAACTAACGATCGAAACAATGATCGAGCAAGTATACATACTTATTTTAAAGTATGTTAAAAGCCTAATAAAGAGTCTCAAACTCATACTCAAACTTAATTTAGAATTAAGTCCCTCAAAAATACGAAAGGCGAAACGTTTACGAAACGCGAATCGTGAAACCACACTTACAACGACGACTATACTTTGAACGTCGTGACCTCATGCAAACATTATAGACATGAGAAAAAGGATATTAAATGTATCCAAGTGAGTACACGAAGACCTAGGATCCCTCAAAGGTCCCGATAAGAAAGAAGTACGAAACCATTCTATCACGTCAATACTTAAAGATTCGGGGTCTTACAGAAGACCAAGAGAAAACAACCTTTACATGTCCCTTTGGTACTTTTGCTTTTAGGAGAATGTCTTTTGGGTTGTGTAATGCACCAGCTACTTTTCAAAGATGCATGATATCTATATTTTCAGATTTAGTTGAAAGATGCGTAGAAGTTTTCATGGATGATTTTTCGGTTTGGAAATTCTTTTGATCAACTTTTTAGAAAACCTTACATCTGTCACGAAAGATGTCTTTGAAACTAATTTAACCTTAAGTTGGGAGAAAAGTCACTTCATGGTAAAACATGGAATTGTCTTAGGACATGTTGTCTCAAATAAAGGAATTGAAGTTGACAAAGCTAAAATTGAAGTTATTTCACAACTACCCCTCCCACTTGGTTAAAGGAGTTCGAAGTTTTCTTGGCCATCTTTGGTTTTATCGAAGATTTATAAAAGATTTTTTCCAAAATCAGTAACCTCTATGTAATTTGCTAGCAAAAGATACTGAGTTTATTTTGATAAAGAATGTTTAGAAGCTTTTAATTTATTAAAAGAAAAGTTAATCTTGCCCCAATTTTATCCGGCCCAGATTGGTCACTTCCTTTTGAAATCATGTGTGATGCATCGATTTGCAATTGGAGCCGTGTTAGGACAAAGGGTAGATAGAAAGTCTCATGTGATCCACTATGCTAGTAGAACTCTAAATGATGCTCAATTGAATTATACCACTCTTGAAAAATAATTTTTTTAGCATTAGTATATGCTTTAGAAAAATTTAGATCATATACGCTAGGATCAAAGGTGATAATCTTTACGATCATTCTACATTAAAATATATGTTAAGTAAAAAGGATGCTAAACCAAGATTAATTAGATGGATGTTATTGTTACAAGAATTTGACATAACTATCAAGGATAAAAAGGAACCGAGAATGTTGTCATTACGACCATTTGTCTAGGTTAGAATTTTCACCCTTGCTTGAACGTCAATTTCTTGATGATCTGTCCCCATAAATGACAATTTTCTTGATGAACAACTCTTAGCTATTAAAGATTACGACCCTTGGTATGCTGATTTTGTCAACTATTATGTGTCGATATCATTAATCAGGATTTTGATCATTGAAAAGATGAAATTTTTGGCGGAAACTAAAATTACTTTTGGGAAGCTCCTCATTTATACAAAATTTGTTCGATTCTTTAATAAGAAGATGTATTCGAGAAAAAAGACCAACAAGGTATCATGGAATTTTGTCATGGATATTCTTGTGGTGGTCATTTTAGTGGTAATAAAAGCTGCTCAATAAAATTTTGCAATCAGTGCGTATGGCCCTCTTGTTTTTAGAGATTGTGAAGCTGTTTCTGAGAACATGCGACAAATGTCAAAGAATAGGTGGTATAGGAAAGAAAACAAGATGCTCTTACATGTTAATTTAGTAGTTGAAATTTTTGGCCGTTTGGGGTATTGATTTTATGGGTCCTTTCCATTCGTGTCCAATAATTGCGAATATATTCTAGTATGAGTTGATTATGCTTCTAAATGGATAGAAGCAGTAGCAACCAAGACTAATGATGGAAAAGCGATAGTCAAATTTGTAGAAGATCTATTTGCTAGATATGGAGTCCCTAAGTCCATAATAAATGACCGGGAACTCATTTTACCAATAAGTTGTTAAATAATGTTCTTAGAAAGCATGGTGTAACTCACGGGTTAGCTACACCTTATCATCCACAAACATCCGGACAAGTAGAAGTAAGCAATAGGCAGATAAAAGCGATTATTAGAGGGCTGTTAGGCCAAATCGTAAAGATTGGGAATCTAAGCTCAAGGATGCTTTATGGGCATACCGAGCTGCTTTTAAGACACCCATAGGAATGGCAGTCCATATAGAATGGTATATGGCAAAGCTTGCCATTTACCGATTGAAATTGAGCATAAAGCCTATTGGGCGTTAAAGAATTAAATTTAGATTTAACATTGGCGGAGAAAGAAAGATTGTTTCGAGTTAAATGAGTTAGAAGAACATAGACTTAATTCGTATGAGAATGCGAAGACATTATAAAGAAAAGACCATAAAGTATCATGACATGGGATAGCCAACAAAATGCTTCATCCGGTATGAAAGTATTATTGTTTAACTCTAGGTTAAGGTTATTCCCGGAAAGTTAAAATCAAATAGTGCGGTCCTTTTTAGAATAATGCAATTTATCCTCGTAGAGTACGTTGATATACAAAACCCCAAAAATAATGAAGTGTTTAAAGTGAATGGACACCGACTCAAGCCATATTTTGAGCCAATGTCAGTTGAACGAACAATTGAATTAATCCGTTTGGTTGACAATGAACCACCAAGAGATTAGGCTTGCAGTTTGGTCGAGCCAAGGCGTTAAACAAAGGCGCTAAGTGGGAGGCAACCCACTATTTTGAAAGTTATTTGTTATTTAGTTAGTTTAAATATGCTTTTCTCAGTTAAATTCTATTTTTGGACATTTAATTTCTAATTAAATATGCCAAAATTCAAGTTTGGGGGAGAAAAAAACATCTTAGTGTTGTATTTATATGTTACTAATAATTTTCAGTTTAGAATTTTTGTTTAGATTTTGCATACAGGAAATATCCAAGACATAACGGAAGTTAACGGAAAGGGCTAAACTACAAACTGTTGAAAAGATGAAAAGAAAAACAAGAAGAGAATTTTGCGCCCACCTTGCTTGGACCTTGCCAAGGTGTGGAGGACTGCAGAGCCATGGTCCCGCATGCGAATCTCATGAATCCACGTCTTTCTGGATCATGGGGAAGGCAATGAGAAAGCAGAGGTCGGTTTGCTCATTTGCCTACCTTGCGGACGCAAGGTGTGGCAAGCTGCGACTTTAACAAGGTTCCTTTATAAATCTTGTCTTAGGGTTTTTCTTCAGATTTCACACGGAAACTTCTCTTCCCTCCTTCAAGCGGCGGCGGCAGACTCTTCAAACTTCGGCAAGATCCTCGAAATTCCGGCACTAATCTCCAAGATCATCTCCCTCCTCCCTCAAACTCTTCATCTCCCTCATCCACTCATCCACCATTGCACCCCACAAATTGAAGATTTTTAAGAAAGAGAAGGAAGACCCTCTAGTGTTGCCGTCAAAAGATCAAGCTCCACTCAGGCTGCATTTACTCGATTAAGTGCAATCAAGTAACCAACACCCTCTTTAATTTCTTACGTAAAATATTTGCATGCTAGGGTGTTAGATATTTTTAACAGATATAATTTTTGCATGCTTTAGAATAAATTTTTATTTTTAAATTTTAAAACACAATTTTAATTGTTAAACTTTTTAGTTTTAAAATTTTATATCAAACAAAATGTTTAGAAAGCGTAGAAATACCGGCTCTTCATCCTCAGGCCCGGCTCGGGAGGAAGAACAAGTTTACATTTTGACATCACCCGCTTAGTGTCGTCCTCGAGCATCGGAAAGGTACACTACCAAGCTCTCCAAGTCTTTGGTGCCCGAAAGGGATTTAAAATTGAAGACTTTGGTCTCGAATCACGATCGATGGCTCGTAGGTGGGGACTTTGCTAGATTCTCTGCGCCCTAGGGACGCCCAGTAGTCCCTATTGTCCAGGAATTCTCGCCAATGGCAACATTGGCATGGATGGCCAGGTGCTAGAACAACTGTTAATGTTAGGAATATAGTAGTTGATTTTTCGACCCCAAAGCATTAACACCTATTTCGGCACCTCCAACTTTGCGGTTGGTGCTTAGACTATAACACCTCCACCCCGTATCCACAATCGAGGTGGTCAAAATGCTACCATTGCTCTCCACGGTGTGGAGTGGTCCTATAACCGTAACCCACCTTATGGACCACGCACCATGAGAGAGTCCTTCCTTCAAGACACGCCAAGCCGCAGTGTATAAATTTGTTCTTGAGGGCGTCTCATGCCCTCGAAGTCACCAAAACACGGTGAATTGGGAGAGGGTTGTCTTGACCTACACCATCATAGCGGGTGGGTCTATTGATGTTGGCCATTTGATCAATGGCCAAATCAAGACCCTTATTAGAGGTAGGGCGAATGCGGGGTTCGCGTTCCCAGATTTGATTCTTGACTTGTGTAGGGGGCAGGTGTGAGAATGCCCAAACACGGAGAATTTGGCTGGTCCAGTGGAGTCATTACTAGGGCCATTTTGTTTGAACATCACCGGCAGAGAGTGAGGGTTCCTCAAGAGGAGGAACGGAGAAGAGGAAAGAGGACCCGCTCGTTGGGATCTCCAACGAGGTTGGAGGAAGCTGTCCTCAAATTGATATGGTGAGTCGGCCATTGGCACAAATGCGTCTTGACCAGTGAATTTTTGGGTGGGTTAACAGGATGGGACATAATGTCTCAAATTATTATGGGCTGCCACGGACACGATCCAGTTTCGTCCTCATTCGTTATCTCGCCCGACTCACCTTGAGTCGAGGCCCAAGATCCGATCCTCGTTCGTTAGGTGGACCCGATTCGTCCTTTTATATTTGTCCTACCCATCAATCCTCTCATATGTTCCTCTATTTTGAGGACAAAATAGAACTTAAGTTTGGGGGGGGATTTAAAACTTTAAGTCTTAGCAGGTCCTAGCCTAACGAGGAATGGAGTTGGGCTATGTCGTTAGGGTGTAAGAAAATTTCTTTATTTGATGACCATTTAACTCTTCACCCTATTTTTCTGTTTTTATTTTTTCGATTTTCGGAGGTGTTGCCTTGACCAGAATACACTCCTTTTGGATACTCGTGGGTTCCTCTTATGGGGACCCATCATCAATTATGTCATCGTCATCACCTCCAAATTTCCCAATTTCTTAAAAAATATATTAAAAAAAAAGAAAAAAAATTTTAAATTCAAAATATTCATCCTCGAGTTTAGGTGTGGTAATGCTAGTAAAGTAGTCCATGAGGAGATTAGTGCAATGAACCGCATAGTTAGTCCGTAGATCCCCAGGAATTTACTTAATTTTGCGAAACTTTTACTTTTCTCCAAATTCTTCATGCACTCACACGGTCATAATTATGGATTGATTAGAATAGTTTTATAAAGTTTATAACACCTATTTCACTTCAACAAGATATGCACAAGAATATGATGCATAGCCATTCGAACATGATTGTTGCATTAAATTGTAACTTAGGGTCAATTGCATGTTAGTTAGATCCCTTGGATTTTTCTCATTTATATATCTCAAGCACACTTTCGAACCGTGTGCATGTTAGTCTCAATTGTCCCTACCATGTCTTAGCGAATGCTTATGTGAAATCGGTGATGCTAAACACTCAACCCAATTCCCATAGTTGATATGATATTTTGTGTTGTCTTACTTGCTTTAAATACTATGTGAGCATTTGGCATTAAGAAATGATTTAGGCCATCTTTGGATCGTTAGAGCCTAAATATTCCACGACCTATACTAAATATATCCCTAGTGTCCCCTTTGAGCCTAATGAAAAAAGAATGGAGTGTGCTAAGCACACTATTTAAACCCCATTCGCCATCGTTTCTTTACCCACATTAACTTAACCTAAAAGCCTATACACTTTTAGCCTACCCTTTGAGAGAGTAGGATGGGTGGGAAATTGATTCTAGGAGGACCACTTCTTTTCGCTTAGGCTATTTTTTGGAAGGCTTCTTCTTTCCGTCGTCGAATAATAAAAAAAATCATGTGTCGACGAAAAATGAAACGGAAGAAGAAGAGGATAAACAAAAGATTCAAATGGAAGCATAGCTTTCAAGAGAAAATATGTTAGAAAAATTCTGCTGATTAGAATGATGTGATATTTTTAGAAGAATTCATTGCCCAAAACAAGTTTGGGGGAAGAAAAAGTGAAAAGTAACACAAAGCACCCCTCCACTTGTGGTCTTTGCGGTCCTAGCCTAAATAGGGAAAACTTCCTTTTTGCTTGGAAGTATGAGGGATAAAGGGTAGTCTTACTCTCTCACTTTGAATTCCAATTCCTTTCCTTCATATCCCCAACACCTTGGCCTTACATTACAAGCTTATAAAGTCCTAATGATCTTCTTGCCAATGCTTATGTTGTTTTTCTTGTCAAGTGAGTAACATGAAATTGATCACACACTTCATAATCATTATTATTCACTTTAAAGCTCACTGTGTTAGCATAATCTTAGCTATTACAAGTCATTGGGATAGCAGAGCATTGTATGTCATACATAGAAGTGCATGGGATGGATGTATAAATCTTTTGAATCCTTGGGACCTTTACGTACAAATAGCGACCGGGTTTGGATGGTAGATCTCATACTTCTTAATGCATGATTTTCTATTAAACTGTGATTTTCATATGAATGTGGTGTTTAGCTCGATAAAACTGTTTTAGTTAAGATATTCTTTAAGACTGGTGATCACACACACATGGAGAAGTTAAAAGTAGTAGCAGTTTTAAGGAAAGACTAGTTGATTTTATATGACTAAGCTTGCATATATGTGGTGAGCACCAAACTGAGATTACATGCATGCCATACACTTATAACTTGAGGATGAAACCAAAAGATTTTATGTTTTAATTATGTTTTATTTGTAGTTTTATTTTAGTTAGTATTTGTTTTTGTATTTATACATAGTCGAGTCACTCGAAAGAGTCTCCTTGAGTTTGTGGGTTTATAGAGGAGTGTAAATAGTGTCACCCTCACAAAAAGATTTTAATTTTTGTTATTTATATGCTTTTGTATTTATAAGTTTATTTGTTTACTCGTGGACGAGCAAAGTTCAAGTTTCGGGGTATATGGTCGATGTATTTTATACGTCGATTTTATATACTTCTAGGACTTAAATTATGCTATTTCACGAGTCTTTTGAATACTAATATATGTTTTTGGTGAGTTTTGTAAGTTTCAGGATTGTTGTGAAAATACGCGAAACTCCAGGGTTTTAAGTGCAAATTACAAGGAAGAGAAAAAATGAAGAAAAAATAAAGGCGCACAACTGACACCTTGCGGACGCAGGTGCCTTGCACTGCGACCGCAAGGTAGGCGATATCCTCGGCCAAGCCGGCAATCAAAGAAATCAAAAGCCACCGGAGACCTTGGACGCAGGTATCAAGACTCCAATAATGCATGAGGTAGGAAAAGAATGTTTGATTTTCGGATTTTCACACGCTCATTCGATCCAATCACAACTCCCGAGTATATATAGAAGTCAGATGCCGAGCCTAAGCATAAGGGAGGACGGCTGGAAGCTCTCTTTACATAGATTTTAGGTAGTTTTAGATTGTATAACATAGTTATGTTTTGTAATTTCAAGTATTGAAGATCAAATCATGTCTCCCATCTTCTTCATGTGCTGTTCATCGTCTATGATGAACTAAATCATCCTTAATCTAGGAGGTGGGAGGTAACTTGTATCGAATTTATGTTTTGATTCATATATATGTCTATTCAATGCTTGTTGATTGTGTTGTTTATCAACCCCTATATTATTTTGCTTTGAACAAATGAATGTAATCGCAAATAATAAAGGCTTAGAGGTGCGGATAACCGCATGACCCAAGTGCATATGTCGTACAATCGGCTCACCAACACAATAAATTGGACCTATCGATGCACGAGAGTGATAAGTTAGACCGTGTTCTTACATGATCTAGGTGACAGATAGATCATAAATCTAGGTGAAGCAACTAGATTGACAGCCTCCTGTGCTTAGGATATAGAATGGGTGAATTTTATGGGATGGAGGTCGAACCAATTGTTCAACGTACTATATCTATTTTTAGTGAACGAACCCAAGACATTGAATGACATTATTATGAATTGAACATAAAGGAGATATAAGTGAAACCTGAATCCTAGATTTCCACTCACCATAAGATCTTCATATCTCGTTATTATTCTGTCTAATTAGTTAAACATCTATAACTAGTAGATTAGAGTAGAATTAAACATAAAAACCCCCTTAGGTTAATAATTTGCTATCTATAATCGCATTGCTCGTGATCACTTGTCTCTGTGGGTTCGACCCTTGCTTCCGAGTCTATTCTATAATAGTCTTGTCCACTTGCAAGGAAATAGATAAAATAAAACATCGATCACCGACGACGACCAACCAACCCTAAAAAACGGGAACTAGAACAAAACCCTAGAGGAGAAACCCTAGAGAGAGAATTTCAATCTAATTCATTCTAAGTGTCACTGCAATTTTCTCTTTTGTAAGGACGTTGGGTTTAGCAAGTCATTTAGACTTTGCTTGGGAACTTTGTGTATTTGGATTTATGTCTATACTTGTATCTTATTTTTGAGCACCGGCGCATGTACGCCGAGCCTTGTATAGATGTAGTATGGTTCACCTATTTTAAATCTTCCGCTGGGCATTACTTTAGCTCTTATGTATTTATGTAGTATGGTATATTTGCATGAACTGTGTAGTGTTGGGTTCCGGTAGTAAAGTCGCCGACGAATTGATATACTTGTCTTTAATTGCTATATCAGGTTTAAAAAGTTTTAAAAATTTCCGGCCTTTTGGTGCCGAGTCGCGCTTCATCTGAAATGTTGCGTCACGTCGATTTCTATAATTGAGTCTTTGCATGTATTGTTGTCCTATTTGGACGACTTGACTTGTGATTCCACCTCGGGGTCCGGGTCGGGTCGTCACATTACCAACTCCTGCATGTGTGCAACCTCTATTGTCTTCTGAATGTTTCTTTCAGTAACTTCTCCTCTCCATACCTCGATCAGTTTTCAGTTGAAGATGAAGTCAACACACAACTCCTTGCATTAAATACATCCAACCTAATAGAGTTGTTATTCACTTCGTCTTCTTCAACGGTATCAAGAAAGCTCCGGTATAAATTCTGCCATTGAAGACTTGAAGAAATTAATGCTCTGAACTTATTCAACAACATCAAGTCATCTTATTCAGTGCATTCAAGAGATCGTTAACTGATCAACGAAGTCCTCAACAACAACAAGACGTTTACACATCAACTTCTACTATTTACTCCTACTCTGTTGTATTCTTAAACTATTCTTTAGCATAGTGATTTGTTTCCCATATATTCACTTCCCTACCCCCAAACACAAGTCAAATATTTTGTACACGATCCTTTAGAGATTTCTGTAATAGATCTAGTGAAAAACATAGTGCACATTTAAATCCAAGGTTGACTGCCTTGGTCGTGGACGTAGTACTCTTTATAGTACGAACCATATTAAAATACATATGTTCTTTACATTCATGTTCTTACTATTTTATTACTTTATCCGTTGTATTACTTTTTTCCTAAAGCATTAAAACTAAGTGAACAACCAAGTCTACTGGTAGTGCTTCACCAGCAGAATTAGTCTGGCCTCCTTACAAGTCTTCCGTTAGTACTCCCTTTTCCATAGGCTATTAGTACTTGTTTAGGAACTATTCACTAAAAGTTTTTAAGTGTAACTAGGCTATTCAACCCCCCCTTCTAGCATAGTATTGTGCCCTTTGGGACTAACAATTACTATCAGAGCTTAACTCTTTGAAAACAAGTTTTTCCAAGATTAACCTCTTGAGAGATAAAGATCCAATGGCACAAACACACTAAATGCTACCTACATCTAATACGAACCACGTCTCAATATTGGACTAAAGCCATTTTGATGTATGGAAGGATAAGATAATGCGCCATATGAACTCCATTGATAACAAGTTATGGAAATGCGTACTAGAAGGATGTCACGTACCAATGAAGGAAAATCTGCTTGCTAGCGTTGGTGGTAATCCTTCAGAAGTTGCTAAAGAAGAATTAGAATGGACAGAGAACGATAGAAAGCTAGTGGAACTAGACAGCAAAGAAATTAACATAATCACAAGGTCTCTAGACACTAGCACCTGTCAACAAGTGATCTGGTGTACTTCTGCCAAGGAAATATGGGAAGCATGTAGAGTACTTGGAAGGATACCAAGATACAAGAGACAACAAAAAGTACACCTTCATTCAGCAATTCGACTACTTCAAGAAAGATCCCAAGGAAACCCTGAGACAAGCCTACGATTGCTTTAGCGAGGTAATAAATAGTTGATTTTCTTTGGGTAAAACTCATGGCAAAAAGGAAATGAACATGAGATTTCTAGGCTCCCTAGGTAGTCTTTGGCATGTTAAGACTACCGCCATGAAAGTAGTCCAAGAACTTGAACGAAATGACTCTTCGTAGCCTTTATGCAAGTTTGAAGGTTTATGAGCTCGAAGTTGGTCAAGCTCTAGAACAGGACAAGCAGTTCAAAACTCTATCCTTGCCATCCACAGTACATGAAGCTATTCCAATTGACGACAAACCTTCTACTTCCTCTAGAGAAAATGATTTTCTTTTTGATGAACAATTTGCTATGTTTGTAAAACGTTTTAAGAAATTTGCAAAATCTAGAAGGAAGGACGCACACTAGCAGCCTTTTAGGAAGACTGCTGAAGGCTCATCTAGCAATGAGCTTGTGTGTTACAATTGTAGGAAACCTGGTCATTTTGCTTCTAAATGTCCAAAGCCAAAATTTGAAGCATACCGAAAACCTCCTTATAAAAACAAAAAGGTAAGCTAGGTGAGGACATTGAAGAAAAACAAGTTGCTAAGACTGATTCAAAAAAGGATGAGGAAGATTTTGAGCAAGCCAACATATGCTTAATATCTCGAGAATTAGGTCCCACCTATGACTCTGAAAATGAAGTCAATATCTCACCTTCTCCCCGTGAAGAGGTTGAGTACAACTATGATAACTTCAGCAAGGAAGAACTACTCAAGGATAATCAAGATATGCTTGAGGAGTTCAACACCTTCAAGGTAGCCTATGTAAAACTCACGAAGAACTATGAAAAGCTTGCTGCTGAGAAATCTGTGGTGGCAGCTGAGGTTCAAATTCTCAATAGTTATCAACAATAAAGTATCAAGCGAAAAGGAGAAAAAAATTCCTATGTGATAAAGTTGAATGCTTAGTTGAGCGCATCAAAGGACTAGACCATGGAGAAAGATGCCTTCCAAAAGACCATTGACTCCTGGAACAGCTCCAAGGAAACCATTGATGGAATCCTATCTAGCTAAAAGCCAAGTGGAGACAAATCAGGCTTAGGCTACAATGATGTGCACAACCCTGAAAGCTCTTCTGTCGTAGAAGAAGGCGAATCCTCCAAGACTGCTGTTGATATTTCCTTCTCCAAATAGACCTTTGGTAACAAAGGTAAACGTGGACTTGGCTATACAAGTATCCCATACGTTTACCCCAAGGCTCACAAAGGGAAAGCCAAAGGTGCTTCTTCTAATGAGAAGCTTGTTATAGGAGCAACAGAGAAATCTAAGACTACCGACAACAACTCTGCTAAAACAAAGTCTGATGTTATTAGACAAACGAAATCTCTGCTAGTACCTATCAAGTTTGTCAAAGAAAAAGCCAAGGCTCCCAAGCTTGTTGATACTAAGTATAAGAGATTCCATTAGATGCTCCTAAGTCTTCTAACAACAGATCAACAAGGCTAGGTCTTTGTTAATAGACCTAAGAACATTTACAAGAAGACTCACAAGCCTACTATCAACAAGCCTGCTGAACCCAAGAGTGTTTTGGGAAGAAAGAGAGTAACAAACACTCTACAACAAAAGCAGATCATAGTACTCCATGGAACTTTCACCATTGCCATTCTTGCAACTGTTTAGGCCATCTGGCCTCCTAGAATGCCTGCTAAGGTTCACGCTAAAATTTGAGAGACCTAGTTCTCTCAAGGTTAGGCAGGTATGGGTTCCAAAAGGATGCTAATCATCAAGACCCGAAAGAAATAAAGGAGACCTCTTTTTTTCATATTTTCATGTCTGCTTCATGGCTATAGATTCATAAGATAAAGACATATGGTACCTAGAGAGTGGTTGTTCAAGGCACATGATTGGGAACAAAGTCTGCTCTTAGATATAGCTGAAGCTAAAGGTCCAATGGTGATATTCAACGACAATGCAAGAGGAAAAACAATTGGGTATGGCTCAATCACTAGAGAGAATATCTCCATCAGCAAAGTCTCTCTAGTGAATGGCTTAAAGCATAAACTTCTAAGCATATCCCAATTCTGCGACAAGGGTCTTATCTGCCAATTCTCCTCCAAGCAATGTCTCATCAAGGATAGTGAATCTTGCTCAACTCTGCTGATCGGCAATAGACATGGAAACGTCTATGTCGTGGACTTAAACTTACTTGGAAGATCCTCTAGCCTCTGCCTAGTTGCCAACAATGTTCATGACAACAACTATCTTTGGCACAAGCGTCTCAGTCACCTCAACATCAAATACCTCTCCAAGCTCTCCAAAGATGGGCTTGTCAAAGGTCTACCTACGGTGTTTGCTGACCATAATAGAAGTTGAGCTTGTCAATTAGGAAAACTCTCCAAGTCTTCCTTCAAAAAAAAGCATGTTATGTCAACTTCCAGACCTCTTCAACTTCTACACATGGATCTTTTTGGACCAATCACTACTGCCAGTATCTGTGGAGACAAGTACACACTTGTAGTAGTTGATGACTACTCTCGATTCACATCGATTGAAACTATGATATCAAAGGATGAGACATATGATTTGGTCACCGTACTGTTCAGAAGACTTCAAACTCAAAAGCTTGAAGACATAAGTGACATCAGATTTGTCAACGACACCGAGTTCAAGAACAACTGTGTTGAAAGATATTGTGATGACCACGGGATCGGCCACAACTTCTCTGCTGCCGGGACTCCTCAACAAAACGGTGTAGCTAAATGAAAGAAAAGAACACTCATTGAAGCAGCAAGAACTATGCTGGCAGAAGCCAAACTGCCTAAATATTTTTGGGCTGAAGCTATCAACTCTGCTTGCTTCACTCAGAATTGATCTCTAGTAAACAAGTTTCACAATAAAACTCCATATGAAATATGGAGAAGAAGAGCCCCAAATATAGGATTTTTTAAAATCTTCGGATGTAAATGTTTTATTCTTTATAATGGAAAAGAATATAGAGGCAAATTTGATTCAAAATCAGACGAAGGAATTTTTCTGGGCTATTCCAATCATTCAAAAGCATTTCACATATTTAATAAAACTTCTTTAAAAATTATTGAATCTGTGCATGTTACTTTTGTTGAATATGATTTATTAGAGCCACGAGTGGCTCCAAATGTTGCTGATGATTCTGATTCTACTTCTTCATCTCCATAGAATCCTCCAACAGCAGCATCTCCAATTCCTCCAAACCCAGCACCAGCAGCCTTCAACCTTGTTGGTGCCTCCCCAAACTCTACTGTTGATCCTGATCCCATCTCTTCTATTCTATCTCAAACTCCTTTGCAGATCACTCATTCTTCTTCTTCACCAGAAAATGAAGGTAACGAAGATCAAACATCTTCTAAACCTGATTTTGGTGAAACCTCTTCTCCCCCTACTCCAGAATCTTTCAGGGAAGAATCCACCCAAAGTGATCTTCCTCCTATAATCATAGGAGCAAGAGATCACCTAATATCTCAAATCATTGGTGATCTCAACTCAGGAGTTCGTACGAGAAGAAGTGTTCGAGATAAGACCATATTTGCATTCACATTCGTATCTGAGATCGAGCCAAAGAAGATCGATGAAGCTATTAGTGACCACTACTGGATTGAAGCTATGCAAGAAGAGCTGAACCAGTTTGAAAGATACAAATTGTGGAGCTTAGTTCCAAGGCCTACTGGTCATCCAGTTATAGGCACAAAGTGGGTATTCAGAAACAAGAGAGATGAAGACGGGAATGCTACAAGAAACAAAGCTAGGCTGGTTGCTCAAGGATCCGATAGGAAAAAGAATTGACTACGATGAAACGTTTGCTCATGTTGCCAGCTAGATTAGAGGCTATCAGACTCTTTCTAGCTTATGCTTCGTTCATGGACTTCAAAGTGTATCAGATAGATGTGAAGAGTGCTTTTCTTAATGGTGATCTTCAAGAAATTGTATGCGTTGAACAACCTCCAGGCTTTGTCATCAAAGACAAAGAGGATCAAGTATAGCGACTCAAGAAAGCACTCTACGGTCGTAAACAAGCTCCCAGAGCTTGGTACAAAACTCTATCCAAGTTCTTAATTGAGCAAGGATTCATGAGAGGAAAAATAGACACAACTTTGTTCATCCTCAAGCACAAAGGCCACTCTCTGCTGATACAAATCTATGTGGACGATATTATCTTTGCATCTATAAATGAAAGCATGTGCAAAAGATTCGAGAAGCTAATGGAAAGCAAGTTCGAGATGAGCATGATGGGAGAGCTCACATTCTTTCTAGGACTTCAGATTCAACAAACATCCAAATGGAATCTTCATCAGCCAAACCAAATATGCAAAGGAACTTATCAAGAAATTTGGTCTTGATTCAGCTAAGGGATTTGAGACACCAATGTCTATTGACTGCCATCTTGACAAAGATGAGAAGGGAAAGCAAGAGAACATGACCAAGTATCGAGGAATCATAAGTTTACTTCTTTACCTTACTGCTAGTAGACCTGATATAATGTTTGTTGTTTGTGTTTGTGCTAGATTTCAGGCAGATCCAAGGGAATCACACTTGCTTGCTGCTAAACGTATCATCTGATATGTATCTACAACTACAAATCTGGGTATCTGGTACTTAAGAAGGAACAACTTTGGTCTAGTTGGATACTCAGATGCAGACTACGTAGCCTGCAAAGTGAGCAGAAAAAGCACTAGTGGGACTTGTCAATTTCTTGGAAATAGACTTGTCTCATGGTCATGCAAGAAGGAAGGATCAATTGCAAATTCAACCACAGAGGCAGAATACATTGTTGCCAGCAGCTACTGCTCTCAACTACTCTAGATGAAGCAACAACTAGTGGACCACAATATCAAGACTGCAAATTGTCCAATCATATATGACAATACTTCTGCAATTTCAATCTCGAAGAATCCAGTGATGCATTCAAAAACAAAGCATATTGACATTTGTTATCATTTCCTCAAAGATCATGTGGAAAAAGGTAACATCAGGTTTGAATATGTTCCAACTGAACATCAATTGGCTGACATACTCACTAAGCCACTAGATGCTACCTGGTTTGCTTATTTAAGGAGAGGTCTTGGTATGATCGATCCAACAACTTAATTTTTTTTTTAAGTTTAAAGTTGTTTCATACTAGCAGACTTTAATTGTTACTAACATTGTTGTGTTGTAAAGCTCAAAAGTGTTAAGTCCAGGTTAGTACTTCAGTTAAAGTTAAAAGGAGGGTAAAATATTTTGAAAACTAAAAGGGCTAAAAGTCACTTTTCGTTGATAACTTTCAAAATATCTAAAGTTAATTACTTTATGAAAACACCTATCAATCATCCAAGCGGCTCTCAATAAAGTGCTATTTTTTCTTTAAAAGGACTTTGAACCGCCACTTTCAAAACTTTCACAATTCTCTCTCTCTCTCTCTCTCTCTCTCTCTCTTCTTTGCAAAAACCCTCTTTTTCTCAGCAACTACTTCTCTATCTTCTTCCAATCTTCTTCCAGTTTTGATTCAAGCGAAAATGGTAAGAAATCCATCCCTCTCTACATCCAAAACAATTCTATGTGTTATTTACTGTTCATTTTCGGTTTATTCTTGGAATATGCAAAAGATGCTTTGCGTAACACTCTATCTTCCGCCATTGATGCATTTTCGAATAAAAACATTGAAACCTTTGGCTATCTCTTCGCTTAAAATGCTTACTTCTTTTAAGATAAATCCATTACTGTTTCTCTATAAAAAAAAGTTCTCAAAAACATTTAAGGGTTTATTTTTAAAAAAAATTTGGAATCTTTAGATTGTTTGTTCTGTTTAGGGATAAAGCCCTAATTTTCTGAACTATATTTGTAGGTGAAATCAATCGCTCAATCCAGTTCCCTCAAGAACAAAGGAAAGGTTATAGACCGTGAGAAAATCATTGCTCCAGATGAGTCTATCAACCTTCCTAATTTCCCCTTTTATCCATCTCCCATTGACATCATCCAGGAACTACCGGGCAACATATATCTTCCTGGGACGTGCATTGAGCTGGATTTTGTTTGCACTTACGCCACCAGGGTAAAGATGTGTGCTGATATGGACGTGTCAGGGATTCTCCCCCTTTTTGTGCTCAATGACACTTCTTACAGCAATATGCTTGCTAGGGAATTCTACCAGAGAATGGAGACAGACGCTTCAACTCCTTCAACAATCTGAGGATGGATCCGTAGACGACCCTTCACCCTTTCTGGTCGTGTTATTTCAAAGGTGATTGGGGTACACTACGACGGGCCCAGTGAGCTGTTTAATGCTGGAGCTGAAGCAGCTTGGGAAGTAATGAGAGGAGCACAAACTCCAAGGGAACCCCAAGGCAAAATGCAACGCAATGTATTTCCCTTGGACATCTAGTGTTCAAGTCACCTACGGGACAAGTCATTTCACTTCAAGAATGGCTCTCACGATGTTCTAACCTCTCAACAACTCACTCTCGCAAGTGCCATCCATAAGAGGATTCAACTCAACTACGACACCCTCATATTTAAAGAGCTTTGTGACCACATCGCTACTGTCAAGGCCAGCCCTTATAACAAGCGACCTTTTGTCCGGCTAATCAACACCCTGCTAAGGAACACTCCTGAAATCAACTATGCTGCTAAGCCGGTAGAGCTGAGGAAGGTGACAAAGGACAAGCAACTGACTGCTACCTTCTTCTCCAAATACTTTGAATTTGAGAACAAGTGGAGACATTAGAAATGACACTCCAAAATCTCTCCTAAGATGATTGTCAATCCCTCCCCCATGATTGTTAGGCGCTTCAACATGGTTGTCTATGATGTTTCCAGAGCAGCAGCCCGTGCTGCCAGGCAATCAGGGAAGGAGAAGAAGAACAACCATGTTGTCCAGACTATCGTTATGTATACGACTATCCTAGCAAAAGCAAAGCATCTAGGAGATGAAGCCGAGGCCCTTACTCAGGTGTTCAAGGCCAAGAAGGCTAAGAAAGTTACTAACAAAGCTCGAACAGCAGCTGAGCTTGAAGAAGAACAAGCAGCCTGGATAAGGGCTGAATTAAAGGCCAGCAGACGTACTGCAAGGTCTGTTGGTGGTTCATCCTCTACTGGTGGACAAACCTCATCATCTCAACCCTCATCCCAACATCAACCAAAAACATCTTCTCCCAAGCCTACCCAAACCCCTAAACACAAGCCCTCTTATGACAAACCCACACCTAAGCCCAAACGAAGGCGCTTACGAAAAGCCTTTCCCGACCAACCAACAGTAGACCCCATCATCTAAGCCAATGAAATGTCATGGTTCTCCTGACCAGCCGCCAAGGCAGAAAAGGAAGTCTGCTGCCACCTTTCCAACTGAGTCATTTACTCGGAGGAGCCAACCCTTCTGGAAGAGTCTATACCTCAGGAGGAGAATATCACTCCTGAGGACTCTGTTCCTCATGAGGAGCCTGCCCTATTACCTCCTCCAACTACTCACCCAATCCATCATCTCCTACCTCACCCACTCCTACCCAACAATACCCATCCGACCAGCACGCCTCTCTACCTCACTCAACACCATCCGAACCAAACCCAACCGTACCCCTCTCTCTAACCCCTTGGTTCCCCAATCCTTTCCTCTACTGCTACCAAGTTCATCTTTGAACTTTTATCAATAGAAGAAATTTTTTCCCAAACCTCCTCAACCTCAACCAGTGACTAAACCAGAAGCACCAGCCAATCCCTTCCTATCCCCCTCATGCGTTCTGGTTCTCCATTGAACCAATCCCTACCACTTCTAATGTATGTGATCATTTAGACACAGACATTGAAATTCCTATAACTCCCCCTGCTTCTCCAAACCATAACATCTCTTCCTCCTCCACACCCACCATACCTATCCCTGACTCCAGCGCCACCTCTTCATCCAACTAGCAAACCTTCTGATCTGCTGCTGCTGCTACTACTATCTGCTGCAATGTCTTCCGACACTTCTTCCTCTTCATCTGAGCCACCTCTAGTAGACCTTTGCTCTGCTCCCTCCACTTTCAACCTGGCAAATGACAACATTTCAAGTAGACTGGATGCTATCTACAACAGGCTTGGAGAACTAACAAGTATCTCCACTACTGTCGCTGAGATCGCTACTGAGGCATCCAAGACTGCTGCCAGGAACACCAAAATCCTTTGTCAATTTCAAGATGACATTTGGACTAGGATTGGAGAGCTCAGACACGAGTCTACTAATCTAAAGATCAACATGGAAGCTCAACATGGAAGCTCAACGAGGAGAATATGTCCATCTTTGCTCAACTCTCTTTTACCATCTCTTTCACAGCATCACCCTCCATCTGGGTCACAATCGCCCTCACGCCTTACAACTCAATGATCTGGCTCTTAATGCTGCCCATGATCGAATCAATATTGAGCGCGAACGTGATCTGGCCATCACGGAGGAAAGACAATTGCGGTCTATGAACCGAGCTCTGATGGACGAGAACAATAGACATAATGAAGAACTTGACTACCGTTCTCGATCCATCAGACAACAGAATGTTGTTGTTGATGAAGAATATGCCAGAAGAGTACTTGAGCGCCTACGCCAAGAAAAGGAAGCTGCTGAACTCGAGCGCCAACACCGAGAAAGGGAAGCAGCTGACAAATGAAAAAGAAAGAGGCCATGGTAACTTGAATCATTCGAATCTTTATCCTTTGTAACTAACTTTTTTTAAAAAACTTTGTAAAAATTAAACTTCTTGTTTGAAATACAGAAGTACCTTCTTTCAAAAATTGTCTACTGTTTAAATTTTGTGCTCTTTAAATATCATTTATATGCTTGGAATTTAAACATCTAGTTTAACTTTATTTAAAATGTTTGCTCTAATCTTCTTGTGCTTGTTCTTCATTTCTCTTCTGTTGTAAGCACTTAGATTAGCTATTACACTTGAGGTGCTCTTATTGATAAAGGCATGTCTATTGTTATAAAATTAAAAATTCTTCTGACATGCTATTATTTATCCATATGCTTTTGTATCCTTCATTTGTAAGTAATGATGATCAGATGCAAATAGGAGGACATTGTTGTTTCTCATTGTATCTTAGATTTGCATTTGCTCTTACATTACTTTAAGTTCTATACCTAGTGGCTAAATGAGTTGCGTACCAGTTAGTGTGGAAAATGTGTATAGAACTTTTCCTTTAGGATAGTTTTTAATTAAACATCACAGGTTTCGGTAAGTCATCACCAGAAGACTTCGGCAAAGGCTTCACTAGCAACCTTCACCAGCAGACCTTGTCTGCCTTCGAAAAGCATCATGACATGTTCTCGGGATATTCAGGATGTCCAGCTCACAATCGAAAGTTTATTAATTCAGATATTCCTAAAATATCAATTTGAATTAAATCCTTCGTTGACTCTCGATTCTTTGAAGACACGCTGCTCCAGCTTTTTCAGAAGAAAGAAGACTTTTGCCACCTAACCAAGACAGAGAAGACGCACAAACTGACACAATCAGACTGTACCAACTCTTGCAGGTGTGCAACCTATGTTGTCTTCCACCTACTTCTTTCAGTACCTGCTTCATACCTCGATCAGTTTTCAGTTGAAGATGAAGTCAACACATAGCTCCAAAATTTAGTTTGTCCCTTCGGGGACATTTGATAAAATTGGAACGATACAGAGAAGATTAGCATGGCCCCTGCGCAAGGATGACACGCACAAATCGAGAAATGGTCCAAATTTTTATAAGTAAAAATAAATAAATACACACTGTTACACACACTAAAGGTGCAATTGGGTTATTTCGTCTTTAGGGTTTGCGGCTAGGTGGATATGCCGCCAGATTCCATTCCACCAGAGGATGCAACTCCGGTGGTGGCTCAGGATGTTGGGGATGGTTCTCAGGGATCGAAGGCAATGGGTGAGAAGGCCCCTGAAGTGAAATCGTTTGCCGCGGTAGTCTCACATCTGGGTGATACTCGATGTATTAATCCTAATCGGGTGGTGGCTCTTAAGGATTTGTCGATACCTTCACGACCAGCGGTTGTAGTTGATAATGAACATGGCGTTCTTTTCTCTCTAGTTGAAATGGAGGCAGCGCATGCTCAATTTTCGAACACCATCATTCTCAAGTTTTCAATAGGCAGACCTCAGTTACACATCATTCATGATCATATTATGCAGTCTTGGAAGCTTTCGGGATCTTTCGTGATTGGACTTCTTGATCCAAGGCATGTAATGGTGCATTTATCCTCGGCTGAGGACCTTGTTCGAGCGCTATCAAAGGAGTCCCATATGATTCAAAGGTACATGTACAGATCGTTTCGATGGACTCCCGATTTTGCTTTTCGTCGTGATAGTCCTACAGTGGCAGTTTGGGTGAGGTTGCATCATCTGTCGTTGTCTTTCTTCAATAACTCTTATTTGCAAAGAATCGGTAATTTGCAACCTATGTTGTGGCCCAAATTGAATCAGCAGTTGCAGCTTTTTTATGGAGTAGTAATGGCGAGGCTCGTATGCATTGGGTGGCGTGGGATGTTGTCTGTAGACCGCTTGAAGATGGGGATTTGGGAATTCATTCTTTAACCCAAGTGATGGCTTCATTGCATGCAAAATTGGCATGGGCAGTTTTGCAAGGAAATAGCTTATGGGCGCACTTTGCTCGTTCCAAGTATGGTATTAATGGGTCTATTGGTTATGGGGTTATGTCTCCGGTTTGCAAGGTTATATATAAACATATGGAGGATCTTCAGCAAAGTAGCAGATGGTTAATGGAAAAGGGGAAGTTTCTTTTTGGGGAGAAAATTGGAGTGGCGTGATTCTTGAAGGGCCGCTTCCGATGGATTTCAACCTCCGAGTGCGAACTGTTCTCCCTCAGTTAGATCAATTTGCCCATTTTCTGTCAACAGAGGATTATGATAGAGTTCAATGGGTTCGTCTGCAGGATAACCGGGATGATCAACTTATCTATGCCCATACCAATTCGGGGGAGTTCCTTGTTCAGAAACATTGGCAGCAGAATCGAACGAAGTGGTCAAGACCTTCTTGGGCAAAAAAATTTGGCAAAGCTGGATTCCTACAAAAATCAGTGGGTTCATGTGGAAGCTATTTAATGGAGCGCTGCCAGTTGATCTCCGCATTTAGTCCAAAGGCGTGGCGTTAGCATCTAAGTGTGTGTGTTGTGAACATGATCATCAACAGGAATCAATTACTCACTTATTTATTCAGTCAGAAGCAGCGCAATTCATATGGAGAAGCCTGGCGCATTACTTCCATTTCGTTGATTCCTATACATCGATGCAGCATCTTTGTGATACAAGGTTGGTTAGATCTTCAGCTAAAACTCAAGTTGGAGCGTGTAGAATTGTAACTTTGATATTTGGGTGTTGGAAGTTGTGGAAAGTTAGATGTAAGGCAGTTTTTGATAATAAACATATGGCCTATGCGGTAATTTTTAAAGGTATCAAAACTGGCCTTCAGGATATCATGCGAGTGTATAAACCGAAAAAGGCTTCCAATGTGTTTTGTACGCTTAATTTACAGTGTCTCGGGATCATAGTGCATAGTGTTGGGCAGGACAGGGGTCAATGGCTTCGATGGAACCCTCCGCCGAACAATATTTATAAGTTAAATACGGATGGTTCTGCTAGAAATGGTGTATGTTCAGGGGGAGGCATTATCCGGGATCATAAAGGTTTTTTGATATGCGCTTTTTCATGTTTTTATGGTCATGGAACGAACATGTATGCAGAGATAGCAGCTTCAAAAGATGGATTATCCTTATGTAGGAGTTTGAATATTGATCGGCTGATTGTGGAAACTGATTCTATGGTGGCGGCAAAGTGCTTGCTGGGGAGGCAAAGGATTCTGTGGAAATATGATAGTGAGTTATTTGACTGCAAAAACTTGTTAGCAGATTATGATATCAGACATGTATATCGGGAGATCAATAGAGTTGCTGATAAGCTTGTGGAGGTGGCCTACACACACGGTTCATATGTCCGATATGAGACAGTGGCTCAGTTACCAACCATCGTTCGGCAAGTTCTCAGAGAAGATAGGTTTGGTTTTTATAATTTTCGTCATTGAGTTAGTTTCTTTTGGTGTTAGAGGTAAGGCTCCTTTGTCCACCCGTTTGTGGGTTAGGCTGGTTGTCCCCCTCATTGTATTATCATTTTGTTTTTAATAAAATTTTGTAGGGACCGTCCCTGCTTCCCAAAAATAATAATAATAAATAAATAAATAAATTCTGCCATTGAAGACTTGAAGTAATTAATGCTCTAAACTTATTCAACAACATCAAGTCATCTTATTCAGTTCATTCAATAGATCGTTAACGGATCAATGAAGTCCTCAACAACAACAAGAAGATTGCACATCAACTTCTACTATTTACTTCTTCTCTATTGTATTCTTAAATTGTTCTTCAGCATAGTGAATATCTTGTTTCCCAGATATTCACTTCCCTACTCTCAAACACAAGTAAACTATTTGGTACACGATCCATTAGAGATTTCTGTAATAGATCTAGTGGAAAACATAGTGCACATTTAAATCCAAGGTTGACTGCCTTGATGGTGGACGTAGTACTCTTTATAGTATGAACCATCTCAAAATACTTGTGTTCTTTACATTCTGTTCTTACTATTTTATTACTTTATCTGTTGTATTACTTATTTCCTAAAACATTAAAACTAAGTGAACAGCCAAATCTACTGGTAGTGCTTCACCAGCAGACTTAGTCTATCCTCCTTACAAGTCTTCCGTTACTACTGCCTTTTCCATAGGATGTTAGTACTTGTTTAGGAACTATTCACTAAAAAAATTTAAGTGTAACTAGTCTATTCAACCCCCCCTTTCTAGCCTAGTATTGTGCCTTTTGGGACTAACAGACGTGGTTAAAGTCGCAATGCGGCTGCATCAAACTAAAGTTGGGATGATTCTCTTTGCTTTAATTCTTCTATAACTTTAGATACTACAAGTACTCTATAGTCAGAATGCAAAGAAGAATCTGAACTAATGGAAGCTTACAAGGAACTATACAATGATTGGGAGAAAAGAGCTTCCCAAGTCAAGATTCTTGTAAGAACAAATGAAGCACTCAATAAGGAGAATGAAAATCAAAAGGAGTGCATTGCAAAGTGTGAGTGCCCCGTTCCGAACTGGTCTACCGCTACGGAGAAAGCGGGTGGTTTCAAAACTTTGAGTGCGTGGAATACGCCAGGCTGCAATTGTGGACTCAAAATATGTATAACAGAGTCGCCATCTTTATTTTAAGGATAAACAAAGAAAAACCAAGTATACCAGATTTGTGAGGGTTCGGAGGCTAATTTGCGTGTTGGGAAGGGGTTAGGCACCCAACTCGCCCTTTCGGTCTGAAAATAGATTTTTGGCTAAATATATCATTTTTATAAATTAAATTTAAATAAAGCATTTATATATATATATATATATATGACAGGAAAAATAAAAGAAAATTTATAGCAACTTCATTTAAGAGTTACAAATAGAGCCTACGAAAATGAGGCTATAATAACGAATTATTTTATAGCCTTTTTATAATATAAATTTCGCCAGCGTAACGACTTATTTTAGGATATATTATAAAATTTTTAATAATATTTTATAAAAAAATAATAAATAACTTTAGGGTACCTATCTCTTGAAACGTGAGGGTTTTAACCCGGACCAACATTTGTTTAGGCAGGCTTTCAGGTGTGCTCGCTCTGTCCTTGAGTGAGAGGGAGTCTTTTCTTGTGTTGTTGGATTTCGGGCAGCGTAACCGCTTGTTTTTGTTGTTTTTCGCCTCGGGATCCGGGCAGCACAACTGCTTGTGTTAGTCTGAAGTGTGTTGATGTTAGGTCTAAAATCGGGCAGCGCAGCCGCTTGTTTTGGCTTGATATCGTGTCTAAAATCGGGCAGCGCAACTGTTTGTTTTGGTTTGTTGGAATCGGTTTAATAGGGTAGGAACCTAATCGATTAACTAGGTTTATGTTTGGCCGGTGAGTATAAGTGTTTAGAAGGAATTTTAGTAGCTTAACAACACTCTTTGATTTATTTGAAAACTAACTGCGTATAATTTTCTCTCTGCTCTGAACTCTTTATTCTTCTGACTTTTATGCACTAGGCGGAGCCTTCTATTTATAGGTTGAGGAGATGAAACCTTAATAACGAAGGAAGCCTCAAATATTTTATGTTTGTGCTTTAATGTGTTGTACCCTGCGCTGAAAGGGTTGTACCAAAAAACAAATCAGAAGATGGAAGAAACGAATTTGGGCGCCCCCTAATGCAATTTTGGGCGCAGCGCCCAAACTTGTTTTTCTTTCCTTTTTGTCTACTTTACTCCCCTGTTGTTCCTTGTTTGTCTACTTTGTTTCTTGTTTCTTCCTTTGACACTTAAAACCCCCTGAAAGTTAACGTCCGTTAGTCCTTTTTTACTAGATTTTAACATTTTATAGAATGTTACAAATAGGGGTAGAAATTGGGGTGTCTACACAAGGTTATAATGTTTGCTCACAAAGAAGAATGTCGAGTTAGAATCCCTGAAAGGTGAGCATGACAAAGTTAATGAAACTGTGGCTAAGTGGGATTCGGGTAAACTCAAACTTGATGAGATGTTAAAGGTTAGACAGAATGGAAATTCTAGACTTGGGTTTCAACCAAAAACTTTTTTCAAGGAAGGTGAAGGAACCTCATTATCTTCTTCTTAACCAAAATAGCTCTCACATACCTTCCAAAGCACCAACTTCTTTCAAAAACCTAGACCTAGGAAGAGAAATTTTTTGTGTCACTACTGCCATAGACCTGGACACATTCATCCGTTCTGCTACCAAAAAGGTATACTATGTTGAAGAAGTTAGACAAGCTTAAACCGCAACCAAATGTAGCACCGAATGTAGCAGCATTAGAAGCTGCATCAGCTGAAGAAGTTCAGAACTGCTTGGGTTACTAAGGGAACTTTCAGACCTGCTGGAGTTCCTAAGGAAGAACCTTTTGACATCTGTCTAGGGGCTCCATTATCTGACTCTGAATGATGCAATGTAACATTTACCTCCCTAAAATCACACATTGTCGGATCTTGGTAATTTGATAGTAGTTGTTCACATCATATGACAGGTTCAATTGACAATTTGGAGGATTATGTGAACATTAATGGAGGATCCGTGACTTATGGAGGTGGTGCAAAAGGCAAGATAGTTGGGAAAGACACATTGAATGTAGATGGTTTGCCCAAACTCAAAAATGTTTATCATGTTGAAGGGCTGAAAACCAATCTCATAAGCATAAGTCAACTTTGTGATGATGATCTTCAGGTACATTTTGATAAAAACTCTTGTGAAGTTTTTGATAAAGAAAACAAATGTTTATTAACAGACACAAGATCTTCAGACAATTGTTACATGTACAACAATGTGCAAACTTGTCATAGTGCTAGTATTGATGTCACTGAGTTATGACATCAAAAGTTGGGGCATATGAGCTATCGTAAGCTTCATGAGCTTGTGAAACATGAGGCTGTGAGAGGATTGCCTTGTTTGAACAGAAATTCCACAAATGTGTGTGGATCATGTCAAAAGGGTAAGCAAACTAAGGCATCTTATCTTACAATTCAACATTGCTCCACTTCTCGTTGCCTTGAGATGATTCACAGAGATCTCATGCGTCTTATTGAGGTAGAAAATTTTGGTAAGAAAAGGTATACTTTTGTGTGTGTTGATGATTTTTCTAGATATACTTGGGTTGTTTTTTTAAGAGAAAAATCTAACACATTTGAGGCTTTCAAAGTATGGTATACCCGTATTATAAACTTGTATGATCTAAAGCTCATAAGAATTAGATCAGATCATGGCACGAAATATGAAAATTCCTCTTTTTCTACCTATTGTGATTCTAATTGCATAACTCATGAGTTTTCTGCTCCCAAAACTCCACAACAAAATGGAGTGGCGGAGAGAAAGAATCATACATTGCAAGAGATGGCTAAGGTTATGTTAAGTTCAAAAAAATTGTCAAAAAGATTTTGGGCTGAAGCCTTAAACACATCTTGTCATATTGGTAATCGAGTTTACTTGAGACCTGGTAGCACCATGACTCCCTATGAAATTTTGCTAGGAAAGAAACGTACCTTGAAATACTTTCATGTCTTTGGGTGTGTGTGTTACTTGCTTAATGATAGGGATCATCTCTCTAAGTTTGATAAAAAAAAAATGTGACAAGTGTGAATTTATGTGGTACTCCACAAACAGCCGTGCTTATAGGGTGTTTAACCTTAGAACCAAAACTATTATGGAGTCCATGAATGTTGTTTTTGATGACCTAACAGATCTTGGCCACAAAACTGTTGAGGAACATTTCAGGTTTGCTTGATTTTGGTAATCTTGGAACAACTCCACAAGATTCAGAATCTGCAGAAGGTGGACAATCAGACATTGTCCAGACCACAAAATACAGAAGCTAAAAATTCTGGAAACTCTGAAAATACAGATGCAACTTCTGATGCAGCTGCATTAGAAGATGCATTGGTCAAAACTTCTGGAGAAACTGATATTGAAACTCAACATGCTGAAACTAATCCCATTGTGACTGATCAAAGTCAGGATGTTCCCAGCCGTATACAAAGAGACCATCCAACCTCTCAAGTGATAGATAATGTTCATGGTGGCATGTCCATAAGAAGAAAATGTAAGGTTGATTATCGCAAACTAGCACGATTATCTTCTCTTGAATATGAACAAATTCATGCTTCTTTGCTATGTGTCAGAAATTGAATCAAAAAATATGAGTGAAACTTTGAAAGATGATTTTTGGATCGATGCTATACAAGAGGAACTTGATCAATTTTTTAAAAAATGATGTATGGTTTCTCATGCCTAGACCCACCTCTGTGAATGTTATTGGAACAAAATGGATTTTCAAGAACAAATCGAATGAGGTGGGAGATATAATTAGAAACAAGGCAAGACTTGTGGCTCAAGGATACACACAGGTTGAGGTGGTGGATTTCGATGAAACTTTTGCACATGTGGCCCGCATTGAGTTCATACGTCTTTTGCTTGCAATTGCTTGCTTTCTAGATATAACTCTTCAAACAAATTGATGTGAAAAGTGTTTTTTAAATGACATTTTAGAAGAGGAAGTTTTTTGTGGAACAACTAAAAGGATTTGAGGACCCCCATAAGCCAAATCATGTTTACAAATTGAAAAAGACTTTGTATGGTCTCAAACAAGCTCCTAGAGCTTGGTATGGGAGTCTTATAGACCATCTTTTAAAAAGTGGCTTTAAAAGGGGAGAGGTGGACAAAACATTATTTATTCAAAGAAAAGATAAACACATTTTGATTGCTCAAATATATGTTGATGATATTGTGTTTGGATCCACTTCCAAGTCCTTGGAAATATATTTTGTGCATTATATGACATCTTCCTTTGAAATGAGCATGGTTGGAGAATTAAATTTTCTAGGAATTCAAGTCAAACAAATGCATGATGGGATGTTCATCTCTCAAGCCAAGTACGCAATTAACTTGGTGAAGAAATTCAGTCTTGAGAATGGTAAGAAAAAGAAAACCCCAATAAGGTCATCCTACAAATTGTCCAAAGATGAGGATTGTGAAAGTGTGGATCACACTTTATATAGAAGCATGATAGGAAGTTTATTGTATTTAACTGCCACACGTCCTCATATTATGTATAGTGTGTGTTTGTGTGCTAGATATCAAGCAAACTCAAAAGTTACTCATTTAAAAGCTGCCAAACATATCATTCGATATGTTAGAGACACAACAAATGTAGGTTTGTGGTACACAAAAGAAACTAATACCAATTTAGTTGGTTTTAGCGATGCTGATTGGGCAGGTAGTGTAGATGATAAGAGAAGTACATCTGGTGGGTGTTTTTACCTGGAAAATAATATGGTTTCTTGGTTTAGTAAAAAACAGAACAGTGTCACCCTATCAACAACCAAATCTGAATATATTACAGCTAGTAGTGGTTGCACACGACTTTTAGGGATGAATCAGATGATCAAAGACTATGTTCTACACAGTGAGGTGTTAACCATGTATTGTGATAACACTAGTGCAATCAGTATAGAAAAAAATCCAGTTCAACATTCTCGAACAAAACACATTGATATAAGACACCATTTTATTAGAGACTTTGTTGAACAAGGTATTGTTTGCATAGAGCATGTTGGGACAGAAAATCAATTGACTGATATATTTCCAATCTAAAAAAATCTCTTGGTTTGTATGCCATGAAACTCTACACTTAGTTATTAATAAAAAAAATTTAAAAATAGGCATCCTTGCATTTTGTCTTTAGGGGGCATTTTAGATCAATTGACTCACTTGTTGTGCCTTGCATTGTTGCTTGGGAATTATATTCTAATCCAGTTGTGGCTTTGGTTTATGATTCTCACTCTCTCTCTCAGTTCTTAAGCATATTTGAAGCTCACAAAGGAAAGAGCTACCTAAGTATAAGAGTTGTAGCATTTTCTCTTTGTACTATGGAACTTTGGTTCACATAGGTTGATCATGTGTAAAATGAATATCATTTGGAAAGTGTGAAAGCTACCTAAAGGAAAAAGCTACCTATGTAGAAGGTTTGTAGCCATTCTCTCTTGAAACTATGGAACTTTGGTTCACATGGGTTGATCTTGTACAAAATGGCTTACCTTGGAAAAAGTGTGAAAGCTACCTAGGGGCATGTTAGGATAGCTTGAAATAAAGTAAAACTATATTTCTAGGAAAATAAAGTATCTATAAAATCCGTTTTGTAAAAAAAAAAATTGATCTTGGGAGAGAAGACTCATTGAGAACAGAAAAGATGCAAAATTGCACAAATGCAACTGAAACTGAATGTACCTTCCAATGCAGCTTGATCTGGTCATTTATTCACTTGTGTGTGATTGCATTATTTTTGCCTAGTATTTCTTGGTCATATTTTAGGCATAATTTTAGGACATGCATCGTTAGTGAAAATATCAGTCCGGTTGAAAATTTTGTCCTAAATTAAAATATGTAAATCAGTTTCCAAAAATTTCCATGTTGAAAATTTATAGTGGAGGTCTAATCTTTGTGTGGATTTAAGAGGTATTGAATCTGGATATGGGCTACTCAGTTATTGCTAGGGGTTTGATCAAGTCATGGTGAACACTTAATTGAGTTTTCTAAAATCTTGGGTATTATTGAGGATTCCTAAATCATTTTTGAAAAAGATACCAATTTTGTCCTTAGTATGTACTTGTCATTTATCTCTCACTTGATTTTATGCTCTCAGTACATAGCTTAAGGACTTGTGGTGGATTTATCAACAAAACCTCTTTCCAAAATCAAATTCAATCTCATCATTTGGACTCTTCAAATTCCATGACTTATCTCCTAACGGCTAACTCCAGGTTTGTAGATCTTTTGAAGGGTTTATTTAACAGGTTTGAAGAAATCTGGAGCTCTCATTCCCCCAAATTCCTATCTTTGGTGATTTCTTCAAAATTGCTAAAGCCCTAGCTCTTTCGTCTCGTTCATCTACAAACCCTAAGCTCTCCTTTAATGGCTTCCAGTCCTACAAACCCTCATAAATCGAAGTCCATTCAGACTAATGAAGCTTCATTCGCTCGCATCTCAAGAAATCCATGTGGCTGAGTCTTTTGTTGCTTCCACATACATTGTTGTAGTTGAACCTCTGCCAGTTCCCTTTTGAAATTCTTCCTGGTGAACCTGAGAATATGATTGATGTTGAAGCCATGGGGATTTGACTTTATTTCCCCCAATTGGAAACCCTCTGGTGAGAAGATCAAAAAGGCAAAGGGGGATTCCTATCAACTATGACAATCCTACAGAGGCAAAGGTTGCTAAGACCAAGAAGGTCAAAATTAATCCAGGGAAAATGGAGGAAGAAATCCAAATCTAATCAGATAGTGATGATGAAGACTTTGAAACCTGCTGGAGATGGCCCTCAGTTTGTGTTGGCTCGCCTTGTTCTTTCTTCATAACTTAGAGACAGAGCAACATCTCCTCTGGATGCTGCCATTGATCCTGTTGAAGAAGAAGCTACTGAAGAAGAAGCTGCTGAAGATGACAACTAACCCATTCTATCTCCCAAAGCAATTTTTCAAAGTGATTCCCCTAGTTCTTATCAAGGCTTATGTCCATCATCTTCTCCTAATGAAGAACCTGAGCAGGAATTTTCTGAAGAACAAGTGACTCTGGCTGAATTCCTATCAAATCTGAAGAATGCCCCTTCTTCAAGTTCTTCAGAATTTGATGACAGCTTAGACAAGGATTTTGAGGAAAAAGATGCTTCTGAAGAGAGTGACAATCCTCCGGCCAGAATCCTGAGAAGCAGAGTCATTCCAATGACCAATGCAATTGCTGATGAAACTGCATCCAGAGGAGCATCGAATAATCTGGGAGTAGGTAAACCTTTCTCTTCTGTTTTCTTTACTCAAGAAGCCTCCCTTAGATATAATCTGTCTAAGAGATTTATTGATGAAAGAAGAATTCCCATAGAGGATTTAACTAAACAAAATTTAGTTCAGTTCTTTCCTAAAAGAATGCTTTTGTCCACCCTTACCTCTACAGCTCCTTATATCAAGGAAATGGTCATGGAATTTTATGCCAATCTGGAGAAAAAAAATAGCTTTTGTTGGTGATCCAATGTATGAAAAGGTTTTTGTTACGAATAAGCTAGTAGAATTTTCCCCCTCTGTAATCAACAGGCATTGTGGAACAACAAATGTGCCTGTGACAGGATTGATTTGTGATTTGAATGTGTGTGTGAAGGAACTAAGTGGTGGCCTTATAAGAGTTTGGCCTGGAAAGAAGTCCAAGGTTAGCATAGCTAAGTTGACTTCTTTGTATGTTGTTATTCATAAAATCTGTTGTACAAACTGGGCCCCTACTTCAAATGCAAATTCTGTAACTGAGGAACATGCTAAGTTGATGTATCAAATTGGGCTAGAATTGTCATTTAATTTTGGTGACTTGGTGTTTAAAAAGGTGGTTGTTTTTGCTGAATCAGAAGGTGGAAAAAGAGCACTTCCTTTTCCCTCCCTCATTTACAGTTTGTTGATTACTCAAGGAGTTGAACCTTTGGGAAAGGAAAGACTAACCCCTGTTTTGGATCCCCTTCACATCTTACCAAAATTATTGAAGGGAGATAGGGCGAGGAATTTTCCCTTTTTGTATCATTTTACTCCCTACACAGAAACTGCTCTAATATCTTTACATGTGCCACAAGACCCTCAGACATTTGCAACTGCTGAGACAAATGTAGCTTATCATGCTATTGCATCTCCAACTACATCAATCCCACCAGCCTTGCCATTTATGTCTATTGGTGAGAGTGCACCAATAGCTCTATCCTTTGTCAGAAACTAGCTTCCCCAAATCCAGGCTCAAATTGCCTTTCTCCAGACCTTGGAAGCCTAGTATCTTGTTTTGCTTGCATTATACACTCCTCCCTCAACTTCTGGCCAAATAGGGGGAGAAGAGACAAGTGCTGCTGCTAGTGGTATAGGTGATGCTGTTGATGGTGAAGATGGTGAAGATGATGTTGGTGATGATGATGAATCTGATTCCTTGTAGATTCATCATTATGATTTTTTCTCCCATAAATTGTTTCATGTTTGTTTTGTATGATTTCTTAATTGTAATGCATGTGATTGCATATGGTTTATTTATGAATTGTGCATGATGTTCATTTCTGATTTTATATGCTTGCACAAATTTAGGGGGAGAAAAACTAACCAATGCAGGTTTTGATGTTTGATTGTGTTGAAAAACACTTGTCATTTGATTTGACGCGAAAGGTTCAACAAAGGGGGAGATTGTAAGGGTAAAATAGGGTCATCCTATTTTCTTTAATTGTTGTGTCATTTCTTGGTCCAAAAACAATGGTAAGTAGTTATCATATTTAAATACTTCCTAAAGCTCACAAGAGTCCTTGTTTAAGTTTGACTAAATTTTGGTAAGATCTTTGGTTTAAATAAGGAAACTAATTATGGAAACTAAATCTCTTATTTCCTAATCATATGCTTCCTTGGAGATCTTGGTTTTCTTGTTTCCTCTAGCTCGTGTATAAAAGGGAGAGCAACTCGTGCAGATTGGACAGAGACTCAGAGAGAAAAACTACAAAGAGAGAAGAGCTGAGAGTTTGCTGGAAGTACTCATTGTAGCTTTGGATGCAGCTGCATTGACAACTGCATCGGAAGTGTGTTCGTTTTCTAGTTTCATAGAAAACTTATTTTTTAATCTCATGTTTGCTTTATAGTGTTTTTGTGGGTTTCCTCTATAGACTTCATAGTCTTGTTAGAGGTTTTGGTATTAGGCAATACTTAATACAGCACCTATAAAATACTTAATACAACACTTTTTGTTGTAAAAATACTATATTACCCTTAATAAAATTAGAAGAAAAAAATTGAACACCGCAACCAGACCATCCCCGACCGCCCACCGCCCCACCGCCCGCCCCTCCCACATCGCTGGGCCAAGCCTTGTCCTCCCCACCCCCCCCTCCCCGGCCCTCCCACACCGCCTGGGCCAAGCCCAATCCCTCCCCCCCAACCCACGCGCCCTCCCTCTCCCAGCCCTCTCACACCGATTGGGCCAAGCCCGCCCTTCCCCCCCTCCCACACCGCTCGGCCAGGTCCTCCCCACCAAGCCCGCCTACTTTCCATCCCTCCCCCCAGCCTCCGCCACCATCTCCGCCCAGAAAAAAAAATTTCATTTAATTATATACCACCTCCCTCCCGCCCACCTCCACCACCAATCTTTTTTTTTACTCATTTAATTATAAATTGAACAAAGGGCAAATTAGTAAACTTTTTTCAAAAAGTACTACATTAAGTATTTTATATGTGTTGTATTAAGCACCTATGTTGGTATTTTGTTAGTTTTCATTATTTTTTTGCAAGACATAATCTTTATAATGAAATCGTTTTGGCCATAGGGCGTCTATAAGTATCACTTGTAGATTGAAAGTTTAAATCTTTGTTTTGATTATTGCTTTATTGATAAAGTCTTCCGATGTTTGTTATTTAATATGTTTGGTCAATGCACCTCTGAAGGCAACTACATCCTGAGTTGCATTGACATTTATTCTTGAATCTTAGCTACTATTGCACTTTCAAATACACTTTTCTAATAATGCACCGTCTCACTCAAATAACATTACGCTCACTATATATGAGCAACACAGCAACAACAACAACAATAAGAAGAAGAAGAAAAAAATCTCTCCATCCTAAATTATTTTCATATTTGACCCGAAACACGAATTAATTGATTATTAATATTAATATAATATTTAGTTTCTTTTAAAGCATACGCTCAAGTGAGACCATTATCAAAGTAGTACGAAAACTTAAGGTAAAATTGTAAAAGTGTTTTACTAAAAAGAAAAGTTTACAACCAAGACAATTTTTTGGAACAAACGAAAAAAAAAATAAGATAATAATTTAGGGATCTAGGGAGTACCAAAATGTCTTAATAAAAGTGTTTTTACTTGCATCACTATAGTCTTAAGCTTTCAGTAGAATGAAAACTATTTTCTTTTATTTGATGCTAATGATAATAAAAACTACATCGAATAATAATAATAATAATAATAATAATAATAATAATAATAAGAGTAAAAGTAGTAATGAATTCTTATTATTATAATTAGAGCAGTATTATTATCATCATCTTTATTAACATTTTCATCTTGAAATACCAAAAATAAATCTCAAAACAATCATTCTATTAAGTCTTTTAGGGCGAATTTTGATATTTTTCCGTAAAATGTACTCCACAAAATGAGACGCTGATATAATAACTGGGCAAGTTGTTAGGACAAGTCAAATGGTGGTATTTCCCTATATGTATTAAAACTAAAATTTGATACCTATTGGTTACTATTCATACGTATCAAATAATCATCTCCAACCATATGTATCAAAATTTGATATAAAAATAATTTTGAAAAAAAATATATCCAACATATATCATAATATAAAATTAAAATTAAAATATTAATATATAATAATTTACCAACACATATTATGACATAAATATATTATCAAAATAAAAGGTATTAAAATTAGGTGTGGTACTAAGAGAGATATCAAATTAGTACCATACCTAATTTTGATATCTTTTAGTTTAACAATTTGAGAGCCTAATAAGCTTATATATATATCAAAATTTGATTTTGACCCCTACAATTAGATTTGTCACAATCAATTAATATCATCGTAATGAGGACGAACCACCATACAGTTTTGGGCCTCAAACCACTGGCTTTGAGCCAATGTGCAGTGGGTTGTCCATTGACTTTTCATCAATTTAGCTAAACTTAGGTATCCATTATTGATTGAAGAAAAGTCATATAGTATGATCATCTAGATGAAGGACTTAAAAATTACCGATAAATTGCTAGCTGGTAAACTATTTCATACATTTTTCTCCCGAGTTTAGCGTTCTTTTTTATCAATCGATATAGTTTATTTTCAAATATTGTTTCTAAAATGTTTAGATCATCTTCTTTCATAACTCTGGTCAACACTTTGAATTCAAAAATCACGATTGTACGCAATGAAACGAGGATGAAGATTGAATAAGAGATTCATTAAGTTGGAAACTGTAATGAACCTGTGATGGGTTGAAGGATTTTTCAGTAGGGACGAAGGCGGAGGAGGATGAGGAAGAAAAATGCTTACGAAGGAGGAGATGAAAAAAGAAGGTGAATGACATGAAGGTATGGTTCATCATGATTTTGCATCACGGAGCAAAAAAGTGATGCAACGCGAGACAATATTGGATGAGGGATTTATATTGATGTATCACGGTGTAAAAATTGATGCATTGCGGTGCAAAAATTGGATTATGGATTTAAATTGATGCATCGTAGTGTAAAAATTGATGCAATTAAATTGATGCATTGCGGTGTAAATTTTGATGTTGTGCTGTGCATTTGAGTGAGTGATCTATAGTGTGACTCAGACTCATTAAAGGGTATCGTAGTATTTTCAACTACAAAAATGACTTTTACCGATTAAAAACAAAAGTTGATGGACTTGAGTGATTAAAAACTTTTGAAAGTTTGACTGGTCCAAATTTACCCCTAAAAATTATACTTATTCTTCCACCCAAAAAGTTTATGTTTGAAAAGTTTAATTATTAAAAAAAAATGGAGAAATTCAGGCTGGTACCATGCGATGAAATGTTAACCGCAAAAGTCCACGATATTTTTTTTTCAACCGTTAAAGTATACTTTTGGGAGAAAAATTACCAAGATACTATTAATGAAGAAAAGGCGCAAGGGCAAAGCCTTTGTCCAAATTTGGGTATCGCAATGCAAAAATCCTCGCCCGATTTTGGGCATCACAATACAAAAATCCTCGCCCAATTTTGTATCGCAATGCACAATTGAATTATGTCCAAATATAGGCATCGCAATGCACAAAGCCCTTGCCCAAATTTGGGCATCACCATGCACAATTGAAGTCTATTCAAATTTGAGCATCACAATGCAAAAATTAGGCATTGAAAACCCAATTTTTGAAATTACAACCCAACTCCAACAAGCCAAAAAAAGACTCCAAAATCAAATAACTGGAAATCATTCTTGAAACTTCAAAAAAGCAAACAACAAATGTAACGACCCGACCCGGATTCCAGCACAAAATCCTAAGGTCATGTCGCTGAAACTAACATAAGAAGAGGACAAGCACTTGTTAAATAGTAGTGCGAGTCGAACAGTCGAGCTAACAAGCTCTAAGCATGAACATAAAGTCGTACTAATGTACGGGATTTCAAAAATCGAATTAGCGGAAGTAATAAGGAAATGAAGTCCCGAGCTATGAAGCTCGAAACCAAAGCCAAAGAAACCAAGAGAGACATTTTCTCTCAAAGGGGGAAAAACAAATATCGCGTGCCGCAACATTGCAGACGCTGAACAAACCATCGGCACTCCAGGCCGGCGTTTCAGCAGAGAACCAACCTGATAACAGTTACCTACAGCTAAAGCATAACGGGGTTAACCAACAACTATAACAATTTAGAATAAAGAAAATCCTCGAAGCTACTGCGTGCCCAGGAGACAACTGAAATAAATACTATAACCACGAACAATGGCATGACACAATACGTCGGCCCAAGGAAGAATCAATACAAATACCCAAGTACTCTACCCGACCGTAAAGTCTAAATAACTTTACAAAATCGATCTCACAAGAATGGTAAGTACAATATACAGATGACGATGCTAAAAAGAAATAGAACTCCACAAGCTACTACTCGGGGAAGTCTACTGCTACTAGCACGAACCACACGATCTAATCTCGATCTATCGATCAGCTGCGCTCTACTACAGTCACGATCTACTCGACCTCAACACGGCTACCAATTTACTGCAACTAGAAACCAAAGTACGAAATGGGTTATAATGACCTAGTATACTACTACAAGAGATATGTAACATATAATTATGTAACATAAAAATAATCATGGTGTCATTTTAGAAATGACAGAAAACCCGTGAAGAGGTGTTGTATCATTTTGATACTTCACAAGATAACCATTTCTTCTTACTTACTAAACCGTCCAAATGAACCAGGGTGTAATTCCCTGTTCAAACACAAATCAAATGAATTAGAAAAAAGTTCCCATAAAAACATCATATGCAAGTATATATAATTATATATATACTAATCAAACTGTTCACAGAATCATTAAGTATAAGTGTGCATATTTATATATATACACATCAAGTCTTTCATAGAATCATCAAGTAGAAATATGTATATTTAAATATATACATACCATATCGTTCATAAAATCATAACGTACAAGTATGTATACTTACAGATATACACCTTAAGTATTTCAATAATACACAATCAAGATAAACACAGTTAATTAGATCTCATGTTCAACTAACACTATGTTATCACATAAGTGCCCATAGTAAGCCACATAAGGGATAGAGAAGATACCAAATCACTGCTGTCGTATTGCTCCTGCAATCACAACTGTTAATCATATCGTGCCAGTGATACCCGTGATCGGGTATCAAAGTACCAAGCTCTCTTCTCGGCTATGAGCTCTCTACTCGAGAAAATAGCACTAGCCAATGCGCTCTTTTGGTTACGACAAAGGGGGCTACTTCCCCACAGTAGCTAGTAGTGGAGGGGTGTGTGAACCGAATCCGGTACGGTGATGCATAGCAATCACGAATCTCATAATTCGTGAAGACGATGCACCGTCCCACCTTCAACGTAAAAATCAACAAATACCAACTAGATTTATATGCAATGTACAAGTAGATGTTTACTTACAAATTCTCAAGTAGATATAATGATCTACTAAACTCATACGATTATGCACATTGTTACAATAATCACAAATCCACAATAAGAGCTCATTTGAGTCTGTAAATCATAAGTGTCAATTTGTTCACTCTATTTGATTCAAGTCACAAAAGCTAGTAATCTAGTCAAATGGAATATAATTATCATAGGATCTCACCACGATCCTTGTAAGGTTCAATTGTTCCTTAACTTGACTCTGTTGAGTCCTTACTACAGTTTCATACAAATAGGGTATAAATGTTATATGCACTTTTTACCCGTTTCTATGTTCTCGTTTAAGGCATAGCTAGGTTCTCGTTCCATTTAGGAATCCTAGTTCAATGAGTTCATAATTCCACCTATTAGTGAAATTTAAGTTCAATACAAGTAGACAAATCAAACCTCAATGATACTTTAAAGTATTCAAGAGAAATCAAGATTTAAACAAGAATATACAATATGCTTTATCAAGTCATATTATCAAATAAACATAGAGGATTCAATATTTAACCAATATCATAATTATGTTTTTAGTCATAATCTCAAGTAAGCATAGAAATTCACGTTCTAGCATGAAAAACCATTATAAGTTATGAATTAAACAATCGACCCATCACATATTGTCTAAGGCTACCTTGTTAGTCTAGGATCATTAAACCATTTAGGTTATAAATAAGAAAATCTTCCTAGAATGATAATTCATCCTAACTTCCAAAATCCATAGTAGTCCACAAATTAAACAAACACCAACCTTAACGAGTTTAATTATTACGAATCACTCTGCACATCACTCTTACTAATTGCATTAAAAATTACTCTCAACTTCAAATGTTCAGAATCTTACTTATTCAGAAACTAGGCTCTTTAAACTATAACTTAGGCTTTTATATCACTTCATTCGGATTTGTATTCATCAATCTATGATCATATCAAGATCAAGCTAACAATATGTTTTTCTGTTATGATTATTCTGCCCAGTCAAATTATAACTTTGACCATTAATTACTCACAACTCCAAATTTCATGAATTTTATATATTCCAAAACTAGACTCTTGGAAATATAATTTAGAACTTTAAAACACTCCATTTGGACTTGTATTCTTCAGGATACAGTCATCTCAATTTCATGTTAAAAATCTGGTTCTCTATTGTGACTCATTCTACTTAGTCAACTTGTAAATTCAACCATGAATTTCTCACAACTCCAAATGAGGATATTATTGTCTAGTATAAAACTAGACTCTTGATAATATAGTTTAGACTTTTAAATTACTCCATTAGGACTTGTATTCATCAAAATACAGTCCCTCCAAATTCATGTCAGAAATCTGATTTTCTGTTGTGACCTGTACTGCATGTCTATCATACAAACTTCACCAAAAATTTCTCATTGATCTAAATGACACGTATCTTACATTTCCAAAAACTAGACTCTTTTATCTAGAGTTTACCATTTTAAAACACTTCAATTGGATATGAATTCATCAATTTATGATCACATTAAGATCATGTTAATAATCAGTTTGTTCAATCTCACTTTCGCAGCCATGGTTCGTGATTTATTAAAAATACTTCCCAATTGCAACAAGTCCATGAACATTAGTTGTTCCAAATCATGTTTAGAACACTTTTAATGCTATACACAAACTCAATCTATTAAGTCTAGAGGGCAGCCCCAAAATTTCCAGAATTTAACCCTAACATGAAAAACTATTTAAAGTTAGCAATTGTAATGAATTCCTTCACAAGAATTACTCCTAAGCACAATTAAAACCACATTATGCTTTACCCAAACCCAAATTAATAATTTAACAAAGTAACCCCAAAATTTCCAGATTTATAACTTGTTGAAATAAAGATTTCTACTTCACAAGAAGTCTTCCTAAGCATGTATACTTATGAAGGAAGTAAGTCATTATATTGAAGATACAAATTTTCTGAGATTAGGAGCATACCTTAAGCCTAGAAAAGGCTGAGAAAAATGAAAACAAAGTAAGGATTAGTAGTCTCCTCGTCGATAGCTACGATTGGGTGGTCTCGAATCCAAAATCTGGTGGCCGGATCTTCGAGAAATCAAAAAACACGCTCTAATCTCACCAAGAATCTCCCACACACAAGCTCTCATCAATGGTGGATGAAAATATCTAAGGTAGGAGGTGTAATGAGTGGAGAAAATCAAATATTTCAAGTCACAAAAGTTAGGGAGTGAGTGGAAAACAAGTGTCAAGCTCTTATAGGTCAATTTTTTAAGTGAGATGAAGTCCCTAATTGAGGACTTAGCGCTAAAATTTTCACTTAGCCTTAATACACTCTAATTAAGGTCTAAGGCCAGGTTTGGTGGGATTCATTAAGGGTCTCAAAGTAAATCCAATAAACAATGCAAAACTCAAATTTCTGGAAATACCGAGAATAAGTTATTCAGTCAACTTTAAAAATGCGTATGTACTGAAATACAAATCTAAAAATTACGCAAGAGGTATGGTTAGAAAAATATCGAAGTCTAGTTTCTGACACATCAAACGGATCTCAATTCCGAGTTGTCTATAGAATACAATGGCCAAATTACTACAGACTTATCATGGCCGAGGGGAATACATGAATTGGGGAAATAAACTTACGACGACGACTACAATGAACGTCGTGGCCACATGTGAACTTATAAACATGGTTATTATGAATGTAAAGGCATCTGAGCAAGTACACAAATACCTAGGATCTCTCAAAGGTCGCAAGAAAGAATGAAGTACGTAAACGTTCTACTGAGTCAAGTGCTTAAGGATTCAGGGTCTCACATCCTCTCCTCAAAAGAATTCGTCCTCGAATTCAATATTTCTTAAATCGAGCGACAAATTCGACACTCAACCTACTATCACAATCTAGGAGACATCTATGGTGTGTCTCCTCTCTTGGTTGTAACTCTCAAATGTTATCTCAATCAAATATCTATATCGAGTCATGCTTTACTCTCGACAAAAATACAACTTTCAAACCAAATTTCCCCGGGCTTAACATAATACTCCGGTTACAAACAAATCTCTATAGTTCATCATATTCTCACACATTAAACATGTACTTGATCATGCAATTAACATTCATCTCAGGACAATATTCATTTATTATTAAGAGCATTTACCACGTTAAATTACTCATTCAGAACAAGCATTGCAAATTTAAACTGTTACAAACTGCACATGTAAGAACTGCTTAAAGCAAGACATCACATTCATAGTACAACTTTCATATACATAATGTACATATTTGCACGAGTATAGCAATACACCATTTTCTGTTTCATTCCATTTTGGTAACGGGTTCAGTCAATTTCAAATCTAACTTATACCATTCTAGTTCTCCGACAAAGACCTCTTGATAATCAAGTCAGGGGCCTCTGAAGTGACTTCAAAAGCTTTCGTTGTATAGGATGCGGGGTGTTCGTGAATCACATAAAAGCATCATTTATCACGTTCTCAAGCACACATAATATAGTAATATATAGGCATGTACATGGTATATTAATCTACTATGCAAGTATACAATACTAATACTTTCATCAATGTATTAGGTTTAAATCAAAGTAAACCAACGTCTCCAAGTCACTAGGTAACACGAGCACACACGATTAGGTACTACAATAACTATATATACTTATATAGAAATCATGGAATACACTAGGTACTACGGGAGGCTTAGCCACTCCGCTCTCGAAACGTACAACAACGAACATTGGATCTAATGAACACCACGAAGATCACTCTCGAGACCGACAATCTCAACTTTTCCGATCATAATAACGGACTAAGAAACAATGGCTCTACGGAACCACAACACACTCTCTTGGTATAACTGTAACTTAAAAGCGATAGGAGGAATATAATACTCCTAGACACAAGCTTGCATTCACGGCAATCTAGACCAACTGGACTTAGTACTCCAAGTCCTACACTTGTTAAAAGAACATGCCACCAAGGCACAATACACAACACTCGACGGTAAATACTCAACGATAACCTAAACCCAACCTAGGCCATGGAACCTATCCTGGCTTATAGCTAACTTAAGCTTCGATACCAACTGTAACGACCCGACTCGGATTCCAATACAAAATTCCAAGGTCGTGCCGCTGAAACTAACATAAGAAGAGGACAAGTACTTGTTAAATAGTAGTGCGAGTCAAACAGTCGAGCTAACAAGTTCTAAACATGAACATAAATTCGTACTAAAATACGGGATTTCAAAAATTATGCAAGAGGTATGGTTAGAAAAATCTTGAAGTCTAGTTTCTAAGGCATCAAACGGATCTCAATTCCGAGTTGTCTATAGAATACTATGGCCAAATTACTACAGACCTACCATGGCTGAGGGGAATATGTGAATCGAGGAAATAGACATACGACGACGACTACTATGAATGTCGTGGCCACATGTGAACTTATAAACATGGTTATTATGAATGTAAATGCATCCGAGCAAGTACACAAATACCTAAGATCTCTCAAAGGTTGCGAGAAAGAACGAAGTATGTAAACGTTCTACCGAGTCAAGTACTTAAGGATTTGGGGTCTCACAACAAAGGTAGTAAACAACAAAAAAAAACATAATCCAACCTTCCAATTCTCCACCTACTCGTGGAAGTGGTGGTCTTTACTGGAAGTCTAGTATCTAATACATTATATATATATATATATATATATATATATATATATATATATATATATATATATATATATATATATATATATATATATATATATAGACACACACACACACACACACACGCCAACTACTCCCTATCAACGGTAGTCTTCATAACCATTTTGATTCCACCTTGGAGCAAATAGACTATGAGAAGAAAGATTTTGTTGATTATACATACGGGGGATAAAGAAGGAATCCAACTAAATCGGCTCCCTTTCTGTCAGATTCGTACATCTACTAGTGTACAAGTAGGACTGATTCTTTTTTATTTGTGAAAAAAGAAATGTACTTATGCGGTTGGGAAAAAAGAAATAGAACACTCGAGCGGTTATAATTTCTAAAAAAAGGGACCGACCCGTAATTATTCTTTTTTAAAAAATAGGAATAATTGCTGGCCGGTACCTTTTGAAAGTTTTCCAACCGCACAAGTTCCTTCTTTCTTCTTTTTTTTTGTAACCGCTGGAGTTCATTTTCATAATATTCTTCCTAAATTGCCCCTCCCAACAAAAAGAGAACGAAGTAAACTTCTCGTTGGGCGTTGGTTGAGCAAGCTTCTTTTCCTCCGCCATTTTTCCTATAATGACATACGAATGACATACAATGAAAAAGCTTGTCTAGTCTGACGTGCATAATGACAAATATCACAAATTTAGAAGTGATCAGAATTTATATTGAATTGAGAAACAATAAGACCAATATGTTTCATAGATGAAGATGGAGTTCTTTGATGACACAAATGTAATTTATTTAGAAGAAGAAGAAGAATTACATTGGGCAGCAGAACAACATGGAACTCCAGCAGTAGCATTACAGCAGAACAACAAGGTACAGTTATTAAACCTTAGCAATGTCTGCTGGTGCTTGTGTACATGAATCGCTAGTCCGCTGGTCATCATGTAAGAATAGGACTAAGACAAGGACTCTCCTAGTTTAAGACCTATGCAATGTTCAACAAGCTGTCACACTAACCGGTACGTAACCCTTTTAGTCACTTGTTAGAACATGCAGTAATGAAAACAAACAAATCACGATGTACGGAATATGCTAATGAATAAGTCGAGTTTCAGCAGGCATATTTCAATATCGACATTTTATCCCCAAAAATGTACTTTATTGGTTGAATAAAAAGAAAGTACACTGAAGATGTTATAATATCTCCAAAAGGTACCGACCCGGTTATCACTCAAAAAAATACGCCATCAGTTTCACCCAAAAAAACCCATTGTTGAAAAGTTTAATGTAGAAAACATTAAAATCCTAGTTAATTATAACTCTCTGATACTAATAATGTGAACGTAACGAAATAACAATAATCAATAATTAAACAAACAATATGGAGGAGGAGGAGGAGCAATAACACTTAATAAATCAATATCATAAACTCACAAATCAACCAAGTCACATGAAGAAGACTTGGGACCTAATTGCCTTAATGGAGCTCTTCACCATCAATCTCACAAAGCACCAAAAATTCCACAACCCACACATACACATTCGGCTTTGGCTAGGTTCGGTTAACTCAATCTCTCTCACTCTAATATTTTAATCCACCTCGAATAATAAGGTTTCTCAAATCATCTATTTATAATAGACCTAATAAATTAAAAATTATAATATTAATTGACCGCTAAATCGTAAATAACAAAAAATTCTAAACAAATAATAACCTAGTTGGATCGTGTTCGGTTTAATAACCAACAAATCAGCACATCAATTCCCAATTGGCAATGTAATTCCATCACTAAATCGAAGCTTAACGTCTGAGTGACACGTATTGCGGCTACCCGCATCGGAGAAGAATATGAATATCCGCTCATCTGATCTGAATTTTTTTAACGGGTTGGGACTTGGGATTGATGTTGGGAATCATCTCACGTTACTCTTTTTTTTATTAATTTTTATTTTTAGATGGGTTAAAACTAACTAATGTTTGGTTAGTTAGTAAGTAAAAGATAGGACCCACTAAAGACATATCAGTTGCCACATCATTTGGTACATTATTTTGAATATTTTTGGGTGTCGTTGGTAGTCATGATTAAAGCTAGATAAGATTAATAAGTCAAATTGTTTGATATTTGGTACACAATAGATGATTGTGTATATCGATCGAACACAATATATAAGAGAAAATTACAAAGACCAAATAAAATTATTATCAATTTTGCCCCATCACTATTAGTACCATGAGACTGTGTGTGGTTATTATTATCTAACACCCTTCTAAGATACTAATAATACTTAAGATTAATAATGACATTGTGATTAATAATATTATATATATATATATATATATATATATATATATATATATATATTATAACAATAATAAAAGCCTAAGTAGTCTAAATATTGTAAAATCCAGTCAAAATTTGCTTTCTTAAAATAGAAAGCGTTAATCTAATCTAATCTAACTACCTATAAAAGTCTAGGTTGTCTCTTAGAACTTAATGTATGGGCAAACATACCCTTTAACTTAATAAATCACTCACCATTAATTAAGGCCAAATGAGTAAATTTGTTATAGACTAATTAATCCCATGAATAATTAAATAATAGTTTGATCCCTTGACTTGTACCAATTTTAAAGTTAGGTCCGACATTTTTTAATTATATTTATTTCGTCTTGTATTTTAATTTTCTTATCAGTTTCCCCCACCTACCATGATCTTTACAAATGTCCCCCAATATTTTCTAAAATGACAAAAACACCCTTACTCAGTCGAGACATTAAAACTTTATTCGAACCTAAAAAATAATATGGTTTTACTTTCTTAAATATGTTCGGAAAAGACATTATTAGATTTATATGAAAAAAATTATCTATAATAATAGAATTGTTTTTGAGTATTGAGATATTAAGCAAATTTGTAGCATGTTTATTTATTACCCATGAATAAGATAAGAGAAATGAGTTAAGAAAAAATGTCATAACGTTAAGAAGATGAAAAAAAAATGAAGAACCATTTGTTTTGTTAATGACAGACACGTAAATTTACCATGTCAAACAATAATGATTGAAAAAAAATCATAAATATAATAAATCACTCACTATTAATTAAGAGCAAAAAAAGTAAATTCGTCATAGGCTAATTAATTCTATGAATAATTAAATAATAATTTGATTCCCTTTACTTGTACCTATTTTAAAATTAGGTCCTACATTTTTTAATAATATTCTTTTTGTCTTGTATTTTGATTTACTTATCAGTTTTCCCCTCCTAATATTAATTAAGACCAAAAAAATTAAATTCGTCATAGGATAATTAATTCTATGAATAATTAAATAATAATTTGATCCCTTAACTTGTACCTATTTTAAAGTTAGGTCCTATATTTTTTTAATAATATTCTTTTCGTCTTGTATTTTGATTTACTTATCAGTTTTCCCTTCCTACCATTATCGTTACAAATATCGCCCAATATTTTCTAAAATGACAAAAATACTATTACTAAGTTGGGACACTAAAACTTTATTTGAAATTAAAAAATAATATGGTTTTACTTTATTAAATATGTTCAGGAAAGACATTATTAGATTTATATGAAAAATAGAATCTATAATAATATAATTGTTGGTGAGTATCGAGATATTAAACAAATTTGTAACATGTTTCGTTATTACCCATGAATAAAATAAGAGAAATGGGAAAAGAAAATGTTTCATAATGTCAAGAAGATGAAGAAAAAAAAAATGAAGAACCATTTCATGAATCTGTGCATTTTTGTTAGAAAAAAACTAAAATCTACAGTTTACTTCTTTAAATTTTCAGACTGCTACAAGCAGCCTTAAAAACTATCAAACTAGTCCCAAACTTATAGATATTACAAATAAAAACAATTGTAGTAATCACAAATAACTGGATTCAAATAATTAACTCCTCTCCATAACTGCGTTCCAAACCTTAAACTTCTTTTGCTCTTAACTTGCTTGCTCCTCTTCACATGAGCCGATGTAGTTACATATAAGAATCTCTCTTCTCCTCTCCCTTGGCTATCGACTTTCTTTTCTTCTACCGCAACTCTCATTTTATTGGAAGATACTACCACCAACCGACATCCTTTCAAGTAGTCTATCCTAAAATTAATTAGATTATCTCATTCCTTAGTAATTTGACACCGAAAGTGGATAGGAACTAAAAAATGAGAGACGTTCTAAAAAAGTTCGACTAATCGGAAGCAAAAAAAAAGCTCCATTTGAACAAGGCGAGGTGAATGCATTTCTTGATGGTGGTGATAGTAGTACTAACAACTATAGAGTGGTGGTGTTAGGGGCGGTGGTGGCGGCAATTGTAGGGATGACATTGGTGGTTTAAATGAAATCCAACATTGGGAGATTTCCAAATCATTATTTTTTCAAATATCCACATGGGTTCTGGTTTCAATTTGTATATTTGAAAATTCAAAAAATTTAATTTGAGTTTGTAAAAAGTGAAATTCAAAGTTGTGTGGTGATGTATCTATAAATGATGAGTTTTGCAAATTACTTATTTTGAAGGAAGAAGTAAAGAATTAAAAAAGGAATCAAATCAAATAAAAAATTAACTTTTGGGGAAAAATGGTTAATTTTGTCACTATACTTTGATTAATTGTTACATTTTGCCATTGTACTATGTTTCGAGTGAAATTGTCATTATACTTTTAAAGATATATGTAATTTCGTCACTATCCCTAACTACCTATAAAAGTCTAGGTTGTCTCTTAAAACTTAATGTATGGACAAACCTACCCCTTAACTTAATAAATCACTCACCATTAATTAAGGCAAAAAGAGTAAATTTGACATAGACTAATTAATTCCATGAATAATTAAATAATAGTTTGATCCCTTGACTTGTACCTATTTTAAAGTGAGGTCCTACATTTTTTAATTCTATTCATTTCGTCTTGTATTTTGATTTTCATCTTTGTTTCCCCACCTACCATGATTGTTACAAATGTCATCCAATATTTTCTGAAATGACAAAAATACCCTTACTCAGTTGAGACACTAAACTTTATTCGAAACTAAAAAATAATATGGTTTTACTTTATTAAATATGTTTGGGAAAGACATTATTAGATTTATATGAAAAATTGTATCTATAATAATAGAATTATCGGTGAGTATCGAGATATTAAGCATATTTGTAGCTTGTTTAGTTAATACACATGAATAAAATAAGAGAGATGAGTTAAGAAACTGTGTCATAATGTCAAGAAAATGAAAAAAAAATGAAGAACCATTTGATGAATTTGTACCTTTTGTTAAGGACAATACACATAAATTTACCATGTCAAACAATAATGATTGGAAAAAAATAGTCATAAATATAATAAATCACTTGCCATGAATTAAGGTCAAAAGAGTAAATTTTTCATAGACTAATTAATTTCATGAATAATTAAATAATAATTTGATCCCTTGACTTGAACCTATTTTAAAAATAGGTCCTACATTTTTTAATAATATTCTTTTCATCTTGTATTTTGATTTTCTTATCAGTTTCCCTCCTACCATTATCGTTACAAATATCGCCCAATATTTTTGAAAATGACAAAAATACCCTTACTAAGTTGAGAAACTAAAACTTTATTCAAAACTAAAAAATAATATGGTTTTCCTTTATTAAATATGTTCGGGAAAAACATTATTAGATTTATATGAAAAATTGTATCTATAATAATAGAATTGTTGGTAAGTATTGAAATATTAAACAAATTTGTAGCATGTTTCGTTATTACCTATGAATAAAATTAGAGAAATGAGAAAGAAAATGTGTCATAATGTCAAGAAGATGAAAAAAATGAAAAACTATTTGATGAATCTGTGCGTTTTGTTAGGGAAAAAAAACTAAAATCTATAGTTTACTTCTTTGAATTTTCAGACTACTACAAGCAGCCTTAAAAACTATCATACTGGACTCAAACTTATAGATATTACAAACAAAAACAATTATAGTAATCACAAATAACTGGGTTCAAATAATTAACTCCTCTCCATAACTGCGTTCCAAACCTCAAACCTCTTTTGCTCTTAACGTGCTTGCTCCTCTTCATAGGACCCGATGTAGTTACATATGAGAATCTCTCTATTTCCCTCCCTTGGCTATCGACTTTCTTTTCTTCTACCGCAACTCTCATTTTATTGAAAGATAATGCCACCAACCGACATCCTTTCAAGTAGTCTATCCTAAAATTTATTAGATTATCTCCTTGCTTAGTAATTTGACACCGAAAGTGGATAGGAATTAAGAAATGAGAGACGTTCTAAAAAAAGTTTGACTAACCGAAGCCAAAAAAAAAAAAAGTCTCCATTTGAACAAGGCAAGGTAAATGCATTTCTTGGTGGTGGTGATAGTAGTACTAACAACGGTAGGGATGGTGGTGTTAGGGGCGGTGGTGGCGGCAATTATAGGGATGACAGTGGTAGTTTAGATAAAATACAACATTGTGAGATTTTGAAATAATTATATTTTTAAATATCCACATGGGTTTTGGTTTCAATTTGAATATTTGAAAATTCAAAAAAAAAATAAATTTGAGTTTGTAAAAAGTGAAATTCAAAGTTGTGTGGTGATGTGTCTATAAATGATGAGTTTTGCAAATTAGTTATTTTGAAGGAAGGAGTAAAGAATTAAAAAAAAGGAATCAAATCAAATAAAAAATTAACTTTTGGGGAAAAATGGTTAATTTTTCCACTATACTTTGATTAATTGTTACATTTTGCCACTGTATGTTTCGAGAGAAATTGTCATTATACTTTTAAAGATATATGCAATTTCGTCACTATCCCTAACTACCTATAAAAGTCTAGGTTGTCTCTTAAAATTTAATGTATGGACAAACCTAACCCTTAATATAATAAATCACTCACCATTAATTAAGGCCAAAAGAGTAAATTTGTCGTAGACTAATTAATTCCAATGAATAATTAAATAATAGTTTGATCCCTTGACTTGTACCTATTTTAAAGTGAGTTCCTACATTTTTTAATTCTATTCATTTCGTCTTGTATTTTGATTTTCATATTTGTTTCCCCCACCTACCATGATCGTTACAAATGTCGCCCAATATTTTCTGAAATGACAAAAATACCCTTACTCAGTTGTGACACTAAAACTTTATTCGAAACCAAAAATTAATGTGGTTTTAATTTCTTAAATATGTTCGGAAAAGACATTATTAGATTTATATAAAAAATTGTATCTATAATAATAGAATTGTCGGTGAGTATCGAGATATTAAGCAAATTTGTAGCATGTTTAGTTATTACCCATGAATAAAAAGAAACTGTTAAAATGTCAAGAAAATGAAAAAAATGAAGAACTATTGGATGAATTTGTGTCTTTTGTTAAGGACAATATACATAAATTTACCATGTCAAACAATAATGATTGGAAAAAAATAGCCATAAATATAATAAATCACTTGCCATGAATTAAGGCCAAAAGAGTAAATTTTTCATATACTAATTGATTCCATGAATAATTAAATAATAATTTGATCCCTTGACTTGTACCTTTTTTAAAGTTAGGTCCTACATTTTTTAATTATATTCATTTCGTCTTCTATTTTGATTTTCTTATCAGTTTTCCCCTCCTACCATTATCATTACAAATGTCGCCAATTATTTTCTAAAATGACAAAAATATCCTTATTCAGTCGAGACACTAAAACTTTATTCGAAACTAAAAAATAATATGATTTTACTTTATTAAATATGTTCGGGAAAAACATTATTAGATTTATATCTAAAATTGTATCTATAATAATAGAATGACTAGTGAGTATCGAGATATTAAGCAAATTTGTAGCATGTTTTGTTATTACCCATGAATAAAATAAGAGATATAGGAAAAGAAAATGTGTCATAATGTCAAAAAGATGAAAAAAAAGAAAAACTAGTTGATGAATCTATGCGTTTTGTTATGGACAATACACGTAAATTTACCATGCCAAACAATAATGATCAGAAAAAAATAGCCATAAATATAATAAACCACTCACCATTAATTAAGACCAAAAGAGTAAATTTGTTATAGGCTAATTAATTCCTTGAATAATTAAATAATAATTTGATCCATTGACTTGTACCTATTTTAAAGTTAGGTCATACATTTTTTAATTATATTCATTTCGTCTTGTATTTTGATTTTCTTATCAGTTTCCCCCTCCTACCATTATTGTTACAAATGTCACCCAATATTTTCTAAAATGACAAAAATACCCTTACTCAGTCGAGACACTATAACGTTATTCGAAACTAAAAAATAATATGGTTTTACTTTCTTAAATATGTTCGAGAAAGACATTATTAGATTTATATGAAAAATTGTATCTATAATAATAGAATTGTTGGTGAGTATCGAGATATTAAGCAAATTTGTAGCATTTTCAGTTATTACCCATGAATAATATAAGAGAAATGAGTTAAGAAAATGTGTAATAATGTCAAGAAGATGAAAAAAAATGAAGAACCATTTGATGAATCTAAATGTTTTGTTAGAAAAACAAAACTAAAATCTACAGTTTACTTCTTTGAATTTTCAGACTACTACAAGTAGCCTTAAAAACTATCATACTGATCTCAAACTTATAGATATTACAAATAAAACCAATTGTAATAATCACAAATAACTGGGTTCAAATACTTTACACCTCTCCATAACTGTGTTCAAAACCTCAAACCTCTTTTGCTCTTAACTTACTTGCTCCTCTTCATAGGACCCGATGTAGTTACATATGAGAATCTCTATTCCCTTCCCTTGGTTATTGACTTTCTTTTCTTCTACCGCAACTCTTATTTTATTTGAAGATACTGTCACCAACCGACATCCTTTCAAATAGCATATAATAAAATTTATTAGATTATCTCCTTGCTTAGTAATTTGACACCGAAAGTGGATAGGAGCTAAGAAATGAGAGACGTTATAAGAAAAAAGTCTTACTAATCGGAAGCTAAAAAGATTATATGTCTCCATTTGAACAAGGCGAGGTGAATGCATTTCTTGGTGGTGGTGATAGTAATACTGACGACTGTAGGGATGGTGGTGTTAGGGGCGGTTGTGGCAGCAATTGTAGGGATGGCAGTGGTGGTTTAGATGAAATACAACATTGTGAGATTTCCAAATCATTATATTTTCAAATATCCACATGGGTTTTGGTTTCAATTTGAATATTTGAAAATTCAAAAAATTGAATTTGAGTTTGTAAAAAGTGAAATTCAAAGTTGTGTGGTGATGTTTCTATAAATGATGAGTTTTTCAAATTAGTTATTTTGAAAGAAGGAGTAAAGAATTAAAAAAAAGAATCAAATCAAATAAAAAATTAACTTTTTGGGAGAAAAATGGTTAATTTTGCCACTGTACTTTGATTAATTGTTACATTTTGCCACTGTACTATATTTCGAGCGAAATTGTCAATATACTTTTAACGATAAATGCAATTTCGTCACTATCCCTAACTGTCATCCAATTTTAACGGTGACTTAACGGAAGCTAAAAATATTTTATTTTTATGTTGTAGCAAAGCAAGGTGAGCGCGTTTTTTTAGTGATGGTGACTGGTAATGGCGATGGCGGCGATTCCAAGGATGCTGGCAGTGGTGGTTATGAGTGCTGTTTGGGGTGATTGTAATGCGAAAATGGTGGTTTAGGTGAAAAATGACATTGTTAGATTTCCAAATCATCAATTTTTCAAATCTTCATATAGGTTTGAGTTTCAATCTTCAAATTTGAAAATTCAAAAAAATAATAATTTGGATTTGTAAATAGTGAAATTTAATATTGTGGTGGTGGTGGTTCTATAAATGACAAGTTTTGCATATATGTTAATTTGAATGAAGGAGTAAAGAATTAGACAAAAAATAAAATAAAATCAAACATTGATTTTTGGGTTAATGGTGTTTTTTGAGGTGATAAGGTGGGTCTATAAATGATGAGGTTGATGGTAGAAAACTAATGATAAAAAAAAAGAAAATAAATTAATTCTAAATTTCATTTGTGAGAGTAATGCAATATTTTAAAATTTTAATTTAAATATTAGAAAAATTATATTAACAATGTTGCTAGCCTTACAACTAATTTTATAACTTTCCTTACAACTAAGCCTCGAAAAAGAACAAAAATGTCTTTGTACAAAACAACTTTGCAGTTCTTCAAAACTTAGTTATTAGGAAAGTAATATAATTAGTTGTAAGGATAACATTTTCCTTATAATTATGTCAAATTACAATTCTCCTCAAAAGTATCCACCAAATTACATTGTGCACCACAACCCTAAGGTTTGTCCCATATCTGATGTTATTTTTTTTCCTATTTTTCACCCTAACCACAGCCGTTAGAAAAGTCACGTTAATTTGACATTTTCTTATGGGTGTTAACTCGAAGGAAATATTAGGAATTTGGTGTAAACTTTAGGGGTGCTAAATGTATTTTAGCCTAATAAAAATTAAGAAATAAAATATAATTTTCTTAAAAAATTATATAAATGTGTGTGTAAAGTTAAAATGTTAAAAAAAATGGAGTGGGGGTCCACCATTTTTTTTTCTTGCTGAAAGAAAATCTAGAGAAAAGACTCACCATGTTTTCTAGTCTTCAGTCGTCCCCAAAACAAAAATTAACCCAGAACCCGATCTGGGTTTTGTCCACTCCCTCCAAATTTCTCTCTTAAATTTCTCTCTCTTAACCTAGAAGATAGATATGCGTTTGATTTCATTATCAATTTTTTTATCTTGATGATGAAAACAAAGTACGCAAACAAAAGATATGAAAAACTTTTACCAATAGATACCCGTCCCATCTCCGATTTCTTGTATGAAATTGGATCCACTCACCTTCTCCGATGAAACCCAACCACCACTGAAATCAATTAATTTCTCATCCCCCCTTTCATCCTCTTACATGACTTAACTTCACTTGACTTTTTCTCTCATAATTCTTTAAATAATTCAACCCGACCACCATGACAGCTGCTCTGAGGTCGAAATCATCTAGAACCATAGCTTCTCAACATCCTCTCAATTTCGATACTTTGTTTTAAGCCATATGCAAGTCGGTCGTATGTCCAATTTTCTCCATCAAAATTGAAGAGTATTTCAATAAAACCCCTTACCATTTCTCTTAATTCATGCCCGTCTCTCTTTCTGATGAATTCGACGATATGAGTTATTGGTTTTCTGTTGATCTCATATTTTTATAAGGGTTTTTAGTAAGTATCTTTATAGCCTCTGATTGCTACTTCGGTGCGACTTTTCTAGGGGACATAATGAGGGAGATCAAATATAGAATTTGGCTAAAATCGAAAGAGGTAGGCGCCAGAGCTGTGATACGAGTGACTGGAGTGGGAAGGATTTAAGCTGGAGATGTCGGCTTCTAAATATGGTGGGACTAGAGATGACAGCTATTACGATGGAGCCGAAGATGGGATTGCACCAGGAGATGAGAGAATGAGAGGATGTGAGATTAGAGTTTTTCCTTTTAATTCATTTACTCTTTAACCAGATAAGGGAAATGTCATTTTTTCCCTGCACGTGGAAGATCACGTGCTATTTAAAGTAAATTTTCTAACGTCCGTCAAAGGTATGGTGGAAAATGGAAAAAAATGAAGCATCACATACCATTATGGGACAAACCTTAGGTTATGGTGCACTATGCGATTTGGTGGATACTTTGCGAGGGGAATTGTAAATTGGCCATATAATTATTTTTGGATTATTGAAACAATTATTTTTATTTTTATTTAAAAACATATTTTAAATACTAAATGAGTAACTAAATAATGAAGTTATAACCAAATCTCATTTTGAACCCCAAGAAAAATGATCAAAATAATCTTCATGTGACATGCACATACCATTTTCCGTTACTATTTTCAACATCCATAGACGGAAAGGGGCAAAGTGGGACAAATAGAAAAATAAGGTATGAAAGTGATACACTTCGTAGATTGGGGTGCAATGTGAGATTTATTGTGTAACTTTGAGAGCTAATCATATTTTGCCCCCATCGAAAGTAGTCCAAATACAAATTCTCCCCTAAGTATCCACCAAATCCACTTTGACCCTCGGCGTAATTTTTTAGTATTTCCATATTCCATGTCAAATTTAGTGATGATGATGTCATGTCTTGTAACACCCCGCTCCTTCGTTAGCTCGGTTTGCGTGCCATACTTGCACTTCTTCCTTTGTCGATTGTATGTTTGGTTTACGAGAGGGTCTATATGTGTATGAGAGACCACATTAAGATCAAAACATTATTAAGAGACTCCATATAGTTGTGGACTTGCTAAAGTCACAAGTCGTGACTCGACGATAGTCGGAATGCGACGCGATTGAGGGTTTGCTTGCGTTTTGCGTTCGTGACCTCGGTTTGGTCCTAGGCATCTATATGAAGGTTTATTAACATGTTTAGATGCATTATACTTCAAGTTGGAGGTGTTCCTTAAGTCTATCGATGATTTGGAAGCTTTGGAGATAGCGTTCGTCTCTATCGCGTAGTTCGGGGATCGAGTCGCATAATCGTCTCTCCTTTGGAGTTCTTATTTCCCTAATTGTTATTCAACTTTCTAGAAGTATTTAAGCTTCTCCATTATCCCTTAGACTTGCCTTAAAAGTCTCCTTTCATTGCTCGCTTCGATTGCGAAGTTCATTCGTCGGCACGTTGTTGCACCTCTTCCCGCCGCCCGAGTTGTTTCGGGGTTGTTTGTGAGGGTTCTAAGGGAGTTCTAGACCTACTTTGGATGAGGTTTGAACCTTATTAGGTTTGGTTAAGTGTTTGGGGGTCTTTTCGGTTGAATTTTGAGCCATTTCTGTCCTAGGGCTTGCCCCTCGCAGTGGAATGACCTTGCCCCGCAAGGTCAATGGAAGAAGTCACCTAAGGTTGCTGGAGAGCTTGTGGTCGCAAGCTATAGGGGACCTTGCGACCGCAAGGTGCCCCGAATCCTGTTTTGCCCTGTTTTGATTTTTGACGAGAAATACCTATCCTACCCTCATTAAACCCCCTCTAAACCCTCTCTAACCTCCCATACTTAGCCCTAAACATGTCCTAACATTAGTTGGAAGTTAATTAAGGTTAGATTAGTGATTGATTAATCCTAATCTCTACTAATTGTACCAAGGAATTCCCTATTTTTCCCTCTTGATTTGTGGAGGTATAAAAGCTCAAACCCTTTACAATTTTCAGAAAATCCTTTCATTTCTTCTCTTCCACAATACGTATTAGAGAGAGAGAGAGAGAGGGGCTTGGAGATTTTTGAGCCCTAGCTTCATTCTTCCTTCGATCCAAGATGATCCAACCGTCCGATTGCCTTCAAACTTGATTCGTGAAGCCCTCGGCGAGTAGTGTAACAAGTTCACCGATCGATTTGCGTTCTTTGGAGTTTTCATCCGAGCTAGGTAAGTTACTTTCTTTTGATTTTGGTTCATTGGCCCTAAGGAAAGCAACCTATATGCTATTTGTGGGCAATGAACACTTGATATGCTTTGTATGCCCTTTTTGGGGATTTTTGGAAGTATGAACTTGTTAGGAGCATTTGTAGAATGGCTTCTATGATTATTGAAGTATATGATTACTCTTCATATTGTGTTATAGGATTATGAGCATGCTAAGAATCATGTCCATATGTTAATTGGGTTTATTGTGGAAATATGCCTATGATTAGGGCTTTAAATGTGTGAGCTCACTAGATATCATGAGTAGGATCATTTAATTGAAATTATGTGATTTATGAAATGGGTTATGATTTATGTTGGGTTTGTTATGAATTTTAGGGATTGAGAATCAATCCCGAATTATTGGAGAAATTGTTGTTAATTGAAGTGGGTGTAAATGTTGAAATTGACGAAGTGTATAAATAATGAAACTTAGTATTTAGACTCAACGGAGTCGTGATAAGTTCAATAATGTGTTAAAGAACTCGGGTTGAAATCCTACGACATTTGGGTTTCGTTTGATTATGATTATGATGAGTTCTTGGATTTTTAGGCTTGGGAATCAAGCCCGGATTATTTTTGGGAAATTTGTTATAATTTGAGTGGTGTGCTAATTTGGGGATTTATGAAATACATATTTAATGAAATGTGATGTTAAGACTCAATGGAGTCATTTTAGGTTCAATAAGATGTTAGTGAGCCTTAGGTTGAAATCCTACGATGTTCGGGTTCGGTTGGTTTTGATTGTGAGTACCCGAGCATCTCGAACTGTGTCCCATTTGTGACACCCACGATATAGAGGCTTCTTGGGGATTCATTTAGAGCGTGCTCGTTAGGGTGCGGAGCATTAGAGGCCAACCTATGATCTCCTATTACTTTAAGAAATGATTATTTGAATGAGTTCTCTCTTAGGGAATTTGGTCGCGTGCACATCAAAGCACTTGCGAGGTTATGACTATGGGTTGGTTTTGGTACCCTTGAGATTGGTTTGAGAATGTCGAGTATATATGACGATTGGGACTATGGTTGAGTCCGATGTACCTTTAAGCGAAGCTTAAATGCTAAGTCTTGATTTATGATTGTTCTTAGACTAAAATAATAGTCTTTGGTTGAGTCTCGAGTAGAGGACTATGGTAGACCTCATGTTGTGATTTCTTGAGCTTATATGCTACTTTTGATTGGGTGATGACTTGAGGATTAAGAGTACCTCATTATGTGGTTCTTTGACTAAACTTATAAGTTGGTTGGATTTGTTAAGTATGTGCAAATATGTGCATTGTTAAATTGGTGTGTAGAGCTTTATGTCCTACTTGATTTGATAAGCCCGCTATGGTCGGTTTTGATTCTTATTTGAGCATGCGAGTAATATCTACTTGTGCATTGCATAAAAGTCCAGCTGACATTATTTGGTTTGGTTTTATAAGTCAGGTTAGGACGATACATCGCCTATACGAATCGTAAGATCCGTATTCGCTATGGATCGTCGTACCTGGGACCTCACACACCCCTCCATTGTTGGCCGCAATGGGGAAGTAGCCCCCTTGCCGTAACAATACGTGCGACATTGGCTGCTATCTAAATCGAGTAGGTTCTCGATGAAAGTCGATGTAATCACAGAGCATCGATGTGGCACGATAAAGTATAACATTGTGTATTGCAGGAGCAACACAACGGTGCTATTTGGGTATCTTCTCTATCCCTTATGTGGCTTACTATAAGCACTTATATGAAAGATAACGTGCTATGTGATTTATGAAGTTTATGATACTTGATGACTTAATACAAGTTTATTGTTGGTATACGATTAAGATGCAATGATTTTATACATGCTTGTGCATTATGCCATGCCACGTCATGCTATGCCATATAATTGCATTTAGTAACTTACTGGGTCATTATGACTCATTTCGTGTGTTTGTTTTCCTTAGTTTGTGCAATGAGCTCGTTAGTGCGTTGACTAGTGATTGATTTCTAGCAGGTGGTCTTCCGGGCTTTAAGCTTGGAGATTTTATTATTATTGTTCTTATTGTATTTTTCATCTTGTGAGACACGGATGTAAAGTTATGTAGACTTTACTTGGGTAGATTATGTTAGTATTTTATTATCGTTTATTTTGGGAGCCGACTTGTTTGGTCGAGCTGTTGTATTTATTTAGAAGTTATTTCGTTGTCTTTCCGAGCAAGGTTTTAGCTCGCTTGTTCTAGTATTGTGTTATTGTTATTCTATCTCCGACAACTTTAGTCGAGAGACATTGGTTTAGTTGTTAGTGTTTAATCTCTTATTCTTTTAGTTGACTTGTCCCTCCGGCATGTTTTAGCCGTTGAGTGGTTGTTTATCAGGTTGGGATCTTGTTGCTTTGCCGGCCTTAGGTTTGCCGATGGTTTGTTGCCCGTGCGCAATGTTAGGCCACGCGAAGTCGAGAGAGATTTGTCGAGAGATAGTTGTCTCTCAGCCTTGTATTCCTTGGTTTAGAATTATAGGCTTTGGTCCCACTTATGATTCGCTTCCGCAGGAGTTGATTTTTATCATTTCGTATCGCCGTTATGGCTTTACACTCTTGTTTGAGCTTGTTGGCTCAACTTTTGACTCGTACCATTATGCTTAGCGGGTGCTTGTCCGTCTTTTAGCTTGTCTTGGTGGCACGACCTTGGGATTCCGCATTGGAGTTCGGGTCGGGCTGCCACATGTCTGGTAATCGTAGTGATAGACACGGTGGCAAATAATGTTTAAGATCGACAATTTCATCTAATCAAACCATAAACAATATCAACGATGCCGATGAGAAATTTATTGGAGTTGGAGCTAGGGACGATGAAGACGGATTGAACCATGGCGAGCATCATCTTTGTCGTATACATTTGTGATTGGTTCAAATATGGGTTTTGAAATTCGTGGTGTATGCCTATGTATTGTGTTGTACGAGAGAGAAAGGGAGAAATGTTGGGGGCTGTGACAGCTTTAATTTTTTGTGAGTTCTTATTCGTGGCAGCCTTGACACTTGATTGCGATTATCTGATCTTCAGTTATATCTATCTGATATCTGATATGATTACGCTATATATTTTTATTTTTTTTCAATATAAAATTTTGAATAAAAGATTCATACACTCTTGAGTTTTATCTCAATTAAAATTTACATAAGAGGTCATTGATGGAGAAGAAATAGAGAAAGAGTTCTTGGAGAAAAAGAAAAAGAAGTTTATCTTTGGGTAATAAAAGCAGAGAAAGCGTTTCCAGAAAATGACCAAAATGCCCTACACGTGAAATCTCATGTGCACCTTAATGTCGATTGGTAACCTTTGTCGTGGCTAGGGGGTAAACTAGAAAAAAAATTATAAAATGATATGAAAATGATACAAAACTTAGGTTGAGTGTGGCAAAGTGGGACTTCATAGATACTTTGGTTGAATTTTATATTTTTTAGTGTAACTATATACTTTGGGGTTGAGAGTTTGATTCTCCAACACAATTTTTTTAAAAAAAGAGTTATAAATTCTAGAAACGACATAAGCAAAGTCTCCAACAACAATGTGCTTATCTAAGATAGTAAGTTTGAATTGTTTTCAATTTACACACTGATAAAAATGAATGAATTCATGTTTGGTATTAAAAAAAATATTTAAAAATAACCAACAAAAAAAAATGTTTAGGATAAGTTGATATACAATGACTAAAAACATACATTATAAATAACCGCAAAACAAAGTATCAGAAATGCTAAACACACAACAACATAATTTATAAGTCTCAAAAACTGTAAAGATTAAAATACACAAAAATCTAATAACTAAAAGTCAATAAAAAATGAAAGAACTAATAAATCACTTTTAAAAAATCATTAACACCACGTGCAACGCACATGAACCTTACTAGTATGTAATAAAAGTGGTGGGTCATGCATTGAAAACATAAATTTGATTATACATTAATTGATTACATGTGTCTTAATCATTAAATAATGCTTTGAAATATGGAAATGAAATACTACATTGAAATATGAAAACCAAATACTGTCTTGAAATATGAACAAACTTATAATGATTCAAAAATACAATTGATTGAAATTAAATTTTAACTTTTATTTATCCATATATACTTCTTCGATAGTAAAGTCTACGCACTAGTCCAAATACTATGCAATCGGTTTGATAAGAAAATCACATATAGATGACAAGAAAATTATAAAACGAAAAAAAAAAACCCTTTTCACGAATATATAATTCATATCGAAATATTATTTAAGGAACCTAATTCCTCATTACAATTGTAGATGCAACTTATGGCATATTTGAAACTAAATTACAAATCTAATGAAATAGACAAAAGTAAATGCAACTCGTTGACAAATCTATAAAAATATAAATAAACATAAATAGATCAGATATTTTTACTGTGGCGACCCGACCCGGGCCCGAGGTGGAACCGAGGGTCGGACCGCCCAAATAGGGGGGAAACAAGAGGACAATAAACATGCAAGGACTCATTTTTAGAAAACGACGTGACGCAACATTTGAGACGTAGCACGCCTCGGCCCTAAAAGGCCGGTATTTTTAAAACTTTACAAACTCGATAAAACAGCTTACAAATAAACCAAGTCATCGGCGACACTACATGCCGGAACCCAAGCTAACAGTTTAAGGACAAGAATTAAGTAAGAGCTAATAGCATGCTCAGCGGAAGTCTTATACGTAGTGAACTATAATACAAGATAACCAAAACTCGGCTTACACAATGCCGGCATAAAGAGGTTATAAGTACTACAAGAGTTAAACTACAAGTAGCTATATAAAGCATCGAGATCAAGTTCTATACAAATTCCCAAGCATAGTCTAATTGACTTGCTTTAACCCATCGTCCTTGCAAAATAACAAAAGGAAAGAAGAGGACATCTAGACCACCTCTTCAAACTGCAACGGCTGACAAAAGGAGGAACAAAGCACGAACACCGCAATCCTCAACGAGAGGGACCTGTCTTGCTAGGATCTAAAGCAGTAAAGGGGAATGGGTAAGTCATAAAGACTTGTAAGCTATTAATCATGCATGTCATGGCATATGCAACATACAAGGCAAGTTATAGTCACATAAGCATAGAGATCATATATCCAAGATGCACATTGTTTCACATAGGTGCTTGAAATTAAATCACATAGGATAAGGATATATGGAGAGCCGGGCCGCTACGTAGTTCCTGCATACAAGCGTTATCTGGAGTGTGCGGGTATCGAATGTGTGTAAGTACATCGATCTTCCGAGGAGATTCCCGGGATAGACACCAATGATGCTCTTAAATGATTACAGCAAGGGAGCTACTTCCCACCGTGGCCAGGCGTGTGTGAGGCGTGTGAACAAAGACAGTATGGACTCATGCAAATGCCAAGTAATGTTTACTTAACAAAATTCTCAAGTAGAGAACGAGGTCGACAAGAGCGATCTCGTTCATGACAAGTAAATTATTCTCATCAATAACCAAGTAGGATTGAGTTCGACAAGAGCGAACTCACATGTCAATTAGGCATTCTATAATATGACATTCAAGATCAAGCAAGGTAATCAATCCAAGTTCAAGAGTCTAGAATTATTATTCTTAGGGAAACGTGTTTAGAAGGTCGTAGGGATTGATCGGTGAGCCGGTATTGTTCAATGGCTCGCTAAACTTGACTCCGTTGAGTCGTCTCTAACAATTCATCCAATAGAGTTTAAATGCTAATTGCATCCTAAACCCTTTTCTAAGTTCTCGTATATGATAGACTAGGTCATTAATCCTCTTAACAACCTTAGCCAAGAATTATCAATAATTCAAATTCAAGGGGACCTTAGAATCATTATTTCAAAGGTTATTAAAATGCAATGGTCCAATAACATTAATTATTCCTAGGAGGTCATAGAACACAATTAATTCTAAGCATAGGACCCAATTCAATAAGATGAACAATTCATGGCATATGGAACCCTAGAAATCATAGTCTCCAAAAGTTGTCAAAATCTATTAGTCCAAGAACAATAGTTGTTCCTAAGGGGGTATAGAGCACATTTAATTCTAGGCATAGGACTAATTTAACAAGATGAACATATTATCCAAAAATCTCAAAAGAACAATTCATCAACAATCATGGCATGGGCATGGTAGGAGCATGGGAATTACAAGAAGAGGGGGACATGGCATTTCTAGCATACATCCTAAGGGGAATCAATAGCTTACCTTACACCCAAGAAAAAGATGGAATGAGCACAAACTATTCGGATGGAAACGTGCTCCTCGACGATAGCTTCACTTCGGTGGTCTCGGTTTGGCAATCGGAGGTCGGGAGCTCAATCTATGGTAGAAACACACACTAGTCTCACCTTTCTCTACACACACAAGGCTTGGGGAAGAGAGAGAAGAAGATGATCTGAAAATGGAGTCTTAATGTTTGATCAACAAGAGTGAGCTTTTATATTTATGCATGAAGTGGGTGGAATTCCACTTGTCACAAGGAGGGAGCTTCCAAATCCACTTGTCAAGTGGAGGTTGATTGAGGTTAGGCTTAATCCCACTCAATTAGGGTCTAATAGGATGGTTTAGGGTCAAATAGGATGGGGTATTAAGTGGCAAAAGTCGTACACACCAGAACAGGAAGTAAAAATCCCGTAGATGGCCTCTGATGTTGAGGCGGGCGCCTCACCAAATCCCAGGCGGGCGCCTCAGATGCTGGGGCTAAGTTCATGACCATTTTTTGATAAGTTACTGGAGAGTCAATCTTGTAAAATCGACCATAAATCGCTCACAACTCCAAATGAGGTGATTCTTGATTTTTCTGAAACTAGACTCATTAAACTATATTTTAGAATTTTAAATTACTCCATTTCGACTTATATTGATCAAGATATGGTTACTACAAGTTCAAGTACAGAAGTTGTTTTCCTGAAAATTGAATTCTGGCACAGCCGTAAGTCAAGACCTAATTGAGGTACTTAGACACCTTGGAAAATTACCAAATTATACAGAGAGTATCCTAACATATGTAGGTAAAACATACTAAATTTTTAGAAAATTCTATTCTGTGGATTAGTACCAGAATTTTCCCAAGTTTGCCCAAAATATGACTGTCTGTGAAGGAATAAATTGGTCATCTCATAACCAAATGCAACAAGTCTATGAACAATGATTGCAAGAATGATAAATACTAGTACACTTGGTCTAGAACTCAAATGAACTTCTCACAAGTTTAAAACACAAACAATACGAGCAACAAGGGAAATCGCTAAGGCCAAAACAAAGCAAGAAAGTTTATAAACTTCCAAACAAGCTCACTAAGATCAAGATGAGTGTTATAAGTCATTTATGCAAGGTAATAGCACTCCAACAAGACTTGGTTAAGTGCTAACATGCTAAGGTGAACACCCAACGCACAAACGGCAAGGTATGCAACACATAGAAGACATTCAAGCGACTATGAACGTAACAACTCTAATGCAAGCATGACGTGAACAAAATGAAGTCTCTAACATGTTAAAGCATCGTTAAGCATGTTTTAAAGGCACTAAGGCTCTAGTAGGACTTAGTTAAGTACTAAGATGATACACGCGCAGCTTATAACAAAGCATGCAATGTATAGAAGCATACAAGCAGCCTACGATCATGGTTGACCTAATGCGAGCATGGTATGAACAATATGGACTCTAAAACATGTTAAGGCACATAATGAACATATTAATCAAGTATGTAAGGCATGTTACACAAGTAGGGTTTGGGTTCTCACATCCTCCCTCACTAAAAAGGAATTTAGTCCCTAAATTCATACCGAATCATCAATAAGGAATGGTATCTCTCTCATAACAAGCTCGGCTTCCCAAGTAATTTCCTCAATGTTATGGCTCTTCCACAAGATCTTCACTAACGGAATCCTCTTCGTTCTCAAGACTTGTTCCTTCATATCAAGAATCCTCACCGGCTTCTCATCATAAAAAAGGTTAGGTTCAATAGAAATCTCATCATAAGTAAGGACATGTGATTCATCCTTCGAGTACTTGCATAGCATCGAGACATGGAAGACATCATGAATATCCGATATAGAAGGTGGCAATGCTAACCGATACGCCAAAGGTCCAATCCCCTCTAGGAACTCGAATGGTCCAATAAATCTAGGTGAAAGCTTACCTTTCTTCCCAAATCGTTTAGTACCGCCACTGGGTGATACTTTCAAGAATACATAATCACCAACCTTGAAACTCTAAGTCACGTCCTCGCTGTTCATGTAGCTTTTCTCGGCTCTACTCGAGCTATAAGCAACTGTCTCTCGATAAGTTTCACACTCTCACCGACCATGTTGTACCATTTCTCGAACCCCATAACTTTGCTTCACCAACTTCATCCCAAAGAAATCGGGGAAACACTATTAATTTACCCTATAAAAGCCTCATGGTGCCATCTCAATACTAGATCAAAATCGTTGTTTTACGCAAATTCAGCTAATGGTAAATGGGAATCCAACTACCTTTGAAACTATAGCACAAGCACGTAATAAATCCTCTAATACCCCTGAATCAATCTCTCTGACCGAATTCACGTGATCGAGGATGAAAGGACACAATGAAATTAAGTCTCTATCACATAGTAATGAATGTCAAAATCTCGGTAAATTTGGGATCTTTATCCGATAAAATGCTAATCATCAAACTAT
>CM028381.1:19730357-19784907 GCA_013146195.2 Codonopsis lanceolata
GGCCCTAATTTTTGTTTTAGCTTGCAAATGGATGATGTGAGCTTGATTAATATGTTTTATATGCTTAATAGAGTATACTAAACTTTGCTATATGAATTGATTATGTGTATTGAGCTTGAATGACAAAGATACTTGAAGGGATTTTCCCCAAATTGTATTTGGCTTGTTAAAGATGATGGTAAGCCTAATTAGCATGTTATACATGTTTAGTGGAGTTTATTGAACTTAGTTGTGTTGATTATCCATGAGTATTGAAATTGGTTTGGTTGAGATGCTTGGAGGGTGATTTGCCCTAATTTGGTTTTAGCTTGCAATCTAATGATGTTAGCTTGATTAATATGTTTTACAAGCTTAATAGAACATATTGAACCATGTGGTGAATTTTAATCATGAATTGAATGTTATGATTGGTATGATGACTTGGATGATATTATGCACAAGATGGCTAAATTATTCTAAGTTGCATTGTTAATTAGTTTGTTGGGTTTATATGAGTATATTGAACATTGGGATTGTGGTTTTGGGCGATAGTTATGAACATAGGGGTGATGAAGCCTAAGCTTCTAATCCTTGAATTTTCGGAAAACTTAGATTGAACTCAACGGAGTTAACCTTTGGTTAGTATGAATCCTAGAACTATAATTTTAAGTCCTACGGAATTTTGGGTAGAATTCATGGAGGTCGAGCCTCCAAGAAGTTTTGAAGTGTGTGAAGCACACTTGACTATGAGAGCTTATATGATTCTCGGTTATGATGTTTATGCTAGTTGTGGATGAATTGCATGACTAGTTTGATAGTAGAGTGTTTACCTACTTGTTTTGAGCATATGAGTATATATTACTTGTGCTTGGGTTTTAAGTCCAGTGGCCGGTTGGTTGAGTTTTGGTGGGACGATACATCGCCTTCACGATTATGGGATTCGTGATCGCGATGTATCGCCCGTGTCGGCTTGTACACACCCTCCATCGATGGCCACGGTGGGGAAGTAGTTTATCTTAGTTGTAGTAATACACATGACTTTGATAACTATGGAACTCGAGCGAGACTGCTCCGGGACGCCGATATCTACGAGAGGGATATCGAGGGCACATAAAGGTTTTGCACGTGTTTTGGCAAGCGACACGCCGGAGGAATTTGGGTAATGGTATCATATCCCTTATACATGAATTGTTTCACAAGTGCTTAAGTGAATAACGTGCTTGGTGAATTGGATATGATATGATGTTTGTTTTGGTTTCTTACATGTTATACTTAATAGATAACATATTGATTAATGTTGTAAGCATGTATGCTATCACATGAGTATTATTGGAATGTGGTTTTATGCCAAAGGTATAATCATTATTGTTAAGTTTATATGCCTTGACATGAATAGTATGGGAAGGCTATGTTATAACAATAACATGAATTACCGTTGTTAAGCTAATATGCTTTATCATGAATATTATTCGGATATGGCATTATGTTAAAGGTGAATTATTGTTGTTAAGTTTATATGCCTTGACATGTAACCCATCGGAAGGCTATGTATATCAATAACAAGAATTATGATCGTAAGCATATAATTGTCTTGACATGGATTTTAGTGAGATGTTATACTACAATGATAACATGTTTTATTAATGTTGAGCATGGATGCCATAACATGATTTTATATAAAGTTATTTCATGACGATAGCATGATGTAATTTATGATTGAGCATTATGCCATGATAGGAAGTTACGGTTAGTAACTTACTAAGTCTTTGTGACTTACTTTTATTTGTTGGTTGTTTTCCTAGATCCGAGCCGAGCAGCGGATCCAAGTAAATCAAGAAGATTGCGTTGATGAAGTATTATTTCGGCAAGGTTGCTACTTAGATAGTTTATTTGTTTTGGTGAGGTCGTTGGGAAAGATGAAGTTATGTAAACTTCATGTTGGGTAGCAACCTAAATGTGAATTGTGTTATTTGTAATTATGTTGTTTAGCTTATTCTTTTGGTAGCCGACAAGTAAGTCGTGGCCGATGTTTATTTATGGTTATATCTCCATATGTTTTCCGTTGTTAGTACTTATAAATGTTAGTACTATGTTGTTGGTAGCCGATCGGTTTTGGTCGCGCTTGGTTAATTGGTGATTATGTTAGCATGTTAAATTGCTAGTTAAATATTATGTTTGTACTCCGGCATGTTTTTAGCCGTTGAGTTGTTAGACTAGAGTCTTAGACTTAGTGTAATGTTGTTCCGCCGTAGCTCGCCGATGACTTGGTTTATTTTATGCTCTATATTGAATTGCATAACGTGGGAGTTTGTTCTACGTGCCCAATGTTGCGACGAGTCGAATTTTGGACCGAGAGATTTACTATCTCTTTGGTTGTTTTAGTTTGAGCTTGTTAGCTCTGGCGCCACCGTTATGTTATATTTGCTTCCGTATGTTTTGAGTTGCCTGTGTATCGCCGTTATGGCCCTACCCATTATTTGCTACTTGTTTGTTGTTATTTGCTTTCTGGCGGCACGACCTTGGGATTGCCTGGGATCCTGGCCGGTCGTCACACAAGCAAATGTGACTCCTTTGGATCTCAGCTCGAATCTAGCACAAACACAAACGCTGAAAACAGATAAATGTCTACTAAAGAAGAAGGTAAAGAAGTGAACCTATGATTCCTCGGTACTTGGTCATGTTCTCTTGCTTTCCTTTTCATCTTTGTCAAGATGGCAATGTAGACATTGGAGTTTCAAATCTTTTGGCCGAATCAAGACCAAACTTATTAGTTCCTTTGCATATTTGGTTTGGTGATGAAGATTCCGTCTCAAGTCTCGTTGCATCTGTAATCCTAGAAAATAGGTAAGTTCACCCATCATGCTCATCTCGAACTTGCTCGCATCGCTCAAATCTTTTTGCAGGCTTTGGTTAGTTGATCCAAAGATGATGTAGATCCACATAGATTTGTACCCGGAAGAGAATGGCCTTTGTGCTTGAGGATGAATAAAGTAGTGTAGGTTCTTCCTCTCGCAATCCATGTTCAATTAAGAACTTGGATAGAGTTTTCATACCAGCTACGGGAGCTTGCTTCGGGCCAAATAGAGGCTTTCTTGAGTCGGTAGGCGTGATCGGTTAATGCGGATTGACAAATCACGGAGGCATTCACGTATCTGATTTCTTGAAGATCACCATTCAGAAAGGCACTCTTAACATCCATCCGATACACCTTGAAGTCCATGAGCGAGGCATAGGCTAGAAAGATTCGATTGCTTCTAGTCTAGCAATAGGAGCAAAAGTTTCATCAAAGTCAATTCCTTATTCCTGTCGATAGCCCTGAGCAACCAATCTAGCTTTGTTTCTGGTGACGTTTCCATCTTCATCTCTTTTATTTCTGAAAACCCACTTGGTGCCGATGACTGGATGATCAGTCGGTCTTTGAACTAAGCTCCACACCTTACATCTTTCGAACTGGTTCAGCTCTTCTTGCATAGCTTCAATCTAGTTATGATCTTCGATAGCTTCATCAATCTTCTTTGGTTCGAGTTCCGATACAAATGCATAAGCAAACAAAGTTTCTTCTCGAACCTTATTTCTCGTACGAACTCCTGAGTTGAGATCACCAATGATTTGAGAAATGGGATGATCTCTTGTTTCAATAATAGTGGAGGAGGAGATCACTACTCTGTGGATTCTTCCCTTAAGAATTCGGAGTTGGTTGAGAAGGAGATTCACCAAAATCTAGTTCGAGAAGAGATAGAGTCTTCAAAACATTCATTTTCTGTGGTGAACAAGAAGGATGAGAGATCTGTAGAAAGGTGCTTGGGGTAAAACAGAAGAGATGGGTTCAGGGTCAACAGAAGAGTTGTTATTGGTACCGGCAGAGTTATCGTCTACCGGTGAAGGGTTATTGGTATCTGATGGTTCTGGTGAACAAGAAGGATGAGAGATCTGTAAAGGTGCTTGGGGTAAAACAGAAGAGATGGGTTCAGGGTCAACAGAAGATTTGTTATTGGTACTGGCAGAGTTATCGTCTACCGGTGAAGGGTTATTGGTATCTGATGGTTCTGCAGTTGCCGATTTTTGATGATGAGTGGAAGTAGATGCAGTATTTGTACCTGTCTCATCATTATCAGAATCATTAGCAACGTTCGGAGCCATTCTAGGCTCTAACAAGTCATATTCATCAAAAGAAACATGCACAGATTCTAAGATTTTTAAGTTAGATTTACTGAAAATGCGAAATGCTTTTGAATGTTTGAATACCAACAATTCCTTGCGATTTTGCATCAAATTTTCCTCTATACTCTTTTCCATTATAAAGAATAAAACATTTACAGCCGAAGATTTTAAGAAATCCTATGTTTGGGGATCTTCCTCTCCATATTTCATATGGAGTTTTGTTATGAAACTTGTTTACCAGGGATCTGTTTTGGGTAAAACATGCAGTATTGGTATTACGCCTAAATACTTGGAAGTTTAGCTTCGCCAAAGGCATTGTTCTAGCCGCTTCAATCAATGTTACGTTCTTCCGTTCGGCTACACCATTTTGTTGAGGATGGCCGAGAGAAGTTGTGGCCGATCCCATGGTCATCGCGGTACTTTTCTACACCATTGTTTTTGAATTCGTCGTTGTCGATCTTATGTCACAAATGTCTTCAAGCTTTTGAGTTTGAAGTCTTCTAAAAAGTGTAGTGACTAGATCATACGTTTCATCTTTAGATGTCATAGTTTCAATCCAAGTGAATCTAGAGTAGTCATCAACTACTACAAGTGTGTACTTGTCTCCCGAAATACTGGTTGTTGTAATAGGTCCAAAGAGATCCATATGCAGAAGTTGAAGAGGTCTGTTTGTAGACAATACAGACTTTCTTTTGAAGGAAGACTTGGAAAGTTTTCCTAGTTGGCAAGCTTTACAACTTCTGTCATGATCGGCAGACACCGTAGGTAGACCTTTGACAAGCTCATTTTTGGAGAGCTTGGGAGGTGCTTGAAGTTGAGGTGGCGAGGCAGCTTGTGCCATAGCCATTTGTTGTCACGAACATTGTTGGCTACTAGACACGGTTTGAGAATCTCCCTAGAAGATTTAAATCCACGACATAGACGTTTCGTTTCCTTGTCTATTGCCGGTCGATTGTAGAGCACGATTCACTTGTCTTTGATGAGGCTTGGTTTGAATTGAATTGGCATAGAAGTCCTTTGTCGCAGAATTGTGATATGCTCAGAAGATTGTGCTTTAAACCACTTACTAGAGAAACTTTGTTGATGGAGAGACTTCCTCTAGTAATTGAGCCATATCCAATTGTCTTTCCTCTTGCATTATCTCCGAAAATAACCGTGGGTCCTTTTGCTTCAGCTATATCTGTAAGAAGACTTCTGTTCCCAGTCATGTGTCTTGAACATCCATTGTCTAGGTACCAGATGTCTTTGTTTTCTGATTCTATAGCCATGAAGCATTCCTCACTGAATCGATCGTATGCTTGTCTCAAGGTTTCCTTAGGATCCTTTTTGAAAGAATCAAACTGCTGGATGTATGTATATTTTCTGTTGTCTCTTGTGTCTTGGTCTCCTTCCAAGTATTCTACAAGAGCTTCCCACATCTCTTTCGCAGTTGTACATCGAATCACTTGCTGGTATGTGCTTGTATCTAGAGAGCTGGTGATTATGTTGATTGCTTTGCTGTCAAGTTCAACCAGCTTTCTATCGTCCTCTGTCCATTCAGATTCTTCTTTTGGAACTTCTGCAGGGTTCCCCGCGATGGAGGCTAGAAGATTTGCCTTCATTGGTACATGTTGTCCTGCAGTGACACATTTCCATAACATGTTGTCAATAGAGTTCATGAATCTCATTACTTTATCCTTCCATACATCAAAATGACCTTCGTCCAATATTGGGACGTGGTTAGCATTAGATGTAGGCAGCATATAGTGTGTTTGTGCCATTATGTCGTATCTCTCAAGAGTTTAATCTTGGAAAAACTTGTTTTCGAAGAGTAAAGCTCTGATACCAATTGTGGGTCCCAATGAGCACAATAATAAGCTAGAAGGGGGGTTGAATAGCTTATTAACACTTTAAAAACTTTTAAGTAAGTTCCTTGAAAGTTACTTGCAATCTATGAAAAGAATCAAGTAGCGGAAGACCTTCAAGATAATTGTTCCAGGTCTGCCGATAAGGACTACCGGTAGACCTTTTCCAGATTACTAAAGTTCTGCTGAAATGGATAATATAAACAATGAAACTAAGCAGTTCAAGTAAAAGACAAACAGTAAGGAATGACACAAGTATTTTGGGATGGTTCACACTATAATGAGTGCTACGTCCACCACCAAGGCAGTCAACCTTGGATTTAAATTGTGCACTATGTTTTCCACTTAGATCAATTACAAAGAATATCCCTAATGGATCGTGTACAAAATATTGACTTGTGTTTGGGTCTAGGGAATTAAATATCTGTAAATACAAGATATTTAATTCGTGCTGAAGTATAGTTAATGGAAGTTAACAACAAGAAGAATAAAGCAATAAATGTTGAGGAGCAGCTTCTTGTTGTCGACGAGGACTTCTAGATCTGTTAAGGATCTATTGAATGCACTGAGCTGAAAGACTTGGAGTTATGAAGTTTCAGAGCAATTCTTTAAGTGTTCGATTGATTCTGTACAGTTGTCTCTTGTTCCAGTCTTCAATGGCAGTATTTAAAGCAGGTGCACTTCAAAATAATCCATTGGAGAGGACGAAGACTTCAACAGCTCTATTCATAAATGCATTAAATGCATGGGGCTGTCAGTCAAGGATTTTCGTCTTCCCAGTAATCTAGAGCAGATAATCATTTCTGAGATCTTCAAAAAGGTGGGCGATTTGGTGTCAGATCTGAGAGATGTCGCAGAAAGTAGGGGACAGTCTGCTTTTCTGCTTTCACTGTTCAGGACGAAAAGTCTTCCTGCTTTTCGGAAAGTTGCTTTCGGCGGCTTGACATGTCAGGGAATGACTTGGATTAATTCAAACAATATATGGGAATAAGTTTGAATTAATCCAGCTAGCTTTTTGCTGGAGAGGACACGTAGAAGCAGATCAGCTGGACACGAGGTCTACCGATCTTAAGCTTTGAGCAGGTGGCTGGTCGAGAAGGGGTCTTCCGAACCGAAAAAAAGTCCTATAAAAACTATACAAGGCAAAGTTCTATACACGGTTGCCACGCTAATCGATACGCAGCCCGATTAGCCAGAAGTATAAAACTAATGTAATGTCTTGATCGATCGATATAAATTTAACATAAGAATCAACCCCTCTTTAAACTCTAAAAAGAATACCGATCAAGTGCGGGGCGCACGCAAGTGCCAGCCAGTCTTCGAGAAAATAAAAGCCTACCTTACCAATCCCCCTGTGCTAGCTCCACCCCATACACATAAACCTCTCCTCATATACTTAACCGTCACAGACACATCTGTAGGGGCTATGCTCGCCCAAGAGAAAGAAGATTCCTACATTGAAAATGCCATATATTTCATAAGTAGGAAGCTACAGGGAAGCGAGCTAAATTATTCGGCGCTAGAAAAAAGCTGCACCGGTCTAGTCTGGGCCACTCAGAGGCTTAGAACCTATCTCCAAGGAAGGTCCATCAAGCTCATATCCAGGATGGACCCCATCAAATACATCTTCGGTAGACCATCACTGTCCAGCAGACTAGCCAAGTGGTCCTTTCTTCTTAATGAGTTTGACATAACTTATGTCACACTCAAGTCTATCAAAGGGAGCGTCATTGCAGACCACTTAGCCAATCTACCTCTGAAGGCCGAAGATGCAACTGAGCCTGGTTTCACAGATGAAGGTGTCCTGGAAATCACTGACCAGTACATCTGTTGGCAGATGTTCTTTGACAGAGCCGCAAACAAAAGAGGCTTTGGCATAGGAATCCTGTTAATCGATCCAGCTTACTCTCATACTCCACTGGCTATAAGGTTGGAGTTCGAATGTTCAAATAATACGGCGGAATATGAAGCCTGTATTGCTGGCCTAGAAGAAGCTCTCTAAAGAGAAGCTAAAGATCTCGAAGTCTATAGAGACTCTGCCCTAATCATAAATCAAGACGAAGGAAGATGGAGGACTCAGGATCCTCGGCTACAGCTCTATCATGCCAAGTTAACAACAGTCGCCGCCCGATTTGGTCTTATCTCGTTCCATTAGATGCCACGAGATAGGAATCAATTCGTTGATGCCCTGGCCACTCTGGCATCACTAGTCCAGATTCCCGCAGAAACTAAAGTTCAGCCATTTATAGTCGGGAAGAAGGTCACTCCGGCGTACTGTTTTAAAATTAATGCAGCCCCTGAAGCAGATCACGAGCCCTGGTATGTTGACATCTTAAACCTGCTCCAGAAAGGTCTTTATCCTCCTGGCCTAGACAAGAAAGGAAGAGTCTCCTTGCGAAGGTGGGCCTCCCAATTCGTACTCAGCGGTGGCAGCCTGTATAAGAGGCATTATCAAGGCCTCAATTTACTATGTGTCAATCAGGCCAAAGCTGAGCAAATTATGGATCAACTACATGGTGGTACCTATGGGCCCCACATGAATGGCCATATGCTATCTAAGATAGTCATCCGATAGGGGTACTATTGGAGTACGCTAGAAACTGATTGTATCCGGTGGGTGCGACATTGCGACAAATGTCAACGCTTTGCCAATCTACAGCATGTGCCCTCACACGTCCTATACAACTCCACAGCCCCCTGGCCCTTCTCAACATGGGGTATCGACGTCATAGGCCAAATTCACCCGAAGGGATCCAATGGCCACAAATACGTCCTGGTAGCTGTCGATTACTTCACAAAGTGGGTGGAAGCTTCTTCCTACAAGATCCTAAATGCCCGAAAGGTATCCGAGTTCATCCGGGCCAATATCATATACCGCTATGGGGTACCTTTCGAGATAATCTCCGACAACGGCTCTCATTTTGAAGGGGACGTGAATCGTCTGCTAGATAAGTTCAAGATCCAAAGACACAAATCCTCCCTCTACTGGCCACAAGCCAATGGTGCCGTTGAAGCAGCCAATAAAACTCTCGAGAACATCATCAGAAAAATGGCTGATACAGGAAGTGATTGGCCAGAAAAATTGCCACTAGCCCTCTGGGGCTATCGTACGTCAGTCCGCACACCTACTGGGCTACCCCTTACTCCCTGACATATGGCATGGAAGCGGTACTACCAATAGAAGTGGAAATTCCATCATTAAGAGTAATGATGGAAGCTAATATAGCATAAGTTGACTGGGTCAAAGGGCGATACGAAGAACTGGCCCTAATTGATGAACGACGCTTGTTAGCCTTGGAGCATACCGGGCATATCAAAGGTGTGTCGCCCGAGCTTTAAATAAAAAAGTCAAAGGCCGTGATATCCAAGTTGGAGACCTCGTGCTTCGAGAGAAACCCCCTAGTTATGTTGATACTAGGGGAAAATGGAAGTCTCCCTGGATGGGACCGTACATTGTTAAGGAGATCCGATCAGGAGGTGTCGTGTTTCTCACGAACCAGGATGGGGAAGATCTTGTCCATCCCTTCAACCTCGACAAACTCAAAAGGTACTATGCCTAAGCCATTCTGTCCAGCTAATGCTTCCCTCTCCAGCCCGCTAGGCTGAAAACCCGAAAGGGCGGCCTAGGAAAAAGCTAGGGCATATAAAAAAATGAAAATAAAATGAGAAATAAGGGCTCGCTAGGCTGAAAACCCGAAAGGGCGGCCTAGACAAAAATTAGATAAAAAAAAATATATATATATATATATATATATATATATATAAATATATTAAAAAAAGAAAGAAAAAATAATAAGGAGATAAGAAGGAGGGGAAGGCATTATTTGAAGCCCTTAGCGTACTACCTCCAGTCTTCAGCACATCAGAGGCTCGACTGACAGAAGAGAAAAAACCACGACAAAGCAGCTCATATTAAAACACTAAAATATAATTTTACAGGTCCTAAGGTGCAACTTAGGAATATTTATTAAGACGTCTATATTATACATTAATTGCATTGTACATATCTATATATACTGCCTGTACCCCCTTTGTTGTTCCCCAAAAACAATTTCTTTTCTTGCAGCCTTAGCCCTGAGCGGTCTATCAATGCCTGCGGCGTCCACCGAGCAAGGCCCATATACTCCTTCTGCGAGGCGCAGAAGAAGCCCTGGACTCATCAGCATGAGAGCCACCAGATGTGTCTCCCTCTTTATCATCAGCATCTCCGTTCTCCTGAACAGCCATATTGCTCGGACCAGCTCCATCATCTCTGAAACCAGTACCCCATGGTATCCCGGTTTGATGATCCGACACTCCGCTGTTCCTGCGTCTGATCGCGAAAAGAAAAGAGAAGCTATGAAAGGTGGCTATGAGCACGGGCTCAATAGCCATAGGGCACCGAAATAATAAGGGATGCGGTCGTTTTCCCATTCCGATGTCACCTGAAAAGCCCGCTTTGATTCAAAGGTGTATTCTCATAAATCCCTTTCTTAAAATACAGTGTGTCGTTACCTTTTAGATGTCCGGTATAGCTTTATTTTCTGTGTGAATTTATTTTTGCATGTGTAAAATATTGCATTATATACATTATATTGCATTATACCATAATATTTGTACAGGTTTCTTTCAAAAAAAATATATTTAAAAAAGGGGGGGGGGGAAAGATACTAATATTCGCAGGAATCCAAAGCTAATGTGCTTGGGACGACTGGCTTCTATTAAGACCACCACCCATGACCCTGGGACCCGTTGTACCACCGATTCTGAATCCCCGACCTCTGCCCCGGCCGCGGCTCGACCCAATATCATCATCACATCATCATCATCATCATCATCATCATCATCATCATCATCATCATCATCATCATCATCGTCATCTCGACGTGGCCGCCAAGGCCCTCCCCTACAAGAAAATTCATCGCCCGCCGATACGCTTTGTTGATGCTTTGAAAAGCCCCAGCCAGCTTTCTTATAAGTGGACACGTTCACCTACAAAAAAAAGAGTAAACAAAAAAAAATAGAAATAAAAAAAAGAGAAATATGTTAGTCTAAAAAAAAAATATATATATATATATATAAATAATAATAATAATAATAATATGAAAAAATATATATATAGAAGAGAGACAATAAAGGTGGATGTGTCTACCGAACGAGCCTGCTCCGGGACACGACGCTCCTCCGGAATCTCGACATCAGGAAGAACCTGCTCTACCAAGCCACCACCCCACTCATACTGGAAAGTAGAGAAGACATCATCAAGTTCTGTAAACATCAGGTTCTCGTCGAGAAATGAAGCAGACGACCTTGCCCTGGCAGAAGCATCAGAATGCCGCCTGGGCGCAACATGAGCAGGAGGAGGGGGATGCAGCTCTAATCTCAGGAAATCCTCATACGCCATCACTGGATAGTCTGTCGCTGGCATGAGGTATTTCCCCAGGTACTGATACCTGTTGGGCAGTCGATCGGGCTCTATCACCCAGGAAGGAGGCCGATGAGGCACCACTGGAGCTACTTGAAAAGACTGATGCTGACGGTTCACCTGCTGGCCCATATATAAAGAGTCCACCATGATGGAAACCATCAATATCCGGCAGCGGCTGAGCATCAATGTAACAGAATAATGACCCTCCAGGCCCTCCCAAGGAAGGAAGTGCACCGTACCAGGACTCGAGCTAATAATCCGCTCCAGCACTCTTTCCCTCTCACTACAACCATCGTCCTCGGGCGGATCCACCCTGTTACTATCAACATACTGGGACAGGTATGGAGGCTGGTAAACTCGCCGAATGAGACGACCCGGCGAAAATGTGAAAAATGAGAAGGCCTAGACCTGCAGAAAAAAAATGTATATGTTGTCAAAAAAAAAATATATATATATATATATATATATATATATATATATATATGTGTGTGTGTGTGTGTGTGCTAAAAAAATGATACATAAAAGAGAGAGAGAAAAAAACAGGAAAAGGCATGTACCTCCCACGCCGGGGCAAACCCATTCAGAGTCGGCGAATCATTCCGGCTGGCCCTATCCATAGAAGCTTATAGTTCGGCCAAGCCCGCTTGTCCCCAGTCATATAAAGGGATCCGATCAAAGTCCGCCAGACAAGCCAAGACAGAAACTCTCAGGGTGACAGAGGAGTTGGCAAAGAGCGATGTGCCAAGAAAGAAAAACAGAAACGCTCTTGCCACTCGAGTTACGGCAGCAACATCATCAGCCGGCACCCGCCCGGCATTGTTGAGAAGCCAATGTCGAATGCTGCCGATAAAAATCTCATCCGTCGATTTGAAACGTGGCTCAAAACCCAGGAGGTCCACCACCTCCTCCCTACGATGACGGAGAGTGAAATCAGGGGCCAGGGTCTCCCCTATGCTGGTAGGAATGCCCGTGATCGCGGCAAAGTCGCACGGGGTCATGGTTGCCTCCCCCCAGCTGAAGTGGAAAGTATGGGTGGTGTCCCACCAGAAGTCCCTGAGCACATCAAAGATGGGCAGATAGCTGGTGAAGTGGATGAAGGAATGCATGAAGACGCTGAAGCCGGACCCCTCCACCAACAGCTGTGCCGCCTCGGGCAACATGGCATAGATCTCGGCTACGTTGAAGCATGATGCCCGCGCCCTCTGGAACTCCATGCGAATCTAAAAAAATGAAGAAAAAGAGAAAAGGTAAGTCCCCTATCCTTATTTTCTTCTCTGCACAGTCTTTTAATAAATAAGTGTAAATAAATAATGAACATGTTACATGCATTATACTTCATAAATTTTAAAATTGTAGCATGCTAAAAAAAAAACAAAAACAAAAACCTTGTTCATAATAAACAAAAATAGAAGAAAAAATAAATAATTCTTTAAGTTAACACATACCATTTTCATACATGTACATAAATTTACATGTGAATAAACATTTATTAAACATCATTCTTTTACGCGAAAAAAAAAAACAGAGGAATATACATGATGTACATAAATACTGAATTATTTTGCATTCTTAAATAAAAAAACAAAAAAAAAATAATATGTATAATAATATATTTGAAAAATGAAAGAATAATAAAACAAGCAATTTTTTTATTTTACATGTAAATAACTATTTGTGCATCTTAAACAGCATAAAATTGCATGTTAGATTGCATTTACCATGTGTATAATAAAACATGAAAATATTCATGCATCATCATATAGTTGTTCTGCATTGCATCTGCATCAAGTAGAATAATTAATGCATCCATTATGTGCATTTCATTGTCCAATAAGCTACCATAGGGGTACGCTAAAAAGAAGATAAAGTGCCACCGATCATCAAAACAAATATTTTTGTGGCATTTACTATGTCCCTGTAGCAGTTGCATGCTTGAAAAATGAATCTAAAGGTATGAAAAATATCTGTTTTGTCCTGTTTTTATCTGAAAATATGCCCGAAAATGCGTTTCGGAAAAATTTAAATTGTATTCCGAAAAGTCCGTCTCGCGATTCTATTGCATGCAAAAATATGTTTTAGTGTAAAACATGCATCATATAGTCTCATTTGCATTTAGAATATAAATCATGCATAGTAGGGTCAAATAGTGACCACTAGTTCAAATCATGCATCGCAAAAATAAATCATATAAATTTCACGCATCATCACTTAATTACATCATTTAGGCATAAATAGGACATGCATATGCATTACTAAATAAAGTCAGGAGTGCTCCAAAAGTTCCAAACAGTGCAGAAATTTAGCAGATCTGAAATATAACCAGGAAAATCTCGGAAAAGAAAGAATCTTACAGTGGTGGGAGGAAGATTGGACACGTGAGTATTCCGATCTCGCAAGATGTTGCCCCAATCATTGTTAGAGTACCGGTAGTTGAGCTTATTCCGGACCACACAAGGAGGCTCTCTCCTCCTCTCGTCAAATTCTGGGTGCATGGGTGCCTTCCCCTTCCTGGATCGAGAAGAAGATGCCATCTGCTAAACAAAACACTGAAATTGGCGGAAGAAAATCGAGAAAATGAGTGAAAATAAAGAAAGAAAAAAAAAAGAAAATAGACAGCAGCAGCAATGGCGGAAGGAAAAGAAAAGAAAGAAGAAAGAAAAGAAGGAGAAGCAGTAGGCTTCTCTCCCTCACTCCCGTCTATGATAAAGGGATGAAAAGGGAATTTTTCCCTTTCCCCCCTCCAAAGTTTGAAGCTGCAACACTTTAGTCCTCAGTTTTCAAAGTTTCCAAAATGGTCCCTGAGCCTAACGAAGAGTTAACAAAGTTAATCTTGTTAACCAAAAATAATGACCATCCACCAGAGGACGAAGAAAAATAATATCCCCACCGGGTCAAAAAAAAAAAAGAAAAAAGAAAAAAAGAAAAAAAGAAAAGAAAAAAGAAAAAAAGAAGAAAAGAAAAAAAGAAAAATAAAAAAGAAAGAAAGAAGAGATAATTATAAATTCCCCAGCAAGAGTGGCAGAAATGCCAAGATCAGCCGAATCCGTGGCAGCCACCCGGGCGCAAAAGGTAAGTCAGGTACAGTATTCTTACCCTGACTTTAGAATAATTTCCTTTTAAAGAAAGTTTTTTAAAAAAAAAAGGAGAGAAAAGAAAAAGGGGGGGGGGGGTTTACTTTGTTTTTCAAATAAAAGAAAAACTTTTTTTCAAAGTGAGTTTTGATTCATAAAAAAAAAAAAGAGGAATATTGAAAAAAAAAAAGAGGAATATTTCAAAAATACAAAAAAGAGGAATATTTGAAGAAAAAAAAACCAAAATAAGAAGTTATTACGCCCAACCAAAAAGGCCAAAACCTACCAAAATAAGCTGTCACTCTACCCGAGTAGACAAGCCAAAAGTCTCTGAAATAAGCAGTCACTCTGCCCAAATCAAAACAACAACCACACAACAAACAACACAAAAGACTCCCTCTTCCTGAAGGACAGAGCGAGCACACTACCGCTCTAAAAGGTAAAGCCTTTAAGGGCATTATTTAGTTTTATTTATTTACTTTTCTGTCTATTTATTTTAAATTTGTTATTTAAATCCAGCACAATGTAGCCAATATAAGCCGTTGTGCTGCCCAGATTAGAATAGGAAATATTATGTAAAAGAGCCGTTATAATGGCCAAATATTTTTAAACATATTTGTAATTATTGTAAGGAAATGGCTGCGAGTCCGTAAATAATGTAGCCACGAATGTATTTGTTTTAATTTTCTGTCTTTTAATGCTTTATTTATTTGCTAAATAAATATAACAATAAGCATACTTCAGCCAAAAATCACTTTTGAGACCGAAAGGGCGAGTTGGGTGCCTAGCACCTTCTCAACTCGTAACTTAGCCTCCGAACCCGTTTTCTTTTTCTCTGGTTTATTTTTCTTTTCTTTGGTTTTGCTTTATTTGCCTTAAAATAAAGATGGCGACTCTAAAACTTTCAGATCCAGTGGGGCCTCACAACACTCCTTCTTTGCACTTTTTCGTTCTCCCCTAAAAAAGGGAGAATGAGAATGGAAGGGTGATGTATTCCCATATCCTGATATCCCCTAAAAAAGGGATAATTTGATGCGGGAAACCCAAAGCTCCCATAGTGATCTGAAACGGGTCATAAGGCTATTTTTAATAAAATCCATAGTGGGGGCGTCGCAATATCCTTTTTTGCACTTTTCCGTTTTCCCCTAAAAAAGGGAAAATGGTAATGAAAGGGTAATGCATTCTCATATCCTGGTATCCCCTAAAAAAGGGATAACTTGATGCGGGAAACCATAAGTTCCCATATTGGATACAAAATCCACTAAAGGCAACCGAGGCACATTCCAACGTGCTAACATAGATAGCACTCCTCTCGCACTTTTGATTTCGTCTTCCCCTAAACAAGGGAGGGTGGAACGAGAGCAGTGGTGTCCTGCATCCGCACGTACGCGCACCCCTATCCAAGGGCGCGCGGGGTGCGGGTCGCGACCTGGGAACCTCACACCAATATTGCATCCCATTGACGTGCATTTTTGCCAATCATACTTCGTAATGTAATTGTCCTTGGAATACCATAAAGCTGCACAATTTCCTTGAAGTAAAGATCAACGACATGTGTAGCATCCAAAGTCTTTGTGCAAGGGACAAAATGTGCCATTTTTGAGAAGCGATCAACCACCACCATGACTGAATCTTTCTTCTTTGAGTGCGAGGCAACCCAACAACAAAATCCATGCTAACATCCTCCCATGGACTCATTGGTACAAGTAATGGAGTGTACAAACCAGTATTTTTTCCATGACTTTTGGCAATGTGACAGGTCCTACACCGCTCGATACACTTTTTGACATCTCGATCCATCCTTGGCCAATAATAATTTTCCTGAACAAGTGCAAGAGTCTTATCTCTACCAAAATGTCCAACAAGTCCTCCATGGTGAGCTTCATTGATAAAAGCTTGTCGCAGAGAATATTCATGAATACACAAAAGTTTATCTATAAAGAGAAACCCATTGTGAATCAAAAAAGTTTAAATGGAGTCTTCAAGCATTCTTCCCAAATCTTTCCAAAATATGGACCATCTTTGTAAAGATATTTAATTACCTCCAACCCAACCACATTTACTTGCAAGCTACACAACAAGGAATGTCGTCTACTAAGCGCATCCGCTACACGATTTAAAACTCCAGATTTATGTTTGATAACAAAATTAAATGCTTACAAAAATTCAACCCATCCAGCATGACGAGAATTCAGTTTTTGTTGAGTATTCAAGTACTTCAAAGCTTCATGGTCCGAGAAAAGAACAAACTCCTTCTGCAAGAGATAATGTTGCCAATGATCCAAGGCGCGGACAATAGCAAAAAATTCTTTGTCATAAGTAGAATAATTGCACCGAGAATGATTCAACATCTCACTAAAGAAAGTAATGGGTTTACCTTCTTGGCTAAGAACACCCCCAATTCCTATATTTGAAGCATCACGATCTACTTCAAAGACCTTATCAAAGTCTGGTAGCTACAATATTGGAGCTTCAGACCTTTTTTTAAAGAAGTTTGAAACTCTTTTGAGCTTCTTCTGTCCATTTGAAACTGCCACCCTTCAAGCATTCAGTTATAGGAGCAACAATGGTACTGAAGTTTTGAATAAACCTGCGGTAAAATGAAGCTAGTCCATGAAAACTCTGAATATCATGAATAGATTTAGGAATTGGCCAGCTTAGGATAGCTTCAAGCTTATTGTCATCCATCTTGATGCCATCCGAGGAAATGATATAGCCTAAGAAAATCAAGCTACGTACTGTAAAGAAATGACATTTCTTTAAATTGGCATACAACTTCTACCCTCTTAACACTTCAAATACCTTTCGAAGGTGCTCCAAATGTTCTCTCAGGCTAGAGCTGTAAACAAGAATATCATCGAAATACACCACAACAAACTTTCCAATAAAGGGTTTAAAACTATGATTCATAAGTCACATAAAAGTAGAGGGAGCATTAGAGAGACCAAATGCCATAACCAACCATTCATAAAGACCATCTCTTGTTTTGAAGGTTGTCTTCCATTCATCTTCGGACCTCATGTGAATTTGATGGTAGCCACTTCGAAGATCAATTTTAGAACCAATCTTGAAACCATGAATTTGATCAAAAAGATCATCAAGGTGGGGAATAGGAAAACAATATTTGATAGTAATTTTGTTTACCGCTCTACTATCAATGCACATATGCCACGAACCATCTTTCTTCGGAAGAAGAAGGGCTGGAACTGCACAAGGACTTTTACTTTCTTGGACAATACTCTTCGCGAGAAGATCTTCAACTTGCTGCTGCAACTCTTCATGCTCCTTTGGATTCATTCGATAGGCTGCCTTGTTTGGAAGTGAGGCACTGGGAGTCAAATCAATGCAATGATGAATACTTCGTATTGGAGGGAGACCCGAGGGAAGTTCTTCAAGTACCACATCATGAAATTCTTGAAGAAGGGGCTAAACTTGAAAAGGGGACATCATTTCCCTTTTCATTCTCCTCCAAAACTACCAAAACAAATGCTTCCATGGATTCACAAATTACTTTTTCAACTTGAGACTTAGAGAGTAAATTATTTCCCTCCCCCTTTGAAGGTTTAGGAACACACTCCAACTTGGATGGACCCAAAATAATTTTCTCACCATTTTTAACAAAAGTATACGTGTTCTTGAAACCATCATATGTCTTCCGATCAAATTGCCAACGTCTACCAAGAAGTAAATGACAAGCATCCATAGGAATAACATCACACCAAACTTCATCTTTATACTTACTACCAATCGAAAATTGAACAAGACACCTTTTTATTACATTCACATCATTACCTTTACAAAGCCATGATAGCCTGTAAGGTTGAGGATGATCTTCGGTCTTCAATTTCAGCCTCTCCACCATTGTAGTGGAAACAACATTTTCACAACTTCATCCATCAATAATGACATTGCACACCTTGTCATGAGAAGTGCACTTGGTGTGGAATATATTGTTACGAAGCCATGAGTCGTCTTCTAAGGAAGTGGCATTGAGGAGATGTCACACCACCAAAGACTCTCCATGATCTTCATATGTAATTTTTTCCTCATCATCTAATCTATCATAGATAGGTGCAGCCTCGCAATACTCCTCGTCCTCTGCCTCTAAGGGAGTGATAATCTTGCGATTAGGACAATCTGCAGCGAAATGTCCAAAACCCTTGCATTTGAAACATGCTTTCTGATTGTTTGAACCACTTGGCTTCACAAAACCAGCATTGTTTTCCATACTTGCAGCAGTTTTCTATTTTTCGTCCTGTGTTGTTGCCTTGTTCTTGGAAGTGGCTGCACTCCCTCAGTTGGAAATAGCACCACTTGGAGAAAAACGTCCACCAAGCCGACGTGTTTCTTTTTGTTGTTTTTCAACCTTGAGAGACAGTTTACACACATTGTTGTAAGTCCAATATGGCTGCAATTGGACAACATTTCCAATTTTGTATCGAATCCCTCCAAGGAAACGAGCAATATTTTGCTCTTCCGGCTCCACAATATCACATCTCATCATGAGATTCTCAAACTCTGAAATATAATCTTCCACAGACGGGTCTTTTTGCTTAAAATTGTGGTATTTGAGAAAAGCTTCATGAAGATAATTGTTTGGTAAAAATTTTCTGTATAGTTCCTTCTTCATCTTGTCCCACGTTCGGATCCCTTGCTTGCCATCACGAGCACGTTGTTTCTTCAAATGCTCCCACCACATTGATGCATATTTCTTCAACTTAATAGCAACGAACTTGACCTTACTATCTTCTGGAATCTCCCTGAATTCAAAGACTTTCTCAACAGAGTTGAGCCAATCAATGAACTCATTGGGATCATTTCTGCCATCAAATTTTGTAATATCAACTTTAAAGTCGAAAAAATTGTCACGAACGTTGTTCCTTCGAAATCCTTGACCATGAGAGATCGATGTTGTCACTTGAAGCTTCACCATGAAACATGATTGAATTCCATTTCATTATTGGTAGAATCAGCCTCCGAAACATGACCCTCAACATCACGTTCCATAGGTTCGCAACGTGTAAGACGCTGCTCGAGCTATTGCACTTGTCTCCTTAATTCTTCCAACTCAATATCACGAAGGTCCCTTTGACGAGCAGGTTGACGATGCCGGAGAGGCATGGCTGCCAAAGGAAGAAACATATCTTCTTAACAAGCAGAAAAGCTCACAAAATTTCTATTCATAATCTGTGTTTTGTTCATTACAAAATAACCCTTTTTTAGGGTTTGTTCTCTTTGTAGGGTTCGGCCGTTATGGCCTCTCCTCCGGTTGAGACGCCGCCGGGGGCTCCATCTCCATCCGATTTTCCTCAGCTGAATGGACATGTTGCTTATGTGTCACAAGGGGCGGGCACTCCTCAATCGTATGTTGCGGCAGTTGCTCAGCCAACAGCATCACAATGCCTTAATCCTCTCAAATCTCCCACTCTTAGGGACATTCCTTTACCTCCTAGACAAGCGATCATGATAGATTCAGAACCTGGGTGTTTGTTTACTCCAATAGAGTTGGATTCAGCCGAAAAACAATTCTTTAATATGGTTATCCTCAAGTTCTCGGTTGGAAGGCCATCTCTTCATGTGATTCAGGAACATATTGCTCGTAACTGGAAGCTGACGGGGTCTTTTGTGATTGGGCTTCTTGATCCACGACATATTATGGTTCACTTGTCCTCCGGTGAAGATATGGTGAGGGCTTTGTCGAAAGAATCGCATATGATTCGGCAATGCATGTATAAATCTTTTCGATGGTCCCCCGATTTTGTATTGAAGAAGGATAGCCCGTTGGTGGCCGTGTGGGTTAGGTTGCATCAGCTTCCACTGCCGTTCTTCACACCCTCGTTCTTGCAACGTATTGGAAATTCTTTAGGAAAATTCCTACGGGTGGATGATAGAACTTTGGCACTAACACATCCTATGTATGCTAGGTTGTGTATCGAGGTTGATGTCTCCAAAAGTTTACCATCAAGGATGTGGATAGGTACCTCGAAGGATGACGGCTTTTGGCAATCCTTGGAATTCGAGGGCAATATTGCCTATTGTACAAGATGTGGTCTGTTAGGACATGGTGTTCAGGATTGCCGCAAGCAGATAAAAGGGCGTCAGATGCCATGGACTGGAAAAAAGGGTTTCAACAATACAGGCGAGAAGGAAGTTCCGCAAACCAATGAGGGGTTTACAAAAGAGACTAAAATGGATTCAGGAGTTCCGGATTTGAAGAAATCTGTACCAAAGCAATGGGTCCCTAAATCTGCATGTCCTTCAAAGGAAACAGGAGAGAGCTCGAAGGAAAAGGATGAACGGGGGTGTTTACGTGGCAAAGAAGTTATTGATATTTCGGATTCGCCAAAGGTGGTTGATACCCATGTGGTTGATACAGAAATCGGGGTTAAGGCCAACACAACGATGGATACCGGGCACAATGAGGATAGTGCGATTAACCAGCCAGAGGTTTTAATTGCTAATAACGGGGTGGATGTGTCTTCTACTGCAGCAGTTAATGTTGGGATTGGGATTAATAGCGCTGTTCCGATAATATCTCAGTCAAAAACTTTTGCGGACAAAATGAATGAAGATACAGGCCCGGATGTGGAGAGCAAGGTTTCACAACAAGAGGTATTTGAGGATCAGATTGGTGTTGCTACTGGTACGAATCTAGCTAATTCTTTCCAAGTTCTTGATGGGCTAGATGAGATTTGGGAAGAAGTTTGCAATAAGAGTAAAAAGAGATCGGGAAAAGGCCAAAGCAAATCCTTTGAGGATTATGAGGGTGTATTTGGTGGTGAAGGACAGCCCAATTCGGTGTCGGCTAAGCTGACTAGTATGGGTTTAAAGCGGGTGAATTCGTTAGATAGTGGTTTACTCTTGCCGAGGACTGAGGCATCGAAGGAGGCTTTTCAACAATATTGTCATTCTATGAAAAAGAAAGCAACAATTAAAAAGGGATATAAATGTAGATCAAAAAGAGTTACTAGAGCTGGTGTGAAAGCTCGAAGCGTTTCTTCTTAATATAGTTTCTTTATGGCTGCTCTGATTTGGAATGCTCGCGGGATAGGTAATAAGGATACTATTGATCAGCTTCGGTTACTAAAGCGGCAACACAAACCTCAGTTAGTTATTATTTTGGAGCCCAAAATAGGAGGGAAAAGAATTACTAAAATTGCTCGCAAATTGGGTTTTAAAAGCAGTTTGCATTACAACCCAGTCAATGTCCACATATGGCTGTTTTGGGATGCTGGTATCAATGTTGATTTTATGGAAGCCTCTAACCAGTTCATTACAGTTCGCTTGTCTATGGGGGGAAATGTGAATATTGTTGCAACATTTGTTTATGCGAAATGCACGAGAGCGGATAGAAGAGTTTTGTGGTCAGATCTGATTGACTTTGCTTCACATATTCAGGAGTTGTGGATTGTTGGGGGGGACTTTAACATAATATCTCACACTTCAGAAAAATTGGGTGGTGTCGGCTATGATTTCGGTGGAATGACAGATTTTAATAATTTTATTCAGCAAGCGGGTCTTGATGATGCCGGTTACGAAGGTAGTGTGTTTACGTGGTGCAACAACCAAGATGGTGGTCATAGAATATGGCAACGGCTTGATAGATTTTTGATAAATGGGCATTATAAGTCTCAATTTTCTGGTCTTCGAGTTCAACATCTTTGTTGTACGCAGTCAGATCATGCACCTTTGTGTTTGTCATTTCCTAGTAGGCACAAATCAAAAAGCAGTTTTAGGTTTCAAAGAATTTGGATGGATCATCCAGAATTCATGTCGTTTGTCCAGAGTCAATGGGGGCGTAGTGTGACGGGCTCGGCAATGGAAATTTTACATAAAAAATTGCAACTGCTTCGGGTGGAATTAAAAAGATGGAACTGGGTTGTTTTTGGGCATGTTCAAAGGAAAATGGAAGCGTAGCAGGATCGCATTTTACGGTTGGAGGTGGACCTTCAAAACGGCTGGGATAATAATATTGCTGCTCAAATAGTTCAGGAAAAACAAACTCTTGCTCAATTGATTGCCTGGGACTCTGAAATGTTGCAGCAAAATGCGAGGCACAATTGGTTAAAGGATGGTGATCGTAATACTATGTTTTTTCATGCTAGTATGAGGGATCGGGCTCGTGTAAATACTGTTAGAATAAAGGAATCGGATGGCACTTGGTGCGAAGATAATGATCGGATTGGAGAGTTAGCAGTTGATTACTTTTCTTCGCTGTTTGCTTCATCTAATGCGGCTGTGAATAAGAGGCTATTTCATGGTATTGTTCCGAGAATGTCTGACCAAGATAATCAGTTCCTTAGTGCGATTCTAGAAACTGATGAGATTTGGGAAGCTGTTAAAGGTTTAAATCTAAACAGTGCTCCGGGGATAGATGGATATACGGGCTGGTTTTTCCAAGGATGTTGGAGTATTATCAAAACGGAAGTTGTTCAGGCTGTTCAAGAATTCTTTCGGGGTGCAAGTTTACATAGGGGTTTTTCGTCGACGTTAGTTACTTTGATCCCTAAAGTGATTTCTCCTGCCGGTCTTGGGGATTTACGTCCCATAAGTTTGTGTACTTTTACGGCGAAAATCATGTCCCGTATAGTGGCTACGAGGATATCTACATTTCTTCCTAATATTGTTTCTATGGAGCAATCAGGTTTCGTGCAGGGAAGGAACATTCATGAAAACATTGTGTTAGCTCATGAGATGGTTCATAGGCTGGACAAAAAGGTGCATGGGGGAAATGTGGTTTTCAAATTCGATATGTCCAAGGCTTATGATCGTCTAGAATGGGGATTTCTGATGCGGGCCCTTCGGGTTTTTGGTTTCAGTGAGCATAATTGTGATATGATTATGAGCTTGCTTGATAATGTTTGGTATACTTTGAGGGTTAATGGGAATTCTTATGGCTTTTTCAAGTCTTCCAGGGGGGTTCGACAAGGAGATCCTCTCTCTCCTTTGCTCTTCATTTTGGCTCAAGAGATTTTTTCATATAATCTTAATAAAGCCATTTTGGATAGGAAAATTAAACAATATGAGCATGGTCGTGGCGGGATTTTGATCTCCCATTTGTTATATGCCGATGATATGTTGGTGTTCTCCAATGCTAGCAAAAGATCAATTTTGGAGCTTAGGAGGTTGATTAGCGACTATGAGGCTGCTTCTGGTCAGATGTTAAACCTTCAGAAGAGTGGTTTTTATGTGTCTTCCAGATGCTCGCGTCTTAAGGCACAGTTAATAGCTAGTTGGTCGGGTTGTTCGCAAAGGTTTTGGCCAATGAAGTATCTCGGGATTCCTTTGTTTACAGGGCGTGTCAAGCGGGTTTATTTTGAAGATCTGGAAACACAAATTCTGAGTCGTATATGTGGCTGGAAAAGTCGGCTTCTATCATTTGGAGCTAAGTTGGTCCTTTTAAAGGCGGTGCTTGGTAGTATCCCGGTTTTCTCTTTGGCAGCCATCAAAGTTCTGAAATCAGTAATACAGCGAATAGAATCTGCCATGGCTTCATTTCTTTGGAGTAACAATGGTGAACATCGAAGTCATTGGGTGTCTTGGAATTGAATTTGTCAGCCTATTGAAGAGGGAGGGTTGGGTTTACGATCGTTGCGTCTGATTATGGAGGCTCTGCATGCTAAATTAGCATGGCGTGTTTTACAAGGGACAGGTTTGTGGTCGCGGTTTGCTCAATCCAAATATGGTTCGATAGATGGTAATTTTGTCCAACCGCTACACTCTTCTCATATATGGCGGTCAGTTATGGCTAGTATGGATCAGGTTAGAATGCATAGCCGGTGGGTTGTTGGTTCAAGCCAGATCTCCTTCTAGCTGTCAAATTGGAGTGGTCAGGTGTTGTATCTTCCCCGTCCAGTTGATGCCAAGCTCACGGTTTCGGATGCTAAGAGGAATATGGATCAGATCTTGCATTTTCTCCCTGCCGAGTGTCGTGCTACGTTGCAAAACATCAGTATCCAAGAAGGTTGTTCAGATTGGTTAGCTTGCACGTTAACTTCTTCTGGAGTGTTTGATTTGGCGGCATTCTATCACAAATGGAGAGATAAGTTTCCTTCTGTGGCTTGGGGGAAAAAGATTTGGCAAAAATGGATGCCCCAAAAGGTGAGTATGTTTGTTTGGAGGCTTCTACATAGTGCTCTTCCTGTTGATATGTTGTTGCATAAAAAGGGTATTATTTATGTTTCTAAATGTGTATGTTGCGTTGGGCATCATGATCAAGAATCTTTGGATCATTTATTTCTTAGATCTGATATCGCTCTCAACTTGTGGGAAAGGTTTTCTAGACCGTTTGGAAACATATATCACTATGTTAGTATCAAGCATCTGTTTGAAGTTTGGACGAGGGGAGTTTCGTTACGTAATCAAGTAGGGGCTTGCTATTTGGGAATTTTTATGTTTACATGTTGAGAGATTTGGAAAGCTAGGTGCATGGCCATTTTCGAAAATATTCCGATGAATGCTGAGGTGATTTTTTCTCGTATTCGTAGCCATTTATTTGACATGTTTTTTCAATACAAGCCTAAATCGAAGGTTCCTATTCTGGGGGAGCTTGGTATGCATCAATTGGGAATTGAAGTTGTTCAGTGCACTTTCAGAAAGGGCATCTGGTCTAAATGGATTTCTCCGAGTGATGGTATGTTCAAATTAAACACTGATGGCTCTAGTATTGGTAATGTGTGTACTGGAGGTGGTATAGTTAGAGATAGCCGGGGCAACATGGTGGGAGCTTTTTCCAACTTTTATGGTGATGGCTCTAACATGCGGGCAGAAATTTTAGCACTCAGAGATGGTTTACAGCTTTGTAGGGATTTAGGGCTTGCTTTGGTTGAGGTGGAGTCAGACTCTTTGGTGGCTGTTTTGGTTCTTCGGGGGATTCAACAACCTCCGTGGCAGTACACCTATGACTTTCGCATTTGTCGGAAGCTGCTGGGATCGTATGGTCTCTCTCATGCTTATAGAGAGAGGAATCATGTAGCGGATAGATTGGCTGCGATGGTGCATGATCACCGGAGTAATCAAACTTATAACAGTAGACTGTCTCTTCCTAGTTCAGTTCAGCTAGCTCTTGGTAATGATGAGAGAGGTTTATATAGTTTTCGTCCTTGATTATTTTTGTAGAGTTATTTTGTTTAGAGGTAAGGCTCCTTTGTCCCCCCGTTTGTGGGTAAGGCTGGTTGTCCCCCTCCTGGTTGTTTGTTATTTTGTTGTTTTTAATAAAATTTCCGCAGGTGCCGCCTTGCTTTCCTAAAAAAAGAAAAAAAAAAAGACTCTTTAAATTTCTGCAGCATAGTATTATTCCCTGAGCTTACAGCAACAATCTGCAACTCTTCAAATGACACAGAAAAGTTGCAGATTGTTGCTGTAAGTTCAGGGAATAATACTCTGCTGCAGAAATTTGAAGAGTCCTTCCAACTTTTGGTATTACGTGATTCTCTCATTCTAGACACTTAGGAAAATGAGCAGCCTCATCCTTAGTATTTTGTTCATTGACTTATCTTGGAGGGTTGTTCCAAGTTTACCTATAAAAGGGTTATTTTGTAATGAACAAAACGCAAATTATGAATAGATATTTTGTGAGCTTTTCAGCTTGTTAAAAAGATCTGTTTCTTCTTATATCTTACTCTAAACTCTTTGGTGGACTCCTAGAGTGGTGAGTGTTGAGTGTGCCTTGTATTTCCTCCTACTTCCCCATACTTTCCAGTGTCGGTTACCAATTTGACATTAAGGTACACATGAGATTTCACGTATACGACATTTTGGTCATTTTCTGGCAACACTTTATCTGCTTTTATATTACCCAAAGAGAAACTTATTTTTCTTCTTCTCCAACAACTCTTTCTCTGCTTCTTCTCCATCAATGATCTCTTATGTAAATTTTAATTGAGATAAAACTCAAGAGAGTATGAATCTTTTATTCAAAATTTTCTATTGAAAAATAAATAAAAATAGAGCAGAATCATATCAGATATTAGAGAGATATAACTGAAGATCAGATAATCACAATCAGGCGTCAAGGCTGCCACAAATAAGAACCCACAAAAAATTAAAGTTGTCACAGCCCCTCGACATTTCTCCCTTTTTCTCTCATACAACATAATACACAAACATACACCACGAATTTCAAAACTCATATTTGAACGAATCACAAATGTATACGACAAAGATGAGGCACGCCATGGTTCAATCCTTCTTTATCGTCCCTAGCTTAAACTCTAATAAATTTCTCATCGGCACCGTTGATATTGTTTTTGAACTACTTTCGATTGGACCAAAATATGATTAACTTTCAAAATTACACAATAAATCTCACAATGCACCCCAACCTACGAAGTGTCTCACTTCCATACCTTATTGTTCTATTTGTCCCACTTTGCCCCCTTGCGTCTGTGGGTACTGAAAATAGTAACGGAAAATGGTATGTGCATGTCACATGAAGATTATTTTAATCATTTTTCTTGGGGTTCAAAATGAGATTTGATTATAACTTCATTATTTAGTTACCCATTTAGTATTTAAAATATGTTTTTAAATAAAAATAATAAATAATTGTTTCAATAATCCAAAAATAATTATATGGCCAATTTACAATTCCCCCCGCAAAGTATCCACCAAATCGCATAGTACATCCTAACCTAAGGTTTGTCCCATAATGGTATGTGATGCTATATTGTTTTCCATTTTCCACCCTACCCCTTGACGAACGTTAGAAAAATCACTTTAAATAGCACGTGGTCTTCCACGTGCGGGGAAAAAATGACATTTCCCTTATCTGGCTAAAGAGTAAATGTATTAAAAGGAAAAACTCTAATCTCACATCCTCTCATTCTCTCATCTCCTGGTGCAATTCCATCTTCGCCTCCATCGTAATAGCCGTCATCTTTAGCCCCACCATATATAGAAACCGCCATCTCCAGCCTAAACCCTTCCCACTCCAGCCACTCCTATCACAACTCTGACGCCTACCTCTTATGATTTTAGCCAAATTCTATCTTCGATCTCCCTCATTCTGTCCCCTGCAAAAGTCGCACATGAAGTAGCAATCAGAGGCTATAGAGTATACTTACTAAAAACCCTTATAAAAACATGGTATTAATAGAAAACCAATAACACATATCGTCGAATTCATTTGAAAGAGAGTCGGACATGAATTAAGAGAAATGGTAAAGGGTTTTATTGAAATACTCTTCAATTTTGCTGGAGAAAATTAGACATACGACCGTCTTGCATATGGCTTAAAACATAGTATCGAAATTGAGAGGATGTTGTAGAAGCTATGGTTCTAGATGATTTCGACCTCATAGCAGCTGTCATGGTGGTCGGGTTGAGTTATTTAAAGAATTATGAGAGAAAAAGTAAAGTTAAGTTAAGTCATGTAAGAGGATGAAATGGGGGATGAGAAATTGATTGATTTCAGTGGAGGTTTCGGAGAAGATGAGTGAATCCAATTTCATACAAGAAATCGAAGATGGGACGGGTATCTATGGGTAAAAGTTTTTCATATCTTTTGTTTGTGTACTTTGTTTTCATTATCAAGATAAAAAAATTGTTAATGAAACCAATGCGTATTTATCTTTTGGTTTAAGAGGCACGACAAAACCCAGATCGGGTTCTGGGTTAATTTTTGTTTTGGGGACGACATTAAAGATCGGAAAACATGGTGGGTCTTTTCTCTACATTTTCTTTTAGCAAGAAAAAAAGGAATGGTGGACCTCAACTCCATTTTTTTTTAACATTTTAACTTTACACACACATATATATAATTTTTTTAGAAAATTATATTTTATTTCTTAATTTTTATTAGGCTAAAATACATTTAGCACCCCCAAAAGTTTACACAAAATTCTTAATATTTTCCTCGAGTTAACATCCACAAGGAAATGTCAAATTAGCGTGACTTTTCTAATGGCTGTGGTTAGGGTGAAAAATAGGGTTTAAAAAATAACGTCAGATACTATTATTGGACAAACCATAGGATTGGGGTGCACAATGTGATTTGGTGGATACTTTTGAGAGGAATTGTAATTTGACATAATTATAAGGAAAATGTTATCCTTACAACTAATTATATTACTTTCCTAACAACTAAATTTTGAATAACTGCAAAGTTGTTTTGGACAAAGACATTTTTGTTTTTTTTTCAAGGCTTAGTTGTAAGGAAATTTATAAAATTAGTTGCAAGGCTAGCAACGTTGCTGTTATAATTTTTCTAATATTTAAATTAAAAATTACATTACTCTCCAAAATGAAATTTAAAATTAATTTAATTTATTTTGTTATCAATGGTTTTCTTCCATCAATCTCATCATTCATAGACTCACCACCATTATCACCTCAAATAACACCATTAACTCAAAAATATATTTTTGATTTTTTTTTGTCTAATTCTTTACTCTTTCGTTCAAATTAACCAATATGCAAAACTCGTCATTTATAGACCTACTACCACTACAACCTTAAATTTCACTATTTACAAATCCAAATTAATTTTTTTGAATTTTCAAATTTGAAGATTGAAACTCAAACCGATATGAAGATTTAAAAAATTAATGATTTGGAAATCTAACAATGTCATATTTCACCGAAACCACCATTGTTATGCTTACAATCACCCCCAAACACCACTCCTAACCCCACCATCACCATCCCTGCAATCGCCGCCACCACCAGTCACCACAACAACAAAAAAACGCGTTCACCTTGCTTTGCTAAAACGAAAAAATAAAATATCTTTAGCTTCCGTTAAGTCACCATTAAAATTGGATGACAGTTAGGGATAGTAACGAAATTGTATATATATCTTTAAAAGTATAATGAAAATTTCGCTCGAAACATAGTATAGTGGCAAAATGTAACAATTAATCAAAGTACAGTGGCAAAAGTAACCATTTTTCCCCCCAAAAGTTAATTTTTTATTTGATTTGATTCCTCTTTTAATTCTTTACTCCTTCCTTCAAAATAACTAATTTGAAAAACTCATCATTTATAGACACATCATCACACAACTTTGAATTTCGCTTTTTACAAACTCAAATTCATTTTTTTATATTTTTTGAATTTTCAAATATTCAAATTGAACCAAAACCCATGTGGATATTTGAAAATATAATAATTTGGAAATCTCACAATGTTTTACTAACTCGACTGAGTACGGGTGTTTTTGTCATCTTAGAAAATATTGGGTGACATTTGTAACGATAATGGTAAGAGGGGGAAACTGATAAGAAAATCAAAATATAAGACGAAATGAATAGAATTAAAAAAAAACGTAGGATATATCTATCTTTAAAATAGGTACAAGTCAATGGATCAATTTATTATTTAATTATTCATGAAATTAATTTTCTTATGACAAATTTACTCTTTTGGCCTTAATTCATGGCAAGTGATTTATAATATTTATGACAATTTTTTTCTAATCATTATTGTTTGGCATAATAAATTCATGTGTATTGTCCTTAACAAAAGGCACCAATTCATCAAATGATTCTTCATTTTTTTTCTTCATCTTTTTGACATTACGACACATTTTCTTAACTTATTTATCTTATTTTATTCATGGGTAATAATTAAACATGCTACAAATTTGCTTAATATCTCGATACTAATCGACAATTTTATTACTATAGATACAATTTTTCATATAAATCTTATAATGTCTTTCCCGAACATATTTAAGAAAGTAAAACCATATTAATTTTTTTAGTTTCCAATAAAGTTATAGTGTCTCAACCGAGTAAGGGTATTTTTGTCATTTCAAAAAATATTGGGCGACATTTGTAACGCTCCTGTGAGGTTGGGGAAACTGATAAGAAAATCAAAATACAAGACGAAATGAATTGAATTAAATAATGTAGGACCTAACTTTAAAATAGGTACAAGCTAAGGGATCAAACTATTATTTAATTATTCATTGAATTAATTAGTTTATGACAAATTTACTCTTTTTGCCTTAATTAATGGTGAGTGATTTATTAAGTTAAAGGGTAGGTTTGTCCATACATTAAGTTGTAAGAGAAAACCTACACTTTTATAAATATATAATAATTAGATTAGATAGATTAGATTAGATTAAATTAAATTAAATTGTATTACTATTGATACAATTTTTCATATAAATCTTATAATGTCTTTCCCGAACATATTTAAGAAAGTAAAACCATATTATTTTTTTAGTTTCAAATAAAGTTTTAGTGTCTCAACCGAGTAAGGGTATTTTTGTCTTACAGAAAATAATGGGTGACATTTCAATTTATTATTTAATTATTCATGAAATTAATTTGCTTATGACAAATTTACTCTTTTGGCCTTAATTCATGGCAAGTGATTTATAATATTTATGACACTTTTTTCTAATCATTATTGTTTGTCATGATAAATTTATGTGTATTGTCCTTAACAAAAGACAGTAATTCATCAAATGATACTTCATTTTTTCATCTTCTTGACATTATGACACATTTTTTTAACTTATTTATCTTATTTTATTCATGGGTAATAACTAAACATGCTACAAATTTGCTTAATATCTCGATATTAACCGAAAATTCTATTGCTATAGATATAATTTTTCATATAAATCTTATAATGTCTTTCCCGAACATATTTAAGAAAGTAAAACCATATTATTTTTTTAGTTTCGAATAAGGTTTTAGTGTCTCAACCGAGTAAGGGTATTTTTGTCATTTCAGTAAATATCGGGCGACATTTGTAACGATCCTGGTAGGTGGGGGAAATTGAAAAAAAAAATCAAAATACAAGACGAAATGAATTGAATTAAATAATGTAGGACCTAACTTTAAAATCGGTACAAGTTAAGGGATCAAACTATTATTTAATTATTCATTGAATTAATTAGTCTATAACAAATTTACTCTTTTGACCTTAATTCATGGTGAGTGATTTATTAAGTTAAATGGGTACATTTGTCCATACATTAAGTTGAAAGAGATAACCTATACTTTTATAAGTAGTTAGATTAGATTAGATTAGATTAGATTATATTAGATTAGATTAGATATATGCCGGTATAAAATCTAAGGAAATGAGATTGTTGTTGTTGGAATACCGACTCACTAGAGTTGCCTTGTGAATATTTAAGGGAACCCGAGATAATGAATTTGAGAACTATTCTATGAGATAATTTGGATTGGGACTGTCTTTAGTACTCTATACTACTTGTTTATGTCGCAAGGATAACTAAGTTGTTATCTAGGACTTTCCAGTATGGTTTGACCTTACAATTGTCTTTCCTCTTGAGTTGCTCAAGTCTTTGACTACTATGGACTTTTGGGTTATAGAATGAATTATTATTCTAAAAGACTTTATTACTTACAAGTAAAGGGCTTTATGATCCTAGATCAATTATAAGATGGATTGATGGTTAAGTTATGACTTAACTTGGTTTCATAATTGAATATGAAATACTATGTATATTTGATATTATGACTAAAAGCATGATTTTCTACCTTGCCAAGAATCGATTCTTCTACGTGTTTCTAGAATATGACTTATGAGCATATTGAATGTACTTGCCTTCATGCCTGAGCTGTTCTACAGTTATTGATGTGTACTGAACTTGGATTCTACTATTAAGTGGAATCATGAATCGAAATTGAACTAAGCTTGATATAACAATAATCAACTTAGGCTTCCTTTATATACTTGACTTGTGACTTTGAGCTAGGGTTCCTAAATGGAACAAGAACCTAGCTATTGCCTCAACGAGAACATAGAAAAGAGTCTTTGAATACATATAATATTCAAACTTTATTTGATTGGAATTTTAGAAATGACTCGACGGAGTCGATACTAGTGAGCCATTAAACAATACCGGCTCAATGATCAATCCCTACGACGTTTGAGACTTGTTTAACTAAGATACTAGTTTCAATATTCTTGATTGGATTCATGTTCCTGATTGATTGTTAATGGTAGAGTATTATATGCCTACTTGATTGGACGAGTTCGCTCTTGTCGAGCTCGCTCCCTACTTGAGTTATTGAGTGAGTAAACATCTACTTGACTTGGTTGAGTTCGCTACTTTCGAGCTCAATCCCTACTTGATTTCATAAGTGAGTAAACATCTACTTGACTTGGATCAGTTCGCTCTTATCGAACTCGATCCCCTACATGTTCTTGAATGATAAGTAAACATCTACTTGTCCCCCCATTAGTCCAGCTGACGTACTTGTTCTTGTCTTCACTGGTTGACAATGTATCGACGTTACGAATCGTGAGATTCGTGATAGTGATGAATTGCCGAACCAGAATCATGCACACACCCTCCTCTCTTGATCAGTTTGGAGAAGAGTACCTTGTCGTAACCATAAGGGCGCTTGGCATAATACTATTCTTAGGTCGATGTATCTATCATGTACATCGATAATACGTTCGTGTTTAATGCCTTGTATTGCAGGATCTACGTTGCGGCAGCGGCTCTATAATATATCCTCCTGTTATGTGGTTTGTTTCAAGCACTTATGTGACAACAAAGTGTTAATTGAGACATGGGATCGAAAGTGACCATGTTTATCTTGATTGCACGTTATGAATTTCATGGTGTGTATATCTGTAGGTATAAATACTTATACTTGATAATTCTATAACTTGATATGCATATATTTGAATATGCATGCTTATACTTGCTAGTTTCATGAATGACTTGACATGTATATATAAAGTACACATACTTGCATGAAATGTTTTCATGAGAATTACTTTCTGATTCATTTGGTTTGTGTTGAGCAGGAATTCCACCCTAGTTCATTTGGATAGTTTAGTAAGTGAGAAGAGAGATTTCTTGTAAAGTATACCACACGTCTTCATGAGCTTCGTCGTCGTAACGCGATGTTACTGTTTTTGTAACAATGTTTCATTTTATGATATATTGTTTAGTAGTAGCGTACTGAGTCATTATGACTCATCCCTTACTTTGTTTTTTAGTTGCAGTGACATGTTCGCCACTTTGAAGCTTAGTAGATCGTGATTGTAGCATATCGATAGCTCGAGCTTAGTTCGTGTGATCCTGTGTTCGTGTGTTAGTGTTTGTAGCAGCCGACTTTCTCGAGTAGTAGCTTGTGGAGTCTTGTCTCTATTTATCATCGTCATTATATTGTACATTTCTATTTTTGTGAGATCAACATTTTGGAAAGTTATTTAGACCTTACAGTCGGGTAGAATACTTGGGTATTTGTATTAGTTCGTTCTTCGGCCGACGTGTTATGTCGTGCCTTGTTCGTGGTTTCCATATTTATTTCAGTTGTCTCCCGGGCACGCAGTAGCTTTGGGGTTTTTCTTTATTCTAGTTGTTATTGCTGTTGGTTAACCCCGTTATGCTTTAGCCGTGAGTAATTGTTATATCAGGTTATTCTTTGTTTAAACGCCGACCCGGAGTGCCGATGGTTTGTTCAGCGTCTGCAATGTTGTGGCACGCGAGTTTTGTTTTCCCCTTTGGAGAGATTTATGTCTCTCTTGATTTCTTGACATTGTTTTCGAGCTTCATAGCATGAGACTTCCTTTCTTTATTGCTTCCGTAGATTCGACATTTGTAAACCCGTATTTTAGTACGACTACACTACCTTTATTTGAGCTTGTTAGCTCAATTGTTCGACTCACACTACTGTTTTGAAAGTGCTTGTCCTCTTCTTGCCCTGTCCTAGCGGCACGACCTTGGGATTCCGTGCTGAAATTCGGGTCGGGTCGTCATAGGTAAGTTCCAAGTTGATTAAAGATATCATGCTGCTATCTTGCCTCCAAAATTGGTTGCCAGATCTTTTGACTTCTACTCCAAAAAAAAAGGTAATAAATTAGGGAAATAAGAAGGCCAGATAAAAACGACTAAACATGACTTTGTAAGATTCTTGAGCCAAATCAAGAGGTAGTGCTGGGTGGGGGCTTCTAACACGGACCATGGTGGTGGTGGTGATTGAGTGAGCCTAATATGACGAGAGGAAGAAGAGAGAATATAATAAGAAACTTTCAAATTCCTATTTTACCCCCCAAAATGATCATGTACTCGACACATGATCGCTTAACAATATAGTCTTTAACAGCATCCAAGTAAGGACTTTTAGAACCTATAGCTAATAACAGTCTGTACATCCAGAGGTTCCTATCTCTACTTGTGCTCACTAATTTGGCCTGGCCAAAGCCTTCGGAACGTTAAACAAATCATGTTTTTACTCATTCTAATGAGTAATGTTGACCTTGGATGATCTTTGTGTACAAATAGAAAGCAACACAAGAAACTGTAGGCCTGACCAAAAAAAACCCAATGCCCATCCGATACGTGGCTCCTCTAACACTTGTTGTGCCCAAACACCGGGCATGGTTCATCCCGACACCAACAAAACCCTTCTTAGAAGTAAAAGCTGTTGAAATAAACACATGACGGCCCATGAGAATTCTGATGATTGAAAAAACAATAGGATAGGCAAATCCTTCGCTTGATGATCCAACGAGATCGATGCAAAAAGAAAAATGAATGTAAAAAGTAATCTCGAGCCTAAGGGCCTAGCTTGTCTCGAAGCCCACTATGACAGGCCCATTTGGGCCTGGTGCAGTTGCTGCAATGGTACAGTCTTGAGCAACGGTGCTGCTTACCATGGTACAAGTGTAACTAGTACAGCACCAAGACTTCTGCAATAATGTGGATGGCGGCATGTGAAAGCGAAATATGACCAACAAGGGCGGCATAGAAAGAGATGACAGCGGGAAGCAGAATAATGACCGTAACGGCCACAAGGAGGACAGATATTAACGCATTTGGCATTTTGGCATCTGATAGAAATGAAGAGCTGACTATATTTCAAGTACGAACACAGGAGTTGCTGAGTCTCTCTCCTGCTGATGCTCGCCAAACCTGATTATGAGAATAGTGTTATTATTATGGTATGAACGAAAAATCAAAAAGTGCATATGCTGAATGCTTTGAGAGCTAATAACATAAAGAATTGTACTGATGTTCAAGGAGAAGGTCCTCCAAGCCAGCCTCTCCCCCAAACTAAGAGAGAAACATGCTTCTTCCCCTCATCAACTTTCCATGGTTCTGACCTGCAAAACATAAAACATGAACACGAAAAATGACAATATTCGCCCAATGAAGCTTTGATTCTAATAGAAGAGATAGTGGTCAAATTAGAAGACACTTGCATAGGTGTGGGGCAGAGAGGTTGAACTCTCCTTTCACTAGAAAGGCTTCCAAATGCCATCTCTGAAATAGAAACTGCTACTTAGCTAGTGTAGCTTTATTTATAGCAAAAACTAAGGGGATTTAATAATTATATAAATATATATATATATATATATATATAAATATAACCAACTTTTCAAGTCCAATTCATCACAAAGATAGGGGAGAGTCAGTTGCATACTAAGTCTGTCACACTTGTCCTGTTTCTCCAATGTCTTCCTCGCTCTTTAATCTCTCCTACTCCATCCATTCCAAATGGTTCTCCTCCTTTGTTCATAATCATGAGCCAAATGGGACATTCAATTTAAGATGGAGATAGTACTTTTCATCGATTCATAAACGGAAATGCTATTAATATTCCACTTCTAAAGACATTTCACTGTGCAATACAAAACGCATATGCTACAAGTGAATCCACACATACAATTTTGAATTTTCCCAGCTGTACGCACCAAATGAGAAATAGTATTTTAATTAACTTATAAGCAATGCTTCAAGCATAGTCAAATTGAACAAAGATAAAGAAAGTTAATTCTCAGAAGTAACAAGCCAAAATATAATTAAAAAAATACATAGAATTAGGAAAAGAATTACATCTATCAAGAAGTTGTAAGCTGTCGTGTTCCCTTAGATAAAATCAAATAAATATATATATATATGAATAATAATAAAATTGGTCTCATGTGCCACCTCCGTTCCTTGTCTCTAGACTTAACTTGAAAGTCTAGTTTTTCTTAGACTCTTTGGCACCTAATATTTTCACAACCCGACACCAATGTACCCAAAGTTATTACTTAATTTGAGTAGAATCTACAAGAACAAATGGGAGTAGATATTACAATAGTCAACTGATCACAACAACAGTTTTCATTGTTCAGCTAAGTCCACAAATCCATTTATCCCAAATCTGGCTGAAAGCCCGAAACTAAAGAAACATGACTGAAGTGATCAAAACAGACCAAACCTGTCATTAGATGGTCAAACATGTCCAAGCTGGTTCAGTATGTAGTTGTTCCCCAGCCAACAGAATCTTCATTGTTTGCTCACCCGGTCAGTACTAGTAAAATTGAAGATATTTTTTTTCGAATACATACGAAGCAGAGAATTTATAAAGAGACAGGATCTCAACTATGTTAAATGTTGACTGTTGTTTAACCTACCAATTTTTTATACTAACGGTCAACATTGCAAAAGGAACAACCCCCCCAACCCAAAAAAAAAAAGCAAAAAACAAAAGCTGTAATTTAAAGATAACCTTAGTTGGAAAGCTTCGCCAGATATCTGTTGCCAAAACCATTATCACTACTTGGTACATGTCAGGAAATGTTCTGATCAAGTGAGGCCTATAGAGACTGTACCTCCAACAAATGGTTTTCTCGTTTCTTTTTTGTTCCTTCCAAAAGAACCGAGTTCATAATGATTCATTAATCAATTAATGCATTGACAGGATCTTCGCCCTTCTTTTACTGTAGAAGGAAAAAGAACCACGAGCGCATTGCAGAATTTTTTTCCAATATTATAAAATCCATCCAAAGAAGGTTACTTCCCTAGAAATCAGCTTCAAGAAACTGTACAAATTTATGACCACATCCTTTTCTGGGAGAAGCTTTCAATTCACCTCGTCATCTCTATCCAACTACATCCAACATCTTTCTTTAACCCTCTTCCTTTCATCAACTCTCTGAGCTCCTCAATCTCATTCCACAATCCATACCTTGCATACATATTCAACAGCAGAGCATAAATTCCACAATTCTGAGTTCAAGTGCCTGTTGAGCTGCCAATTTACCTAAATCAATATTTCCACACTCTCTGCAAGTGCTTAGCAATGCCCCCCAAACAGAAACAGAGCCATTCCCCCTACACGGCATCTCATCAACTATCTTCCATGCCTTGTCCAACTCACCAGCCCTGCAAAACAAAGCAACAAGGCAACTATAATGCTCTGGGCTTGGATTTAACCCAAAGTCACGACTCATCGACTCATCGACTCAAAGTACTCAAGTCCAAGATCAACCTGGTCTGTATGACCACAAGCCGAGATGACTGTAACAAATGCCACTCCATCGGATCTGATACCCTGCATTAACATCCCCTTGTACAATAAAATCAATTCTTTGTAATACCCATTTCTTCCGTATACACCAAGCATTGATGTCCACAAAACAACATCCTGCTTCCTCTTGGCTTACTCTCCAAATCCATCCATACTAAACACTAGCCTAGCCTTCCCTACTAGTCCACACTTGCCATACATATCAATCAACGAACTCTGCAGAAACATATCAAGTCCTACATCAGGAACCATCCTAATCACTTTGGAGTGTCCTTGTCTACCTAATTCCAATGCATATAATGCAGCACATATTCGCAATGCAGTCGACAATGTACAATTATCATAATCCAAATTCAACCTGGGCAAAGCTCGAAACAATTCAATACCACTATCCCTCATTTTTGCATCTGCATAACCCAATAAAAGCACATTAGCGCATACAATGTTTCTCTCATGAATTTCATCGAACATCCTTGCTGCATCCTTAACAACGTCCAATTTCACATACAAATCAATCAAAGCACTCCCAACAAACACACTAAACAACCATCCTGATTTCAATGCACGGGTATGAATTTGTTTACCAAGCCCAACATCCTTGGTTGAAGAACAAGCTGTTAAAGAACCACACAAAGCATATGTATCTATAGGAACACCATTAACATGCATGAAAGAAAAGGTTTTGAGAGATAGAGAAGGGAACCCATTGTGACAAAAACAAGAAGAAGAAGAAGAAGAAGAAGAAGAGAGCTCGGATAAATGGAGCAAGCGACTCGAGATGGAGGCAGCTGATTAGTTAATACTACAAGGACCGACGGGGCGATGTTTGAAGAATCTCATCCGGAGTTAAATAGTAAAATGCTACCATCTATCTCTACCTTACCTCCTAGCTCATAGCCATGAGAAAACCGAACGAAATCGGTTGACAGGGAAGAGAGACATAGAAGAAGTGGCTTGGACTCTTCATTTGTGTCTCCACTCTTTTTTTCTCATTTGATTCTCTCTTTGTCTAGTCCGTGGCTTCCATACTAACTTCCCACATCGCCAAAAATAGAAAAATATAAGTGTTTTATATATTTGGCTAGCGAACGAGCACAGCCCGTTCACTTTGTATGATTGTATAATCCTTTGATTAAATTAATAACTAGTCGCACGAACAAATTTTTTTTAATTATATAATGTTCAAGCAAAACAAATAAGAAAATCAAAATCAAAATAATAAATTAAGAAAGTAATGTTTAAGGCAACTACTAAAATATAAATACATCATTTTATTGGTAATATCATAGATTTTTTAAAAATTTCTTATAACCAACATTTGTTGTTTTATTTGTTAGCTTTCCATCTTCATCATTATTAATATCTTCAAACAAGAACAGTTTGTTACCCTAAAACCTGTAACATACAACTGACTACGACGTACTGGCTTTTCAAGAAGAATCCTACATGAGAAAGTGATTGATCTTGACTTTTGTTAATTGTCATGACATACGATACTACCAATGAAAATTATCTTTTCTAGAAACTTGAAAGACAACCTGTAAGGGTAAAATAGGCAAGACCTATTTTATCTTGTTTCACCTTTCTTGGTCAAAGAAGGTTTTTAAATTAGTTAATGTTTATTTAGGAAGTAGAATTTTTTTGTTAGATTTAGTGTAGTTTATTTTTGGTTGGAAAATATTTTTACAGATTTCGGCTTTGCAAATTTGGTAACTAAATCTTGGCTAACATCTTAGTTATTCCAAGAATTCTGTTTTGGTAAGATAATCTTGCAAGATTGGAAATGTGTTGATTTTTTTCCTAAATATATATATATATATATATATATATATATATATATATATATATATATATATATATATATATATATATATATATATAAATTGAGGCGGCACCTGTTAGATTTTATTAATAAAGAAAAAAAGTTACAAACTTGAGGGGGACAACCAGCCTTGCCCTTATAAATGGGAGGACAAAGGAGCCTAACCTCGAAAAAGGAAATTACAAAAGGGAAATTAAAAAATGCGAACATAAGGAGTTTGACAAGCATCTAGATAAATGAGACCACGTGTGAACGAAGGGATAGTGGAAATGGAGCTAAAATCACAATTAGATTGAGTATCACAAGCTAAATTAGCCAAGATGTCCGCAACCTTGTTTGCCTCCCGATAACAGTGACGAAAATGATAATTCCTGAAGCTTTGGATGCGGAAGATGTCACGAAAGAGATAAGCATGTTCCCAAGGAGGAGTGTGACCACTACATAAACAATCAAAGAGAACCTTGGAATCAGTCTCGATGATGATGTCCGAATAATTTTGAGAGGAAAGCCAACGAATACCATGAAGGAGAGTTCGGAGCTCAGCAACCATGTTAGACTGGGATCCATAGAAACAGTAAAAAGCAAAGATAAAATTGCCAGAGGAGTCTCTAAGAATACCACCACCACCACTAGGACCTGGGTTACCTCTGCTAGCACCATCCACATTCATCTTTAAAGAACCATTAGGAGGGAAGGACCAATGAACTGAATGAATTTGAACTTGCTTTACCCGACCATAAGGAAGCCGGGGAAAATCTGATACATGAAGACCCGCAGCAAGCATGATATTTTTTAAATCCTGTACGATATTCTGAATGAGAACCGAAACTGGAATTCTGGAATTATCATAGGCAGCAGAGTTGCGATTCTTCCATATGTTCCAAAGAATGATTGAAGGAAGGATGGTGAAGAGGAGAGATTTACCATATAGCCACCAAGCAAAACAGGACTGATGGAGAGGAAGAGGCTGAAAAGGAACACCAAACAGGTTGTGAAATTAACCCCATATAGCTGTGGAAGAAGGGCTGCGAAGGAAAACATGATCAAATGTTTCCGTGGCACCCGATGAACAGCAATGGCATTTGGAAGCAAGTTGAAGACCTTTGCGCCATAAACCTTCGTCTAGGGGCAGCCGTTTACGAACAAGGCGCCAATGAAATATACTGATATGTCGAGGCATATGCTTGTGCCAGATAAATTTGGAAGAAAGCTGGGAAGGGCCGGGAGGAGAGATGATGGAAATAGCTGAAGAGACAGTGAAGTTACCCTTAGAATTGAGAGACCAAACAGGCCTATCATCATCATCGCACAGAGAAATACACTGAGATTGAATGCCTTGCATAATTGGAGGAGGAACTTCAGAATTGTTCGAAGAAGAAGCCTGTTGAAAAATGTCTCGAACCTGAACCAGGGGGCAATTCGTCGGTTTATCAAAGCAGGAGTTTCCGATCCATATATCATTCCAGATTGAGCACTGGCCTCGGCCCACTATCCACTTGATATAAGATTCAGCTAAAGAGCGGGATTTGGTCATACGGATCCAAATGTGTGAGCCCTTCGATGAAGAAACTGCTGGATGACTACGGGAGCAATATTTTGCAGCTATGAAATTGGACCAGATATTATTTGAAGCTCGAAACCGCCACCAGATTCTGAGGCCCAGAGCTTTGACAGTGTTATTGATAGAGAAAATGCCAAGGCCTCCTTCTGCTGTAGGACGACAACAGTCCTTCCAAGAAACCCAATGACTCTTCTTTCTGCCATCGATATAACCCCAGAAGAAATTGGAGAACATACGATTGAGAAGCTGAATTACGGAGGAAGGAGGATCGATGGAGGCAAGCTGGAACATGGATATGGACTGAAGAACATGGTTAATAAGAATAATACGACCAGCCATGTTGAGAAAAGAACCCATCCAAGAGTCGATTTTCCGTTGGAGGTTGAGAATAAGAGGATCGAAAATCTGTTTTTTCTTCCTACCAAAATATATTGGGCAGCCAAGATAAGTGAAAGGAAATTTGCCCTCTTGAAAACCCAGGATTCGGGAAATAGAAGAAACACGATTGGCAGCATTAGGAGTGTTGATTCTTATGTTAAATTTATATCTGATCAGTACATTACATTAGTTTTATACTTCAGTGGCTAATCGGGCTGCGTATCGATTAGCGTGGCAACTGTGTATAAAACTTTGCCTTGTATAGTTTTTGTAGGACTTTTCGGGTTCGGCGGAAGACCCTTCTCGGCTCACCTAGGAAGACACCGCTCAAAGCTTAAAGATCGGTAGACCTCGTGTCCAGCTGATCTACTTCAACGTGTCCTCTCCAGCAAAAAGCTAGCTGGATTAATTCAAACTTATTCCCATATATTATTTGAATTAATCCAAGTCATTCCCTGACATGTCAAGCAGCCGAAAGCAACTTTCCGAAAAGCAGAATACTTTTCGTCTGAGCGATGAAAAGCGATCTTTACGCTTCATCTCTCGATTCGACACCAAATCGCCCACCTTTTTGAAGATCTCGAAATGATTATCGCTCTAGATAACGGGAAGACGAAATCCTTGACTGACCCCATGCATTTAATGCATTTATGAATAGAGCATTGAAGTCTTCGTCCTCTCCAACGGATTCTTTTGAAATGCACTGCTATATATACGCCATTGAAGGCTGGAACAAAAGACAAGCATGCAGAATCAATCGAACACTTAAAGAATTGCTCAATCTTCACAACTCCAAGTCTTTCGGCATTCAATAGATCCTTAACAGATCTAGAAGTCCTCGTCAACAACAAGAAGCCGCTCATCAACATTTATTGCTTTATTCTTCTTGTTGTTAACTTCCATTAACTATAGTTACGCACGAATTAAATATCTTGTATTTACGATATTTAATTCCCTAGACAAACACAAGTCAATATTTTGTACACGATCCATTAGGGATATTCTTTGTAATTGATCTAAGTGGAAAACATAGTGCACAATTTAAATCAAGGTTGATCCTTGGTGGTGGGCGTAGCACTCATTATAGTGTGAACCATCCCAAAATACTTGTGTTATTTCCTCTTGTCTGTCTATTACTTGAACTGCTTAGTTTCATTGTTTATATTATCCATTTCAGTGAGAACTTAAGTAATCGTAAAAGGTCTAGGTAGTCCTTATCGGCACTGAACAACTTTCTTGAAAGTCTTCCGCTACTTGATTCTTTTCATAGATTGCAAGTAACTTTCAAGGAACTTACTTAAAAGTTTTAAAGTGTTAATAAGCTATTCAACCCCCCTTCTAGCTTATTATTGTGCTCATTGGGACCCACAATTGGTATCGAGCCTTACTCTTGAAAACAAGTTTTTCCAAGATTAAACTCTTGAGAGATACGACATAATGGCACAAACACACTATATCTGCCTACATCTAATGCTAACCACGTCCCAATATTGGACGAAGGTCATTTTGATGTATGGAAGGATAAAGTAATGAGATTCATGAACTCTATTGACAACGGAGTTATGGAAATGTGTCACCGCAGGTCAACATGTACCAATGAAGGCAAATCTTCTAGCCTCCATCGCGGGAACCTGCGAAAAGAAGAATCGAATGGACGAGAATGGACAGAGGGCGATAGGTAGAACTTGACAAAGCAGAACAATATAATCAAGCAAAGCAATCAGATATAATCACCGACTCTCTAGACACAACCACCTACCCGAAAGAGATGTGGGAAGCTCTTGTAGAAACTACTTGAAGGAGACCAAGACACAAGAGACAAATGTGGGAAGCTCTTGTAATACTTGGAAGGAGACCAAGACACAAGAGACAGAGAAAATATACATACATCCAGCCGGTTTGATTCTTTCAAAAAGGATCCTAAGGAAACCTTGAGACAAGCATATGATCGATTCGGTGAGGTAATAAATAGTTGCTTTTCTCTTGGTAAAACGATGACAAAAAGGAAATGAACATGAGGTTTCTAGGCTCTCTAGGTAGCTTATGGCATGTGAAGACCACGGCTATGAAAGAATCTAAGAACTTAAACGAGATGACTCTTCGTAGTCTCTACGCAAGTTTAAAGGTTTATGAACTTGAAGTTAATCAAGCTCTAGAGCAAGACAAACAGTTCGAGCGTGTCTTTGCCACCATGGTCCAAGAAGAAATCATTGTTGAAAACAAACCTTCTACTTCCTCCGTGAAAATGATTTTTTATCGATGAACAATTTGCTATGTTTGTTAAGCGTTTTACGTTTTAAAAAATTTGCAAAATATGGAAGGAAGAACACTCACCAACAACCTTTCGGGAAGATTGGTGAAAGCTCATCTAAGGAAGAGCTTGTGTGTTATAACGTAAAAACACGGTCATTTTGCCTCATTTGCCTCAAATGTCCTATGTCCTAAGCCAAAATTTGAAGCATACCGAAAACCCACTTTTAGAAAATTTCAAAAACAAAAGGGTATGTTGGTGAAGATTTCAAAACAAAAGGGTATGAAGACAAACAGGTTGAAGACAAACAGTTCATGGTTTGAGACCGATTCGAGGAAGAGGAGGAAGAGGATTGTGAGCAAGCTAACATATGCTTAATAGCTCATGATTCATGTCCTACCTATGACTCGAAAATGAAGTTGTAGTTTCACCAAGTCCCTTGGACAAAAATGAAACCAACAAAGGATAGCTTCAAGATGAGGAAGAACTTCTTAAGGATAATCGGGATATGCTTGAAGAATTTAATTCCTTTAGAGTAGCCTATGTTAAAGCGGCCAAGAACTCGTGAGAAACTTACCGGTGAGAAATCTTTGATGGCGGTGAGATTCAAACTCTCAATAGCATCAACAAGAGAATATCAAATCGAAGGAAGAAAACAAATTTCTTCATGAAAAAATTGGTATCTGAGCACATCAAAGGACTTGACCTAGAGAAAATTGCCTTGCAAAAGACAATTGACTCCTGGAATAGCTCCAAGGATGCGTTTGAAGAAATCCTTATAAGCCAAAAATCTAGCAATGATAAAACAGGCATAGGATATTCAGATGTGTCTCTTCCGACAATCTCTTCAGTCAAAGAGAAAGGTGAATCCTCCGAAACTGCTAATGATATATCTTTCTCTAAACAGACATTTGGAAATATAGGGAAACAAGGCCTTGGTTATTCAAGTGTTCCTTACGTTTACCCTAAAGCTCAGAAAGGAAAAGCCAAAATGACTGATTCAAATGAGAAACCTGAGAAGGTAACGGTAGAGAAAGAGAAGTCTACCGGCAACGACTATGCCAAGGCAAAGTCTGCTGACGGTAGACCTACTAAACCTCTACCGGTAACTATCAAGTTTGTCTATGAAACAGGCAAAGCTCCTTTACCTGTTGAAGGTAAACTTAAAGGTATTCTACCGAATCCTCCTGAAAAGGTTTTCAACAGAAAAGCTAAAGCTAAGTCTGTTGGTAACCTACCAAGGAAGATTCGAAAGAAACCAATTAAGTCTACCGTCAACAAGCAAGCTGAACCAAAAATGGATATCAAGAAAAAGAATAATCATAAGCACTCTTCAGTTGAAGACTCTAACAGTTCTCTGTGGACTTTCCATTTATGTCATTCTTGCCATTGCTTAGGCCATCTGGCACCAGAATGCCTGCTAAGGTTCACCCCAAGATCTGAGAGACCTAGTTCTCTCAAGGTCAAGCAGGTATGGGTTGCAAAAGGTTGCTAATCCTTAGGACCCAAAAGAAAATAAAGGGTACCTTGTTTGCTTTAACTTCTTTTCAGGAATGCTTCATGGCTATAGAATCGAAAACAAAGACATCCGGTACCTAGACAAGGGTCGTTCAAGGCACATGACTGGAACGTAAGTCTTCTTACGATATAGGCTGAAGCAAAAGGACCCACGGTTATTTTCGGAGACAATGCAAGAGGAAAGACAATTGGATATGGCTCAATTACTAGAGGAAGTCTCTCCATCAACAAAGTTTCTCTAGTAAGTGGTTTAAAGCACAATCTTCGAGCATATCACAGTGCGACAAAGGACTTCTATGCCAATTCAATTCAAACCAGTGCCTCATCAAAGACAGTGAATCGTGCTCTACAATACTGATCGGCAATAGACAAGGAAACGTCTATGTCGTGGACTTAAATCTTCTAGGGAGATTCTCAAACCTGTGTCTAGTAGCCAACAATGTTCGTAACAACAGCTAGCTATGGCACAAGCGTCTCAGTCACCTTAACTTCAAGCACCTCTCCAAGCTCTCCAAAAATGGGCTTGTCAAAGGTCTACCTACGGTGTCTGCCGATCATGACAGAAGTTGTAAAGCTTGTCAATTAGGAAAACTTTCCAAGTCTTCCTTCAAAAGAAAGTCTTATTGTCAACAAGCACCTCTTCAACTACGCATATGGATCTCTTTGGACCTATTACAACAGCCAGTATTTCGGGAGACAAGTACACACTTGTAGTAGTTGATGACTACTTTAGATTCACTTGGATTGAAACTATGACATCTAAAGATGAAACGTATGATCTAGTCACTGCACTTTTTAGAAGACTTCAAACTCAAAAGCTTGAAGACATTTGTGACATAAGATCAGACAACGACACTGAATTCAAAAACAATGGTGTAGAAAAGTACTGCGATGACCATGGGATCGGCCACAACTTCTCTGCCGCCGGTACTACTCAACAAAATGGTGTAGCTGAACGGAAGAACTGTGACGACCCGACCCGGATCCCAAGACGGAATCCCAAGGTCGTGCCGCCAGGGAAACAAATACAACACACAAGTAGCAAATAATGGGTAGGGCCATAACGGCGATACGCCAACGACTCAAAACATACGCGGAAGCAAAATATAATATAACAGTGGCGCCCGAGCTAACAAGCTCAAACTAAAAACAACCAAAGAGATAATTAATCTCTCGGTCCAAAAATTCGATTCGCGTACCGCAACATTGGGCACGTGAAACAAACTCCCTGTTATGCAATTCAAATATATAGCATAATAAAACCAAGTCATCGGCGAAGCTACGGCCGGAACCCAACATTAACTAAGTCTAAGACTCTAGTCTAACAACTCAACGGCTAAAAACATGCCGGAGAACAAACATAATATTTAACTAGCAATGTAACATGCTAAACATAATCACCAATTAACCAAGCGCGACTAAAACCAGTCGGCTACCAACAACATAAGTACTAACAATTATAAGTACTAACAATAAGAAAACATGTGGAGATATAACCATAAATATACATCAAGCACGACTTCTACTTGTCGGCTACCAAAAGAATAAACTAACAACGCAATTACAATATACAATCACATTAAGGTTTGCTACCCAATCATGAAGTTTACATAACTTCATCTTCCCAACGACCTCACCAAAAACAAAATAAACATCTAAGTAGCAACCTTGCCAAAAGAATTCTGTGTCAAAGCAACCTTCTCGATTTACTTGGATCCGCTCGCACGGCTCGGATCTAGGGAAAAACAACCAACAAATAAAAGTAAGTCACAATGACTTAGTAAGTTACTAACCATAACTTCCTACCATGGCATAATGCTCAATCATAAAATTATATCATGCTATCGTCATGAAATAACCGTATATAAAATCATGTTATGGCATCCATGCTCAACATTAAATAAATATGTTATCATTAACGTATAACATCTCATCATAGATCCATGTCAAGGCATTTTAGTCTTAACAATAATGGTTTATACCCTTGGCATAAAACAACATTCCAATAATGTTCATGTGATAGCATATATGCTTAACAACATTAATCAATATGTTATCTATCAAGTATAACATGTAAGAAACCAAAACAAACACCATATCATATCCAATTCACTACGCACGTTATTCACTTAAGCACTTGTGAAACAATTCATATATAAGGGATATGATACCATTACCCAAATTCCTCAAAACCCTGTGTCGCTCCTGCAAAAACACGTGCAAAACCCTTAAGTGCCCTCGATATCCCTCTCGTAGATATCGACGTCCCCGACACAGTTTCCGCTCGAGTTCCATAGTTATCAAAGTCATGTGTATTACTACAACTAAGATAAACTACTTCCCCACCGTGGCCATCGATGGAGGGTGTGTGCAAACCGAAGACGGCGATCCATCGCGATCACGAATCCCACAATTCGTGAAGACGATGTATCGTCCCACCAAAGACTCAACAGACCGACGCCAGCTGGACTCAAAACCCAAGCACAAGTAATATATACTCATATGCTCATAACAAGTAGGTAAACACTCTACTATCAAGCTAGTCATGCAATTCATCCACAACTAGCATAAATATCACAACCGAGAATCATATAAGCTCTCATAATCAAGTGTGCTTCACACACTTCAAAACTTCTTGGAGGCTCGACCTCCATGAATTCTACCCAAAATTCCGTAGGACTTAAGATTATAGTTCCTAGGATTCATACTAACCCAAAGGTTGACTCCGTTGAGTCCAATCTAAACTTTCCGAAAATTCAAGGAATAGAAGCATAGGCTTCAACATCCCACTATGTTCATATCTATCGCCAAAACCATAATCCCAATGATCAATAAACTCATATAAACCCAACTAAATAATTAACAATGCAACTTAGAACAAATTAGCCATCTTGTGCATAATTTCACTCAAGTCACTATACCAATCATAATCTTCAAATCATGATTAAACTACACAACATGGTTTAGTATACTCTATTAAGCATATAAAACATATTAATCAAGCTCACATCAATAATTGGCAAGCTAGAACAAGAATAGGGCAAAACACCCTCCAAGTATCTCAACCAAATCAACTTCAATACTCATGGATAATCAACACAACTAAGTTCAATAGACTAGTTAGAACATGAATTTCACATAATCATGGTCTCACATAGGTCAATCAAGTTCTATCATAAATTTGTAAACCTAGGGTTCATGCATCTTCTATAAACCCTAACAATGGCTTCCATTGACCTCAAATAGCACAAATGGTTGTTTCCCTAGGGTCAATGGAGCCCAAAAATCAAAGGAAGAGAGGTAGAACTTACAAAAACTCAGCCCTACAAACTGAAATTTGGTGCCCTAGAGATGATGTCTTCTCCTCAACTCTTTCTCTTCAAACTCGCGGGTTGAATGGGGAAGAAGACTCCCAGCTATGGCTTCCAAGCTCAAGCCTTTCAATCTCCCTAGAATCGCCCCCTTTCAGCTCTCTCACAGGTTTCCTGGACTGCTCGCAGAAGACGCAAGAGAAAAGTCGCGTACTGCCTTGGCCAAAAAATGAGAGAATGAGCGGCTGATTTGATTTATATATGGGGGATTAATTCACTAATCAATTCACTAATTAACCCCTAAATCTCCTAATAGATGTTTAGGACTAGGATTAGGCTAAGTAAGTGGGTTTAGAATAGGTTTAAAATGGGTTTAAATGGTTAAATTTCGGACAACGCATAAGAAATTGCAAAATCCCGAAATTCTGGATTTAGACCCTTGCGGTCGCTTGGGGGGTAGGTGATGCGACCGCATCACTTGGTATTTCAAAGATTCCCTTTTCTTGTTTCCTTGCTCGGTCCCGACTCCCCGCATGCAATCTCGAGTCCTTCCAAGCCAAAAATGGTCTACAATTCAACCTTAATATCCTCCAATCAGTAACCAAAACAATCAAGCCTCAAACCCCAACACAACAAGGCCAAGACTCAAAGTAACTCTCCGAGGCAAACCAAAAGTCTCAAGAGACAACGAAAAGTCAAGCGAGAGCGGTATCGCTAGAATCAAACTAGCAACCAACCGACAATGCAACAAGCATCTAACCAATCTCCAAGGCATGTAAATGATGTTATAAATGCCTTCTAACAATAATCCATGTGATAACCACATAAAACACAAACCCGAGACTCAAAGCATCTCGCGAAAGAAAAATGCATACGTGCATCTCAAACAACGTCAACGATCATGCTAATGACTCTAAACATATACGGGAGCTAAATGAACATATTTATGATGATTATAAGTGTATGAATCCATGCATATCACAAGCAAGCAACATTTCAGGGTTTTACATGCTCCCCTACTTTAAGGAATTTAGCCCCTAAATTCTTACCGTAGTCATCAAACAAATGAGGATACTTCTCTCGCATCTCCAACTCGGTCTCCCAAGTTGCTTCCTCGATCTCATGATTCTTCCAAAGAACTTTCACCAATGGAATTCTCTTGCTCCTCAAAACTTGCTCTTTCGTGTCAAGTATCTTCACGGGCTGCTCAACATAAGACATATCCGGCTGAAAAGTAATCTCCTCGTACTCAAGAACATGGGAATCATCCTTAAGATATTTCCGAAGCATAGACACATGAAATACATTATGAATCTCCGACAAAGACGGCGGTAAAGCCACCCTGTATGCCAAACTCCCAACTCGCTCCAGGATCTCAAAAGGTCCAACGAACCTCGGTGATAATTTCCCTTTCTTCCCAAATCTCTTGGTACCCCTTCTAGGCGATACCTTAAGAAACACAAAGTCTCCAACCTGAAATTCCAAATCTCTCCTTCTATTATCCGCATAACTTTTCTGTCGACTTTGAGCGGTGAGTAATCTATCTCGAATTATCTTCACACTCTCAACAGACTGCTGAACAATCTCTGAACCCCATAATTTTGCTTCTCCAACCTCGTCCCAGCAAATAGGAGATCTACACTTCCTCCCATAAAGAGCCTCATACGGTGCCATCTCGATGCTCGATTGGTAACTATTGTTGTACGCAAACTCCACCAAAGGAAGGTGTGTATCCCAACTCCCCTTAAAATCGATCGTACAAGTCCGTAACATATCCTCAAGTATCTGAATCGTTCTATCGGACTGTCCGTCCGACTGAGGGTGAAAAGCTGTGCTAAAGTTCAACTTGGTCCCCATAGCTTCTTGCAAAGCCTGCCAAAACCTCGATGTAAACCTCGGATCTCGGTCTGAAACAATACTAACTGGAACCCCGTGCAATCTAACAATCTCCTGCACATACAATGCCGCTAACTGACTCAAAGAATAAGTCATAGCAATCGGAATAAAATGAGCCGACTTTCGTGAGCCGATCAACCATAACCCAAACAGCATCAAAAACTCTACGAGTACGTGGAAATCCCGAAACAAAGTCCATCGTAACATGTTCCCATTTCCACTCCGGAATATCCAACGGCTGTAACAACCCCGCAGGTCTTTGATGTTCCGCCTTCACCTGCTGACAAGTGAGACACCTCGACACATAATCTGCTATCTGTCGCTTCATGCCACTCCACCAAAATTGTTTCTTCAAATCCCTATACATTTTCGTACTCCCCGGATGGATAGTATACTTCGCTTTGTGAGCCTCATCCAACACAAGCCGTTTTACATCTTCAACTGAAGGAACACAAACTCTACCTTTAAAAGTCAAAATACCATCTTGGTTCATCGCGAACTCATTCTCCTTATTCTCACTCAAACCATCAATAATTTTCACCAACTCTGGATCTTTCTTCTGAGTCTCCTTAATTCTCTCCAATAAAGCTGGAATAGCCCGCACACTAGCAAATAATACTCCATGATTAACCTCGCTAGGATTCCAATCACGAACATCTTCCAACATTTTCCATTCCCGCATCATTAAGCATGACAAGTGTACTTTTCTACTCAAAGCATCTGCAACAACGTTCGCCTTCCCCGGATGATATAATATCGTGCAATCGTGATCCTTCAACTTCTCCATCCATCTCCGCTGTCTCATGTTCAACTCTTTTTGTGAGAAGAGATATTTCAAACTCTTATGATCTGTGAAAATCTCAAACTTCGAACCATACAAATAATGCTTCCACTTGTGCAAAGCAAATATAATCGCCGCGAGCTCGAGATCATGCGTAGGATAATTCATCTCATACGGAGACAACTTCCTTGAAGCATAAGCAATCACTTTCCCATTTTGCATAAGCACACATCCCAATCCTTCTTTCGAAGCATCACTATAAACAACAAAATTATCACCTCCGCTAGGCAATGCTAATACTGGTGCCGTGGTCAACCTCCTCTTCAATTCTTGGAAGCTTTCTTCACATTTATCACTCCATACAAATGCGGTCTTCTTTTGAGTCAAATTTGTCATGGGCGTAGCAATCTTCGAAAATCCCTCTATGAATCTCCGATAATAACCGGCTAGCCCCAAGAAACTCCTAACCTCCGTCACTGTGGTCGGTCTCCTCCAATTCATTAATGCCTCAACTTTGGAAGGATCCACCGCTATCCCGGCACTAGAAACAACGTGCCCCAAAAATGAAACCTCCTCTAGCCAAAAAGCACACTTGCTAAACTTGGCGTAGAGTTGCCTCTCCCGAAGAATAGACAAAACCATCCGCAAATGTTGTGCATGCTCTTCCCGAGACTTAGAATACACAAGGATGTCGTCTATGAAAACCACCACGAAGCAATCAAGAAAATTATGAAATACCCGGTTCATCAAATCCATGAACACTGTCGGCGCATTAGTTAACCCGAATGGCATCACCATAAACTCATAATGCCCGTACCTCGTGCGAAAAGCCGTTTTCGGAACATCTTCGGCTCTAACCTTCAACTGATGATACCCAAATCTCAAGTCAAGCTTGGAATAGACCACCGATCCTTGCAATTGATCAAACAAGTCATCTATATGTGGCAATGGATACTTGTTCTTGATCGTTGCCTTGTTCAACTCCCGATAATCGATGCACAATCTAAGGCTCCCATCTTTCTTCCTCACAAATAATACCGGTGCACCCCAAGGCGATACACTTGGCTTGATAAAGCCAATGTCAAGGAGCTCTTGTAACTGAACCTTCAACTCCTTTAACTCCATAGGTGCCATTCTATACGGCGCCTTCGAAATCGGTGTAGTCCCCGGCAACAACTCAATGCAAAATTCAATCTCTCTATCTGGAGGCATCCCAAAATCTTTAGAGAAAACATCCGGAAACTCACACACAACCGGCACATCTTCAAGATTAGAAGTAGAAACCCGCTTATCCACTACACAAGCAAGATACCCTGTGCACCCACGCGACAACAATTTCCTAGCCTTAAGCGCAAAAATGACGCGTAACCCACTAGGTGCATTATCTCCCAAAAATACAAAGTTAGGAACGCCAGGCAAAGCAAAAGTAACCCTTTTACTAAGACAATCCACCAATGCATGATATGTGCTCAACCAATCCATACCAAGGATAACATCAAAATCACGAAGTGGTAACACCACCAAATCCGCATGCAACACATGTTTATCCACAAGTACATCGCATGCTCTATAAATATTTGAAGCCAACAAACATTCCCCAAGAGGGGTAGATACTTCAAGCACATAAGGTAAAGACTGAGGCATAACACATAGCTTGTCAACAAAATGTGATGCAACATAAGAATGCGATGACCCTGGGTCTATAAGTACACGAGCCTCATTACCGAAAATAGAAACTACACTCCAATCACCGCAGAGACTCGTGTACTCCTCTCCGATCTAGAGCAAATACACGACCCCTCGCACCTTAGCTTTCCCATCGCTATCTCTCTTGTTCCACCTGTAGTCCGACTAGAACCTCCGATCGATTGCTCTTCAATTTAGGACAATCCTTCTTCATGTGTCCCAAACTCCACAAAGTAGTAACACTCCATTGGTGCTCCATTCTTACTCCAACATCTATCTTCTGTATGCCCAATCTTGGAACAATAAGAGCAAACCAATGCCACACTACGATCCCTCTGAGTAGATGTAGTACTAGCTCCCTTGCCACTTGACTGATTTTTCGCATGCCCTTCATAATGAGATTTGTTATTTCCTTTCTTGCGATCATTGCCTCCACTAAAATTCCCACGGTTACCTGATCCATGACTCCGCCTGTAAGACCTTAGGCCGAGAAGAACCCGAAATAGGCATAGTACGGTGCTCATCAATGTCTCTCTCAATAATGTAGGCTCTATCAACGGCCTTCCCTCTTACTCCACTTAACCGATGAGAAAGAAGTCGGCCTCGCATTCCGCCCTCAAACCCTTTACAAATTTTTGGTTCTCCTAGCCTCATTCGAATCAAATGTGTGCGAACGAGCCAACCTGAATCGGCCGAATACCGCGGAAATCTGCATACTCCCCCGCACCAAATCCAAATTCTTTCTCTTTTCTCTCGACAACTTCCTAGCATACAGGAAGCCTCAACTCTCGAACGAAGTTAGCCATATCTGTGGGACTCTATGCTTCCCAACTCTCTCTCAAAGACCGCCACTGCTCAAAGACTGCTTGAACACAACTAATACAACTTCTCTGCTCATCATCGCAACCCAATGGTGCAAATATTTTCTCCAAGTGTTCGATCCAAAGCTCGGCTTTTAGCAGTCCGGCCTCCATTAAACCGCCTCGGCTTTAACTTCACAAATTAAGCATAGAATTATCATTGTGTCTAGCCTCCGCCTCTACCTCGTACGTTCGGGGCCGTGGCTCGGCCGTGGTCTTCCTTGTTGCTCCACTCTACCAAAACCTTTTGATTCATCTCGCTCATCAAATCAAGCATGCCACGATACATATTTGCCATCGCCTCATACGCTCTTCTTCCGTGTTCAAGTGGAGGAATGTTCTGTTGATGGTTCTCGCTAAGCATTTCGCCACCGATTCTTACCACACTCCCGAACTAGCCTGCTCTAGTATCCACCATTAAACCTACAATAACACCTCCTGCAAGCACAAAATAAATTTATCACACAAACCAACCCCCAAGCCAAGCGAACCTATCCCTACCGAAAGCTAAATTTATAATCATAGCTCGATATTAATCGGTGACGACCTCGACCCGATCCCAAGATGGAATCCCAAGGTCGCAAGCCGTGTGAAAAACAAATACAACACACAAGTAGTAAATAATGGGGGCTATAACCCGGCGATACGCCAACGACACTCAAAACATACTGAAGCAAAATATAATATAACAAGGGCGCCCGAGCTAACAAGCCAAACTAAAAAACAACCAAAGAGATAATTAATCTCTGGCCGGAAGCTCGATTCGTCGCAACATTGG
>CM028381.1:19785007-19814680 GCA_013146195.2 Codonopsis lanceolata
AAGGAGAAAAAAAAAACTTAAGATCACATGTTATATTGAAAACCATGATTATAAGCTACTTTTACGTCACTATTAAGTACTCAAATAACTACCATTCTTAATTAAATATGATATATCCTTGTCAATACACACTTCTTATCTAGAAAATAACTTGATTCTGACTCCCGAAACAATCACCAAATTGTATAGATTCATAATTTATTTTTATTGTAATAAATAAAAAAGACCAATTCAGTACATTACCAAGGGAAATCCAGAATCACAGATATCTTTTCTTTTGCTTATTACACTTAAAACATAAATTGCGAAGCGAGACAAACCAAAAGAAAAAACAAACTTTTAATTAATGTCGAGATATACCATGTGTAGCATAATTTAATCCCATCAACAACAATTGCGGAATTTGCATTATGATGTCTATTAAACTAAGTGCTAATTTAGCTAATTCAAGGTTAGTCAAATCATCAAATTCAAGGTGCGACTCTAAATGGAAGAAGTTTATCAATGCCATTAAATCTCAAAAAAACATAATCTATTTTCCTCAAAGCATAGTCTAGAATTGACTTTGCATGCAGATTTTGAGGCATCGACTCAAGAACGAGGGATGAAATCTGAAAGATATAGCAAGTGTGTGAACTCTATTGTAATGCCTATTATCCAGGATGGCATTTGGAAGGTTTGGATCTTCTACCTCAAATCTCAAAAAACATATAACTCTTAGAAGTGCAAAGCAATGTTGTCTTCTTGTAGGCTAGGCATCAACGAATTACCTCAATGTGCGGAATTTCTTTCGAGAGGTCTATCGGCAAAATAGGCATATAATGCTCTCAACACGACCTAAAGCGTTTACCAAAAGTATATCGTTATATATTCAAAATCAGACTTGAAGTTAGGAGGGAGTCGAGGGACGTAAGTTCCAAGAAAAGAAGTTTGATGCTTTATGTATAACACGGTGAGAAACTACTACGACAGTGCCCTTTGTCTTTCAAGCTCTATAATTATGAGGCTCTAACCCGCAATAAATTGGAAGCTTGGAAGTCATTTCACTATAGCGATGAGAAACAAGTATTTAACAAAGCGAGAACAACTTGGATATGGAATTGTCAATACACATTTTAATGTCACTCAATCCCTCGAGAGGAACTTTTCCGTTAGACTCACTTTATGTTTATCGTAATAATGACAGAGAAAATGTGCTCGTTGTACTAGTTCAATTGCATTAAACAACTGCGTTAAACAATCATGTTTAATCGATTTTGTGCTGAAGCTTGATTAAGCTGTCCGAAATAATTACATTAAACGCTTTTGGGCGACACGAGAAAAATGTGCTCGTTGTACTAGTTTTACAATGCCCTTTTGAGGGATATAATCTCAACACGTGCTTGCCATGGGTTCTTAAGGTGGTGTCATCATCTATTTCAAGGTTTGTTCTTTGGCATTAATTTTTAATTATTATCCAAGAAGTTATTTTTTAATTATTATCCATTTCAACAGTTTGACATGAGATTCTTGATAATTTGATGCGCTCTGTCAAAGCGTATTTCTATCACCCTTGCGTGTATGCATCTCATTCGGCATAAGTCAAACACATATCTCATGCCTAGATGAATCTCAAATAACCTGCGGTCAAAAAAAAAACAAGTAACTAAACAAAACATATGCTTTATGCCACATAACAAATTAATAAAAACAGATCTTTTATCGAGAACATTGAAATCAAAAGCGGATCGATGATCCTCTAAACAAAATGACCACTAACAAAACCTAGAAAGAAAACTGTTATAAACCAAAGCTTTTCAATTTTTTCTATGTTGGAATGAATCATTGAAAATTTTGGGGGTGGAATACAAATTGCATCACCGGTAATTAGTACTTTGCTTTTTGGGAAACAAGTGAGAAGTGGAATCAAGTTCCCTTTACAGAAGCGAGGTAAGTTGGCTCTTTTAGATCTATATGCCAATGGAATGAATTCAATAGGTAATTTTACACGAGAGACGAGGTAAGTTCTCTTTTCGATCTATAGTCTATGCCAATGGAATGAATTCATTGTTGTCCAATCCCCTTGGTGTCTTCGTAGTAAGTAATTTTCTCGAATAGATTCATTTGTCCAATCCCCTTGGTGTCTTCCTGTTTATCGATAATGACATAAGCTGATTTTTTTTCTTTCAAGTGTACTTCTATCAACCTTGCGTGTATGCATCTAAGGCACCATTAAAATCAAGACTCGTAGTTGATTAACATTTCGATCAGATCACTTAAAGCACTCAAATTCTCAAAACAAATAGTCCTAGTTCCTGCAATCTGATCACTCCCAACAATCATTAAAAAACTACAAAGCTATAGTGAAATGACTGATAAGAGAATAACTCTGAATCACCACACCCAAGACTTGAGGATCAGAAACTTGGGAAAGGCGCACACTAGCAATTCTATCAAGCCAATGAGGCCCTCGAGCTTCCTGGTCATTTAAATTATGACAGAATTGAAAATATTAAGGAAGGGTAGATTCTTCCTTGGAAAGGAAAGCCAAGATACGAGCCAAAGCCAAATGCTAGGAGGAATGGAGGATAATCAGAATAGACGATGAGAAACAGGCATAACGAATCCTCTCCTACCCAAACATACTCCCATTGGGCTGTTTGCATCTACTGAGCGACCTCTTCAGCGGGCCATTCTTCCCCATGTAGGCCATTTATAAATATTCCTAGTGTCAAACACAACTTGCTTCTTTTTGTTAGTTGACATTGTTCCTCTATGATACATATTCACTTTTTTTTCTATCTTTTGTCTCTGTTTCTCCCTTCCTCTATATCTTAATTCTACAAAACTTCAGATTTTACAAATGTTGAATGATCCCAATTCGGGTGTTTGGGAAGCAGCTATTTCGTGCATTGAGGTGAGCAAAACACTTGGTATAACTGTTCTTGTTATATTCCTTTCAAGCTTATTCCCTTGAGTTATGATTTCTTTGAAGTTGATAACCAAAATATTGTCTGTATTGTCAGCGTTCTACAACTCTATGCATTTTATACCCTCAAGTAATAGCATCCAGATTATAATATGGCACTGGACCTACAGTATGGATAGCAACAAATCCAAAAAGCACCATAAACGTCTCTAAAACGATGGCTGATATAATGAACTAAGCTGGCTGGCTTAAATTAATGTTAAGCATATAAAATTTCTGAAGACTATGAAATCAAACTTGACTTTTAAGCATCCATTGCAGCATAAGTATTTTATGAGTAAACAGCCATGTGACAGTAATTAATAGATGAAATGAGAATTGCATATATTATAAACCTGTCGGCTGCTTATCCGTTGTAATAGTAATTATATATTTTGCATTTTTTTTTGGTCACATGATATGATATATAATCAGATTGAACTCGCTATTCTTCCACATCTCTCATCTGTTTCCTTACCCACCAAAAGTGAGTCGCCTTTGAGAGCTCGACTTTTGTTTCTCTGATAGGGTGTCAGGGACTTTCCTTAAGCAAGCATGAATGCGTTAGTTGCAACAAACGAAACTTCAATTTGCCGGCTAAATTGCTGGGATTGGACTCGAAGCTCGAGAAGAGTTTTCTCATCCCATTTAGGGAAATCAAGGTTCTTAGTGATTCACTTGAAATGATGTCTGTCTGTCTATCTAATTATTTTCTCACACAACCATATATTGCCGTTCTTGGTTTGTGTGTACCATATATTAAACTTGAAATGATATCTATCGATACCCCTGGATTAGTTGCTTGGATTTTTTCATAAAACGTGCCATCTTATTAGTTGTGGTCATGGCAACCCTTTTTGGACAATCTGCGGGTTGAGTGTACCATTCCAAAGGATGATGGCACATTGGCATCTTTTGTTGGATTCGGGGTTCGGCATGACAATGCCCGAGGGCCCATTAAGGGAGGAATCAAATATCATCCTCGAGGTTTTTCACATTCAATTCTATGAAACCCTTAAAGTATAAGAGCATATTAGCCACACCGTTCGTCATAATATTTCCCCTCCTTCCCACGATTTTGTCGCCAGTCTTCTTGACATGGCTAATCTTACTATTCCTTTCCTTGAACACAAAACTTTGTAACCACTTCCAAATCAAAGATTACGCTCTCCAAACTTCTAACACTTTCTTAATTATGTATAGGTTGATCCGGATGAGGTCAATGCTTTAGCACACTGATGACATGGAAAACCAGCTGTGGCAAATATACCTTATGGTGGAGCTAAAAGAGGGATAGGATGTAATCACGGGGAATTAAGCATATCGAGCTTGAGCGACTTACCGAGTTTTCACACAAAAGATACATGATCGATTGGAATCCACCAACGTTCCCGCACTGATATAGGAACTAATTCACAGTCGCAAAGATTTATAGCGATTCGAGTTACTCTAATGCAGGTTCTAGCTTTTAGTAGTTAGTAAACAAAAGAAACATGCAGTAATGCAGTTCACCACACGTCTTTATATCTTTCAATCACCTTCAGCTTATACCCTCAAGTAATTATGCATTTTTTTATATCTTTTTTTTTTACTTTTTTTTTATACATACTCCCTTAGTTACGGAGATTCATTGACCAACTCGTGAGTCAAGTAGTAGATTAGCCCTCTCTCTTAACATAATGACTTTACCCATCTATTAGTTGCAATGTGGTGGGATTCTCACCAATCAAGCAGTGTGTATTCATGTTAAATCTAAGTATACCCATTTGTAGACTACCTAACAAGACAAGCAACACCTCACACACACAAGTTTCATATGTATCCAAACACAAGTTTCATATGTAAACAACTAAGAAATAAAATAAGGTAGAATCAAGATTAATCACATAACTATCATAATTAATCTGGAAATTATAAAAGTTCCCAAACAACACCCTAACTAATTACCCCCAAAAACATGAATCTCAAGAGAGCGATTCAAGAGAGAAGGACAGAGACAGATGCTAATAAAACGATAGAGAGAAAGAGAGAGAGAGAGAGAGAGAGAGTTGCTCACAGAAGGTATATCGTAACAACCTAGCAACGAGATTTCACGAAGATGGAGAGTCTGTCATTTGCGAAAATCTTGTTAAAAACTAGGGCACAGTGCAAGCTAGCTAGATTAGGGCACAAATAAGGGAAGAAGAGATTGCTTACCAAAGGAAATCCCAAGCAATCGCAGTAGCAATTGGACAAAGAGGGGCACAAGTTAGGGAAGAAGAGAGAGAGGCATGCCTACCAAAGGAAATCCCAAGCAGCTGACAGCATCAATTTCGCGAAGAGAGTGAAAGAGAAAACTTAGTCCAAAAATTTTCAATAAGAGACGGAGTGGGAGGGAGCAACCGCGGGAAATAAAAATTTGTGGCGCGCATAAATTTTTTAGGGTCAGAAATCATAGCATTTAGGACCGTACCAAAATTAATTATTTGGGAGGGGAAAGTGGGATGGTGTACCAAATACATACAACTAACTCCTCCTTTCCAAAACAGGGTATTTGGGACCCTTTTTTGGCCCTCCCAAATAACAGGGGTCACAAATAGTAGCTTTTCTTGTAGCTTTGAATAGCTCTAGTCAATTACCTATTTGTTTTATAAGGAAACCTAATTTTAACAGTATAAGGAAACCCATAAGAAAAGGTTACCAAAATAAATGACAGCCGTAGGATGATAGTACAAAAATTAAATTCTGACCTCTGAATAGCCCTAGTCAATTACCTAGCTTCTTTGTAATATAGATTTCAAAATACGTGTGTAATTAGTAAAAACTAATTAGAGGTTAAGATTTATTTTTTATCAAATTCCTACTGTATATATTTACTCTTAATTCCAAGCGTGAAAGGTTATTAGAGCATCCACAATGGTTGCACCCTAAAATGCCCTTTATATAATAGCATCCACAACAACCACCCTCAATTTCACTCCCTAAACACCTCGTTTTCTGTTCCAGTTACACTTTTTCAACACTCTATAAAAGAATTCACTCCAATAAGCACACTTTACACACCCTCTAAATATCTCAAATCTCTTCATCTCAACTAACAATTCTAACTACCAATATATTTCACCTTGTTATTTCTATTTTTCTCACGACAATCGGAATGCGATATTTTAAATTTTAAATTTATTTTATGTGAAAAATATTATATTTTTAATTATTTCAATTAATTTTATCTAAAAATATATGTCAATCAAATGAGCAATTTATGGTCCCATAACAAATGATTACTTTTGTTGACAATATTTCGCAGTTAATTCAAAATTTTCATATTAATATTAATAAAATATATATCTTTCTATTTGATTGATAAAGTTACAATGATAAATGTGTGAAGTTATTTTTAATTATATATACTGGGATGTTTTTAATCAATAAAATTTGTTAAAGCATGGAAAATTAAAATAGGGACAAATAGCCTTGTGATTCTATTGGCCAACCAAGCTTTAAAATTTGTTGGAACAGAAAACATTAAAAAAAAAAAAACAAGTTCCTTCAACCTTTGAAAGAAATGAAGATAAATAGATAAACAACAATTTGAAATACATTGCAACTCACATCAACATTTATAAAAGAATACACATAATATGATTGTATTTTCAAATATTTCCATTTAACTTACAAACAAACTATATTGAAAACTTCATGTAAAAGATAAAAAAAAAAGAATGTTGTCATGATCACCTTTTCAAGGCTGAAATCGACTCGAAGCGCATGATGGAGTCTCATTCCGCACATCTTGGTGACCAACCAGTGTCTACTTACTCTGTATAAGAGTTTCGTTGCTCATTGCTAATTCAATATCATACACTCACTACAAGAAAAAAAAAAGTATTTGGGTCGCTCAGAAACCGTCCCTAAAAGTTTGTTTGCCGTCCCTAATAGTATTTAGGACGACCATAAGGATAGCAAAAGAGGACCTTAAATAACATGGGTCCTAAATGTTTTAGGGACACGACGATCCGTCCCTAAAGGTTTTTAAGGACGCTAGTTTTACCGACCCTAAAACGATTCAAAAAGTTATCATTTTTTGGCGGGAAAATGATATAGACAAACATTTTCCGTCCAAAATGTTTTGGCGCCAAAAATTCTAGCGGGAGATACTTGATAATATTAAAGGGTATATTGCAAAACACTAATTTCTTATATTGCTATATGCTTGTTTCATTGCTCATATACATAATACATCAACAAAATTCATTTATATCATACACTAGAACGTTGTACATTAAGTTGATAACAAACAAACGTTTTAGTAAGAAAAATTATGAATAAAAAGATGATCACTACATCAGCAAATTAAATTTGATTGTTTATCAAGGTAATCAACGTCTACAAACAACTTCTTTAAATATAAGATTATCGTCTCAAGTTTAAATTCTAAGCTAGCTAATAGATAATATAAAAAAAAGGCTCTTGATGATTTCTTTTGATCAATTTGCTTTGAACAACACCTTGCGCTATTCCCAAATAATCTGGAAAAATAAATAAAATAAAACAAACAATTAAAGTCAGGTGTGTTAAAGTGTAAAGGGTAAAAATGAAATATATCAAGTTAATAGCAATTACAAGAGTTTGATTCTCGAAGATCATAAACAAGACTTCAGGTTGTTTGTTTTGTTGTATTCCTTTCAAGATATTATAGATTTTCTCATAAAAGAAAGGTTTAAATCTCAATTTGGTCACCCTACTTTCGGCCAAAATTCATTAAGCTCACTCTACTTTTTTTTTTTCTCAATTTAATCACTCTACTTTCATATAATTAACACGTTCATCACTCCATCCATATATTTGGATGGAAAGTTTAATTTTTTTAGGAAGATCAAAAAATACCCTTACTAAATTTGGGGATTTTGAGGGTCTCCTTCTCCTCTCAAACATAATTTCTTATTGTGTGACTTGAATTTGTCAACACACCTTTTAAAGGTAAGGGGAATTATTATATTTTCAACGATTTCCATCCAACTTAACTAACGGAAATGACTCTAGTGACCTTATTGACTTTCGAAGCCAAGTAGAGTGATTAAATTGAGGGGAAAAAAAGTAGAGTGAGTTTAATGAATTTTAGCCGAAAGTAGGGTGACCAAATTGAGATTTAAACATAAAAGAAATGATGAGCAATAAAACTTGTTCTTACTTCATCTTGTTGTTAAAAGAAATGAAAAACTCTATCAACATCGGTCAACCACCAAAGGGAGATAACTATCATGCATGTAATAAGTGTGTTAGTATGAGAGTTTCTAGTACATTCAATGGATCTCATTAGAAGGCAAGCAACTGGAACATAATTCTCATTTTACTCAAATGTTTTAACAATGACAGGTTTCTAGACAACATAAACTCAAGTCATGAAGTTAGTCTCACACTATATCGAGCCACACAGTCATGGAGTAAGGTTGGGCCTCGAAAGCTATAAATGAAGATAGTTAAGGGTTTAAACTTCTAACTTCACTTGAAATAGAACATAAAGTCTAGATTTTATTTTGTTTAAAGTCTTCAGTACTAATATATACAAAACAATTTAAAAGTAGCAAAGCAACAGGTATAAGTTTTATCCCTGGCCTCTTTTTTGGGATAATATCTTCCGTACTAGACTATAAAAGTATAAATAATGGTAATGACAAATAACAGTTGCAATAATTGCACTTTGCTGAGGATTGATTCCAACACCGTCAGGAAAAAATAAACAAATACCAATCAATATGTACGGATTAGAAGCTAAGTGAACTGACCCAAGTAAATGTACTTGGAGGAGATAACTAGTAAAATATAAAGAAACTGAAAAATCGTGGCATTTAAACTTGAACTATTTTGTTTTTTGAAGGTCACTTGGACTCAAGTAAATCCATGCTTTTGAGGAAGATATCAAACCATCTTTAAGGGAAGAACTTAACTCGACCAATCCACATTAAAGCTACTTCAGAGAGGGGAGGGTAATATGTCACTAATACCTAACCATAATTTTGGGAAGAGAAAGTAAAGTAGCTAGTTTCAGATGTGACAATTGGCCTTAAAGAAATGAGACATAAGATGCTTCATTTTCTGCATCTTACATCTTACAGTCATAGGATAGTTTTATAGCTAACTATAACTTTGGAAGGATACATAAAGAGTACTTTTTTATGAGATAAGTGGCCTTGATCCATTAGGCAGGGTGTGTTATATTACATAATTAGCTTCATTACTTAAAAGTTGAGTAATATTCCTAACAGAGGTAAGAGGAGGACCTTGAGCAAGAAACTCAACTCCACTCGGCCTTCATATCGCTAGAAATTGCAATATCTCACTTTGCCGAGGATTGATTCCAACAGTTTGGACAAAATAAAAAATACCAGTCAATATTTACTAATTAGAGAAGAGACTTACCTAAAATTTATATCAAAATCTAGAGGAATGGATAATCATAATAATAAGTTACACAGATGCAGAAATGAACTATGAAGCTTCACATTCTCTAGACACCAAATGCGTTAGAATTAACCTCACTTTGCTAACTTCCCAATACAAAATGGCAACCGAGTTAGAATTAACTTCCCTTTGCTACTCTTATAAAGAAACAGATAACAGAGATAAAGGGAAAAGTCTTACCTATGTTGGTGATGATCTAAACTTTTACGTTATTCAGATGGAGAAAGCCTCGGGATAACTATAAAAGCAACTAATTGATCCTTATAGCTATGAATGGTTCACCCTGGGCCTTAAATAAGTCTAGAATCCACCTCTAACCAATTGCAGTAGAATCCTTTTTCCTATGAAGTAGGCGCTGCAGTAAAGATTTTATTCAGCAAATCCATATCTCTAGTAAGAATAGTAAGACTGTCATTAGCAAGACTACAAAGGAAAATTAAATAAGAAAATTAGTATATTAATGTAGACTCCATTCTAAACTAACAGCAACATCACCATTCTAACAGAAAATCCATATCTCTATATTTGCCTTGATAAACTAACAGCAGCATCACCATTCTAAACACCATAGACACTACCTAAGAAACAAGGTGGCAGTGCAGTCCACTTCAAACCAATGCCAAAACCACACCACAAGGCCAAAAAATACATATAAAGTATGCATGGAAAGGTCTACGAGTCTACTTTCTATTCCAATTTACAGATCAATATTTCAGTATCTCTAGCCCAAGTTATGTTCAAAACAGTAACATGTGTCCAGAAACAACTTCCGAACAGTCACAGTTTTTGGCTTCCAAAACCATCTCCAAACTCTCTCCAAATCAACCTATTTTCACAAGGGTTCAATCCCAACCTAAATTAGGTATACCAAGGTTGAATTAGGGAAAGAAATGGACCAATCTAAGATCATTTGATAGGTCAAAACCTATGGCAAAAATTGCTAAAACGCAAGGCTGTCCAAGAACTTAGCAGAATTATGCCAACTTCCAATTAAATCTGGTACTGATCCATGAGGCCAAAAATTACAAATAAGGTACCATTGGAACGCTCAAAGACTTATCTTTCTAACAAAACAAACGGAATGCGATTCCACTAACTCTACAGAAAGTTATGATACTTCTAGTAACAAGTGTCCAAACAACACATTAAGAGTTAGAATGATTTCAAATTCAAACAACACTAGTGCACTGACAATAGTGCAGAAACTCATATATGACTTCAACTTTCATAGAGAGGCTTGCAAAAACCAACAGGTTTGAATCGAATGATTGGAATCACTCTATGAATAATTTCTAGAAGCATACTCAAACAATAATGCAGAGAAGGACTTGGTGGCTACCTGATGATAATTTCAATTCCATAACATATATGGCATTGAACTTGGGCCATAACCTAAATAACAATTCAAGTACTTATAGTCCGTCTCCGGCAAAAGAAAAGAAAAATTGATTTAATCATAATTAAGTCTGAAATTGTTCAAAATGAGTTGGTCGATGGTACTCTTACCAAACTTCATCATGAGTGTTGCCTTGCATCCTTTGAACATGCACTGCCTTGGAAATCCCATTTTGATTCTTATTATTCAAATTCCTTCTTTCTCCATTGGAGCTTCATACTTGCCCATTAGTTGTGCTTCAATTTGTTCTTTGGACTGTAGACTATCATCCCATTCGTCTCCCATCTGTCACAACATTCATATTGTAGAATGTGAGTGTCCCGGAGGGTGTGATGTGTCTTTGGGGTAAAGAGTTAGGCGTGACACGTTGCTATCAAAGAACCTCAAAGAGTGTAGGATCAGGTGGAAGCCAAGACTGATCAAACAAAGAGAAAGAGGGCAAAGGCTGATGCCAGGGAGTTCTCTCTCTAGTACTCACTAAGTTCTCAATCAAGTGAATTCTATCAAATGATTATCGATCCTCGAAAATGAGGTTTTCACCTCTATTTATAGTGAATGCAGGATGACACGTGGAATATTCCCAGCTAGGTGTCATCATCCTATTGATCATGCAATGATCATAAGACAAGTGTCCCATAAGTGGGGACCACAATCGCTCTTTCTCTCTTAGTGATCGGGTCACGCGTCGCACGTGCGTGGTATCGCATGCGTACAACGGGTGCGACTTTCTCTTGACTTCAGCCACCAAACCAATAACCCCGAGGTTCCCAAAAACCGGCTCGGTCTTTTAAGGGTTCATGGACCCTAGACCTGCCGTTGCACTTAGAGTAAATCACCGGTAGTGCCTAGCCGGGTCATCCTTGACGGATGTAAGTGCTAGCGGTAAGTTGTTGCCCACCTTAGGCGTAGAGTTAGTTCCTTGGAACCCTAATATTCATAGATCGGGGCTCTAAGGCCAACTCGATTCTCGTAGGGTCGAGCAAGATGTCATCTGACGGACGGGCGTTTTGACCCTCGGCCGGTTGCTCGTGGAGACCATTAATAAAGCAGTGCGCGTAGAGGGCATCATTACCCTTAGACTAAAAGCACTCAACCTCGGCCCCCCTTTAGGCTATTTCCCGGAGCCTAGTACGTTCTCGTACGATAGGTCTTAGTTCGGGAAAACTAGGTAATTACGTGGCAATCACCTAGAGTGACGTGGCATAATCCCTACTACATTTGTCCCCTTGTGTGGGAAGCGTTACGAAGTAAGGGTTTGCACGCATAAAATTCCATAGTCGAACGCTCTTGCTCAACCTGGTTACTCATAAAATTCCATAACCGAGCATTCTTGCTCAGCTTGGTTACGGCTAAAATTCCATAACTGAATATTTTTGCTCAGCTTGGTCATATGATACTCCCATTGCGATCACGAAATATCCTAGCTTGAAATATTTTCGAAGCTTTTCTTTTTGTTTGTGTTTGTTTTTTTTTAAATTTCCCTTGGAAGATTTAGTTTAGATTGTCCCCTTGAGATTCATTTACCTTAGTAATTCTTCACCTGTTGTCCCCTTGCGTGTGGACATTCACTTCTAAGGGTGTCCGCAAGCAGAATCAAAAGAATTGCTTAATGTATGAGCTTGAAGGAGCCAACAATTATCATCCCCCCTTTTTTTACTAACCCTTGAAATTTTCCCGGCAAGAATACATGCCTGAACTCAATTTCGGAACGCAACTTCTGGACTTCAGTTTCTGAAGTCAATTTCTAGACTTCAGTTTCTGAAGTCAAATCTGGACTTCTGTTTCTGAACTCAACTCTGGACTTCAGTTTCTGAAGTGAATTTTCGGACTTCAGTTTCTGAGGTCAAATATGGACTTCAATTTCCGAAGTAAATTTTCGGACTTCGGTTTCTGAAGTCAATTTCTGGACGTCAGTTTCTGAAGTCAATTTCTGGACTTCAGTTTCTGAAGTCAAATGCGGACTTCGAACTTCAACTCGACTTCGGTTTAAAGTCAATTCGAACTTCAAAGTGAATTTTCGGACTCAACTTCTGAAGTCAATTTCTGATTCCTTGGATTTGAGTATGAGGGTTGGAGACTCCGAAATAGAATGTGGGTTTAGGCATATAACTCTGTCCAGAGTTAATAATTCTTTCTCCGGGCACATATACTTGTCTTAAACTGAAGTTGAGTCGAAGTGATTAGCTTGAGAATTTCAAGTCTTGGGTTTAGGTTTTCAGGTTAAGTGATTCGGAATCCAATGGTTCAGTCTTGAGCATTAACTCTGTCTACGGTTAATAAGTTGCAAAAGGGGTTTAGGTACCAAGTCCTGCCTTCTTAGGGGCTTCAGATAAAATTGGTTATTTATTGAAGGAGTTCAGGTACCAAAGTAAACTTTGCAGGGGCTTTAGATAAAACTTTAGGGGCTTCAGATAAAATTGGTTGTTTATTGAAGGAGTTTAGGTACCAAAGTAAACTTTGCAGGAGCTTCAGATGAAATTGGTTATTTATTGAAGGAGTTCAGGTACCAAAGTAAACTTTGCAGGGGCTTCAGATAAAACTTTATGGGCTTCAGATAAAATTGGTTATTTATTGAAGGAGTTCAGGTACCAAAGTAAACTTTGCAGGGACTTTAGTATATCACAAGATAAATTGAAGATAAAGGACCTCTGCAAGAGAAGTTTCAAGCCAAGGGGCTTTAGGTAAAAGTACTTATATATTTTAAAGGGTTTAGGCAGCAATTTCTTTTTGTGCAGGCAGTTTAGTTAAACAATAGGTTTGGGATATAAGGCTTCAGCGCAGGAACAGAGCAGACGCGACTTAGGAGAGATTTCGGGTAGTGGTTTCGAAAGGGGTTTCAGCAAGACCTTCAGCACATGGCTTCGGCAGGACCGCGAACTGGAATTTTGGTAAAATCAAGTCATGGCAAGAGAAAGGCTCGCCAAAGGCTAGCTTACAAACTCGTTGACTTTGCGCAAAATCACGTTCCAGGGAAGGTTTGGACGTGAGGAGATTTTGACAGGTATGACTTCGCAAACAATAAGATCCGTAATTGAGGGTTCTGCCCAAGGTAAGGTTTCTGTCTTCGTTAATTCCATGAAGCGATCCTTTTCCAAGAAGGTTATTGTATTCAATGATGCGGCAATGGAGAGTCCTGGCAGTATTTGTTCCACAATTATCCCCTCTCTATTCACGACCTTTGCATCAGATACTGAGTTGTTGTCCCCTTTGATTTTTTTTAAGATGATGGTAAGATCTGGTCTTGCCCCGACAAAAACGCAAATTGACCTTGGATGTGTTCGTGTACCGCCAACGAAGGGCAAAGGCAAGGAATCAAATTTGAAAAGTATGCCGCCAGAGAGTATGTACCATAGATCCCAGGTGTTTGGTGATGATGACGTGTTTTGGTCGGTAGTTCAGGACTTTTCTGAGGAGGGTGAACCAGTTGAGAAACCCATTACTACTGGAGAAGAGCCGACGGAGGGTCAGATAACGTACATTGAAGGAGACTCATTCCTTCGTTTGCGTATTGAGCGAGGTGATTTCTCATGGTGCTTCGTGCAACTGATGGGTCCTAGCGGAGGAGCTGGTGGATGGGAAAAGTGGACGGAATTCATTTTAGCCAACTCCAGCTATGTGGAAACTCTGAAATCAGCTGGACTTTATGATACTGTCTGGGCATTCCATACATTGCGCCTGAACAAGAATCTAGATCATCTAAACCTGATTCTCTCGCGGTGGAGTATCGACACACACTATCATAACTGGCTGGGGGGAAATAACTTTTACGCTCAAGGATATAGTTGAACTTGCGAGTCTTGATTATGTTGGGGAATTCTCTTTGGCAGATCCTTGCTCCGAAGAAAAAGAAGAGGCAATTGCAACCATTAAAAAATGGTTAGCTAACTGCTCTAGTTGGAGGAGGAGTCTTGTCGATGCTAGCAACAAGAAAGATTTTCCAGGGTGGCAAAGATATTGCTTCCGTGATTATGCTAACTCCACTGCTTCAGACGGGGAGTTCATACGACATAAGAATCACTTAGCAGCTTATATTTTGGCATTGATCAGCCAGTTCTTGATGTCTGGATCTCCGGGCGACGGACCAGTTGAGGCATATGCGGATTTGGCAGTACGTCTATCCTTGGGCAAAAGGATTCCACTAGCAGCAATGATATTGGGCAACCTTTATTCCCGACTGGACCATATAGTACTTGGCTTTAAAAGTTCCGCCGGCCGCTTTGACTTACGTGGATTCCTTCCCATGTCTTTGATTCAAATGTGGATTTTTGAGCATTTTCCACATCTTGCTCCACCCAGAAACGATTTGAAGAAGCGAGATAATGTACTCTGCCCGAGAGCACTCTGCTGGGATAAGAAATCATGTTTACGTAGGCTACAAAATTACATAGATGATGAAAAGTCGTTTCACTTCCGTTCGTATTCTTCCGTTCCTAGGAATTGCATGAGCTCCTCCTTTTACGGGCCCAAGACTACAATGAAATCATTTACGCACCACTCACAACCAATCGGGCAGCAGATGTATGTCTTGTGTAATGCTTATCCTTCATGGCTGCCCACGTATAACGATGTGGAGAATGGGGTCTCCCGCGTGTATAGTCCTCAAAGATGTGCCCGACAGTGTGGATTTGACCAGCAGGCTTGTGACGACCCGACCCGGATCCCAAGACGGAATCCCAAGGTCGTGCCGCCAGGGAAACAAATACAACACACAAGTAGCAAATAATGGGTAGGGCCATAACGGCGATACGCCAACGACTCAAAACATACGCGGAAGCAAAATATAATATAACAGTGGCGCCCGAGCTAACAAGCTCAAACTAAAAACAACCAAAGAGATAATTAATCTCTCGGTCCAAAAATTCGATTCGCGTGCCGCAACATTGGGCACGTAGGACAAACTCCCTGTTATGCAATTCAAATATAGCATAAAATAAACCAAGTCATCGGCGAAGCTACGGCCGGAACCCAACATTAAACTAAGTCTAAGACTCTAGTCTAACAACTCAACGGCTAAAAACATGCCGGAGAACAAACATAATATTTAACTAGCAATGTAACATGCTAAACATAATCACCAATTAACCAAGCGCGACTAAAACCAGTCGGCTACCAACAACATAAGTACTAACAATTATAAGTACTAACAATAAGAAAACATGTGGAGATATAACCATAAATATACATCAAGCACGACTTCTACTTGTCGGCTACCAAAAGAATAAACTAACAACGCAATTACAATATTACAATCACATTAAGGTTTGCTACCCAATCATGAAGTTTACATAACTTCATCTTCCCAACGACCTCACCAAAAACAAAATAAACATCTAAGTAGCAACCTTGCCAAAAGAATTCTGTGTCAAAGCAACCTTCTCGATTTACTTGGATCCGCTCGCACGGCTCGGATCTAGGGAAAAACAACCAACAAATAAAAGTAAGTCACAATGACTTAGTAAGTTACTAACCATAACTTCCTACCATGGCATAATGCTCAATCATAAAATTATATCATGCTATCGTCATGAAATAACCGTATATAAAATCAAGTTATGGCATCCATGCTCAACATTAAATAAATATGTTATCATTAACGTATAACATCTCATCATAGATCCGTGTCAAGGCATTTTAGTCTTAACAATAATGGTTTATACCCTTGGCATAAAACAACATTCTAATAATGTTCATGTGATAGCATATATGCTTAACAACATTAATCAATATGTTATCTATCAAGTATAACATGTAAGAAACCAAAACCAAAAACCATATCATATCCAATTCACTAAGTACGTTATTTACTTAAGCACTTGTGAAACAATTCATATATAAGGGATATGATACCATTACCCAAATTCCTCCGCGCGTGTCGCTCCTGCAAAAACACGTGCAAAACCCTTAAGTGCCCTCGATATCCCTCTCGTAGATATCGACGTCCCCGAGACAGTCTCCGCTCGAGTTCCATAGTTATCAAAGTCATGTGTATTACTACAACTAAGATAAACTACTTCCCCACCGTGGCCATCGATGGAGGGTGTGTGCAAACCGACACGGCGATCCATCGCGATCACGAATCCCACAATTCGTGAAGACGATGTATCGTCCCACCAAAGACTCAACAGACCGACGCCAGCTGGACTCAAAACCCAAGCACAAGTAATATATACTCATATGCTCATAACAAGTAGGTAAACACTCTACTATCAAACTAGTCATGCAATTCATCCACAACTAGCATAAATATCACAACCGAGAATCATATAAGCTCTCTTAATCAAGTGTGCTTCACACACTTCAAAACTTCTTGGAGGCTCGACCTCCATGAATTCTACCCAAAATTCCGTAGGACTTAAAATTATAGTTCCTAGGATTCATACTAACCCAAAGGTTGACTCCGTTGAGTCCAATCTAAATTTTCTGAAAATTCAAGGAATAGAAGCATAGGCTTCAACATCCCCATATGTTCATATCTATCGCCAAAACCATAATCCCAATGTTCAATAAACTAATATAAACCCAACAAAATAATTAACAATGCAACTTAGAACAAATTAGCCATCTTGTGCATAAATTCATTCAAGTCACCATACCAATCATAATCTCCAATTCATGATTAAATTGTACAACATAGTTTAATATACTCTATTAAGCATATAAAACATATTAATCAAGCTCACATCAATAATTTGCAAGCTAAAACAAGATTATGGCAAAACACCCTCCAAGTATCTCAACCAAATCAACTTCAATACCCATGGAAAATCAACATAACCAAGTTCAATAGACTAGTTAGAACATGAATTTCACATATATCATGGTCTCACATAGGTCAATCAAGTTCTATCATCAATTTGTAAACCTAGGGTTCATGCATCTTCTACAAACCCTAACAATGGCTTCCATTGACCTCAAATAGCACAAATGGTTGTTTCCCTAGGGTCAATGGAGCCCAAAAATCAAAGGAAGAGAGGTAGAACTTACCTATGTTCAGCCCCTACAAGAAGAAATCCCGAAATTCCTTGGTGTGGTGTTCTTATTCTTGACCTCCTCTTCAAAACAATGGTGTAAATTGGGGGAAGAAGATCCCAAGCTTTGGCCTCCAAGATCAGCCCTTCAAGAATCCAAGAATCTCCTTCTCAAGCTCTCTCTCAAGCTCTCTGTTGAGCGCTCACAGAAGAAACAAGGCTGAAGTCGTATTGTCTTGGCCGAACAATGAGAGAGAGAGTGCGGCTGATTTGGTTTATATATGGGGGATTAATTCCTCTAATCAAGCCACTAATTAACCCCTAATCTCCTAATAGATGTTTAGGATTAGTATTAGCTTAAGTAAGTGGGTTTAGGATAGGTTTAGAATGGGTTTAATGGGTTAAAAGTTCGGACAACGCACAAAAGATTGAAAATCCCGAATTCTGGAATTAGGGACCCTTGCGGTCGCTTGGAGGAAGGGTGATGCGACCGCATCACTTGAATTTTCAGCATTCTAGGTTTTGTTCATTCCTTGCTCGATCCCGGACTCTCCCGCATGCAATCTCGAGTCCTTCCAAGCCAAAAATGGTCTATAATCCAACCTTAATGTCCTCCAAATCATAACCAAAGTAATCAAGTCCCAAACCTCAACAAAACAAGGCCAAGAACTCAGGCAGAACTCTCCCGAACGACGACCGAAAAAGTCAAACTGAGAAGGGTTTTCGCTAGAATCAAACTAGCAACCAAACCGACGATGCAACAAGCATCTAACCAACATCCAAGGCATATAAATGATGTTATAAATGCCCTCTAACCATTATCCATGTGATAACCACATAAATCACAAACCCGAGACTCAACGCATCTTGCGAAAGAAAAATGCATACGTGCATCTCAAACAACGTCAACGAACATGCTATTGACTTTAAACATATACGGGAGCTAAATGAACATATTTATGATGATTATAAGTGTATGAATCCATGCATATCACAAGCAAGCAACATTTTAGGGTTTTACAAGGCTCCTCGATCGGCCATTGTAAAAAAGAACATACAAGGAAAGTTTTCGTCGGTTCCTTAAGAGCAATTTATTGAACGAAGCATGCTACATGGGGCAGTTATTCTTTCCAGCCGCAACTCGGCATTTGAAGAGGACCCTTGGTGCTCGATCATATTGGGTTTCACAAAGTGTAGGGTTTCTTAGCTACTTGCAGTCAACACAAGAGCGAACGCCTCCATCGAAATTGGTCCCATTAGCTAAGAATAACAAACTTATGAAGATTCCACCTGCCAGGGATGACGACTGGATAGGTCCACAAAGCAATTACATAGACTTTGAAGATGACCCCCCCAAATCTGGAAAGAAGGATGAAGTGGTGATAACGATTCCCAGTAAAGGTGTCGTGCCCTCAGCTTTGGGAAAGAAACGAGTAAGCCTCTAACCACATTTTCTTTTTTCATCCCTTGTCCTTTTATTTTTCGCTACCTTTCCCCTTTTCTGGGTACCATCCTGCTAAGTTACGTACTCCTGGAACAGGTTCAGAGAGATGTTAAGGAGCGGGCCCCAAAGCGAAAAATCATTGAAAAACCTTTAGTGGACAAACATGCTGCCGGTGCGGTGTCATCCAAGCATGGTAAAGGCAAGGACTTTGCGCATGTGAAGAGTATTCTGCCCCAACATGCGGATAGTGTTCCGCCCCTATTTTCTCCCGAAATTGTTGACATAGATGGTAATTCTGCTAGCTCCGATCGAATGCACGAAGTAGAAGATGAGTCCTCAAATAATGATAGCCATAGTCGAAGTAAGGGTGAGGAGCATGGGGTAGGGAATTTCGAGGAACCCATTGATGATTGGCATGACATGGAATCTGAACCAAATCTGAACAAGCTTCCGGAACTAGATGATGAAGAGATTGTGGAAGAATCTGAAGGTGACGATGGTATCAATGTTCAAGCACAAATGACATCAACACCTAAAATTAATGCTGGTACTCATACTGATGAAGAGCCTAACAACTTAGAGCCTCTAATACTTATCAACCCACGTTCAGATTTTGGTAAGGGGTCTTCTTCTGCTTTGGTTAGTTGGAAAGGACATAAGGTGAGTGAATCAGATTGGAAGCTCCTCGTCGCTATAGATGCAAAATTTCCGGACACCTTTACTGAAATGGGATTTCATAGTGCTTTAGGTTGGGAAACAGGTTTGTCTGTATTTTGTCGATGGACGAGACAATTTCTCTCCACTATTATTGGGCAATTGGGTGAAGATGAGATAGTGAGCCTAAGAGGCTCATTGCAAGACGCGCAGTCCATGCTAAAGTGTAACTTGTCTTGGGCTCTCAAGCATTTAGCAAAGGTTGTTGAATTGAAATCGAAGAATCCAGCTTTACAAGAATTGGTTGATAATGATGCCAAAGTTGAAGCTATTTCAGCTAAGGAAAAAGAATTGGAGCGTCAGCTAAAGGAAGCAAGGCAGATGAGAAGTGGCCTGCGTACCATTCGAGAAACTAAAGTGAAGGAAGTGGAGGCTCAGATTGGTCGTGACACTATGACACTTGTGAAATGCTCGATTAGTTTAAGCTTCATTCCTCGCTATACACCAGAGTAGTTGCATAGTTAATTTTGTTTTCTACCCATAGTTACTACTTATGTTAAAGAATAGAGTAGGAACTTAAGACTACAATTCACTTTGGGTTTTTCTTTTATGATTTTTTTTTCGCACCATGTCGTGTTGACTTTTTTTGCATTTTCAATATTCTTTCCGGCACTTGCACTTTTTATTCAGCCAAAGGCTATCCAATTATTGGAGCGCAATGTTAAATCATGCTTTTGAAATACTTACAATTTGTTCTTCAGTATACTTAGTCTGGAAAACAAAATTTGCCTAAGACAAGCCGGTGACTTTGTCTATATAATGCATTTAAGGCAAGCCGTTGGCTTTTTTTTTTCTTCAGAAAACTTCTTTAGTAGATTGTTGACCCTGAAGAGGTGATCCGGAGAACCTTCCCTCAACTGAACTCGGAGAATTTAACCCATGAAATTCTCTATAAAGAATTATTGTTCAAAGGGATTGTTCAAAGGGATTGTCCACTGCTCTCGTTCCACCCTCCCTTGTCTAGGGGAGGACGAAATCAAAAGTGCGAGAGGAGTGCTTTCGGAATAACGCGTTGGAATGCGCCTCGGTTGCCTTTAGTGGATTTTGATCCAATATGGGAGCTTTGGGTTTTCTATGTCAAGTTATCCCTTTTTTACGGGATACCAGGATATAGGAATGTATCACCCTTCTATTCTCATTCTCCCTTTTTTAGGGAAAAACGTGAAAGTGTAAGGAAGGAATGTTGCAGCGCCCCCACTATGGATTTTATGAAAATAGCATTATGGCCTATCTCGGATCACTATGGGTGCTTTGGGTTTTCTACGTCAAGTTATCCCTTGTTTAGGGGATACCAGGACATAGGAATACATCACCTTTCCATTCCCATTCTCCCCTTTTTAGGGGAGAACAGAAAAGTGCAAGGAAAGATGTTGCGAGGCCCCACTAGATCCAAAATGTTTTAGAGTCACCATCTTTATTTTAAGGAATAAATAAAGCAAAACCAAAAAGAAAACCAGAGATAATGAAAACGGGTTCGGAGGCTAAGTTACGAGTTGGGAAGGTGCTAGGCACCCAACCTTCGGATCTCAAAAGCAGTTTTTGGCTAAAGTATGCTTGTTGTTATATTAATTTAACAGATAAACAAAGCATTAACTGCCTACAAATACATCCATTGTGTCTACATTATTTACAGACTTGCAACTGTCCCTTTACAAATAATCACAAATATACTTGAAAATATTTGGTCATAATAACGGCAATATTTAGTACTATTTCCTAACTAAATCCGGGCAGCACAACTGCTTATATATCTACATTGGGCCGGATTGGAAATAATACTTTTACAAATAAAACTTTAAAATAAAACTTACTGACGGCCTAGGGTGTGCTCGCTCTGTTCTTCAGGGAGAGGGAGTATTTTTTGTTGTTGTTGTGTGTTGTGTGAATTTGGGCAGAGTGACTGCTTTTGAAAGTTACTTTCAGCCTTGGGATTTGGGCAGAGTAACTGTTTATTTTGGTTGTTGTGTTTGCTTGAGGTAGGCTGAAATCGGGCAGAATAACGGCTTATTTCTAGTTGATTTGGCCTTTTAAATCGGGCAGAGCAACTGCTCTTTCCACGATTTTTGGACCGGGGAAATAGGGTGGATACCTAGCTGGAGGGCTAAGGCTCACTTCTATAAGTTGGTTTTGTGTTTGGAGGAGGTTTGGCAGAGTTTCGAGGCTTTTTGAGGTGATCGCTCACTATCTCACTTCGCTCTCTATTTCTCCAGCGTAACGAGAACGCGGATAATTTTTTATCGATGAAAGGTGTGCTAAATGAGGAGCCGGGGGCCTGTATTTATAGGTTGATTTGAGGACACTGATGGAATTAAATTTCCTCCTTGTGCATTGATCGGCTTGTACACAGCGCAGACAAGTTTGAGCTTTACGGCGATTGAAGAAGAAAACTGGGCGCAATCAAGCCCAAATTGGGCGCAGCAAAGCAAATTGGGCGCCATGCCCAATTTTCATATGGGTGGCGCCTAGTTTTCAATATCTTTCAATTTTTGCACTTTAAACCCTGCAGTTCATCCTTTTGCGCATCCTGCTTTGTCCTTTTGCACTTTTGACCCTGTAACTTGACATTTGTTAATGTTTTAACATGTCTTGATATTTTATGTCATGTCACATACCGAGTGGGTACGAAATTGGGGTGTCTAGAGCCCCTCAACGATGGAGTCTACGGGTAACCCGCAGCTTACTGAGTAGACGAACATCGTTGATAAGAATAGACTCTCCAATTTCGTTCAATTACAAAACGAAGGAGAAAGATGCAATAGGCAACAGTTATAATGTAGCAATTTATAATGTGAAACAAACCTCCATATCCTAGACATTTTTAGTCAGTTATAGCAGGTTATCGCAGTTTTTAAGCATATATGCAAATTAAGTGCTTTGATGGTCGGACCTACTAATGTAGGCTGCCTACGTATCCCTTAATAAAAGGAATCAGACCAAACGTAGTTCGGCCTCAAGAAAGGCGAACAACCAACGAGGATGTTGTGCTCTTTGGGTCAAAGACCCACCCGAGAACACAAACGAAAAAAAGATTTTCATGTTTTTCGAAAAGCCGTATTCATCCGGTCTGAAAACCGTCGTCAAATACGGTATGAAGATTTTTGTGTATTTCAAAAACCATATTTCACCCGAAAAATACCTGTCGTTGAAATATGTTAAGAGGCATTTTCAAAATCGTGTCTGGTTGGCCACATACCTTGTTTCCAAACACAATAAGAAAATTTTCAAATTTTCGAAAATTGTATTCGACCGATAAAACTGTCGCCGAATACGTCAAAAGGAATTTTCTTCAAATTTTTCGAAAACTGCACCCAACTGATCGAAATCGGTTGGATACGACAAAGATTTTTATTTTCTTCTTCTTCTTTTTTTTTGTTTTTCGAATATTCCTCTTTTTTTTCCTTTTTTTTTTTGAACAAAACCTTTTGAAAAAGATTTTTCTTTTATTTACGAAAGTAAAATAAGAAAACCTTACCTTTCTTACCTCTCTTACCTTTTCATGTTTTTTGACTGCTGCTGCTGGTTCAACGGATTTGGCTATTCCTGCAGTCTTGGCATTTCATGCTGGGGATCTCTTTTTTTCTTTTTTTTTTGTTTTTTTTTTGTATCTAAAATCTGTACAAACTTGGATTATGCAATGCAATATAAATTAAAATGACATGAGAAAATAAAATGTACATTCAAAACACGCTTGAGAAAATAAAGCTATCCAGTATCTGGTGATGGCCTGTCAGATCTCGAAATGAGTTTTAAAGGAGTATACCGGGCTCGGCGGCTTCTTTCTCTTTTTTTTTTTTTTTTTGTTTTTTTTTTTGTTTTTGTTTTGTTTTTTTTCATGATATGCGGGAGAGGAAAAAGCGCACACCTCCATGTTCTCGGCCATATAGTTGTTAGGTTATACTTGGCATAAGGTTATTCTCATAGCCCCGTTTTCTTCGCAATCACCAGGCGGAAATAATAGTCGGAATCCAACCGTTTGGTTGTTTCGTAACACGCGGCGGATAATGAATAGGACAGGGACACTTCTGGTGCTTCTTGTTCTGATGAGACTGAGCCTTTTCTGTGCCTTGCAGAAGAAGTATATGGGCCCGACTGGGCGGACGCCGCAGGCACTGATGGACCACTTCGGGTGGCCGCAAACGAAAGATAATTTGGGGGAACAAGCGGGGGTATAGGCAAAAGTATATATGCGTGCATAATGCATAATGTAAATGTCTTAATAAAATTCCTAAGTTGCACCTTAGGACCTGTAATATTATATTTAGTGTTTTAATGTGAGCTTCTGTCGTAGTTTTTCTCTTTCTTTTGTCAGTCGAGCCCGTTGCATGCTGAAGTCTGGAGGTAGGATGCTGAGGTTTCAAAGAGTGTCTTCCCTCCCCTTTTTCTCCGATTTTCCATTTTTTATGTATGCTCTAACTTTTGCCTAGGCCGCCTTTCTCGGTTTTCAAATTTAGCGAGCCCTTATTTCTCCTTTTTGTAATTTTTTTTTTGCTCTAACTTTTGCCTAGGCCGCCCTTTCGGGTTTTCAACCTAGCGAGCTGGAGGGGGAAGCACTTTTGCCGAATGGATTGGCTCAAGCATAATACCTTTTGAGCTTGTCAAGGTTGAAGGGATGAACAAGGTCCTCTCCTTCCTGGTTCGTGAGGAGTACGACACCTCCTGACCGAATCTCTTTGACAATATACGGTCCCATCCACGGAGATTTCCACTTTCCCAGCATCAACATAACTAGGGGTTTTTCTCGGTACCGCACTGATCTCCGACGGATGTCGCGACCTTTGACTTTTTTTGTTGAATGCCCGTGCTATACGCCTTTGATAGGCTCGAGTGTGCTCTGGCTAGTAAACGCTGCTCATCGATCGTGGCTAATTCTTCAAATCGCCTCCTGCCCCCGACTGCTATGTCGATTCCATCATTATTCTTAACGATGGTACTTCAACTTCAATAGGTAGCACTGCCTCCATGCCGTATGCTAGAGAATAGGGGGTAGCCCCAGTGGGTGTACGAATTGAGGTGCGATAGCCCGAGAGGGCTAGTGGCAACTTTTCTGGCCAGTCTCTTCCTGTGTCAGCCATTTTCCTGATAATGTTTTCAAGTGTCTTGTTGGCTGCTTCAACGACACTATTTGCTTGTGGCTGGTAGGAGGAGGATTTGTGTCTTTGAATTTTGAACTCGTCGAGCAGACGATTCACATCCCCTTCAAAATGCGTGCCGTTGTCGAAGATTATCTCGAAAGGCACTCCGTAGCGATATATGATGTTGGTCCGGATGAATTCGGACACCTTGCGAGCATTTAGGATTTTGTAGGAAGAGGCTTCCACCCACTTTGTAAAGTAGTCGACAGCTACTAAGACGTATTCATGGCCATTGGATCCTTTCGAGTGAATTTGGCCTATAACGCCGATTCCCCATGTTGAGAAGGGCCGTGGGCGTGGAGTTGTATAGGATGTGCAAGGGGGCACGTGTCGTAGATTTGCAAAACGCTGGCACTTGTCGCAATGTCGCACCCACCGAATGCAATCGGCTTCAAGCGAGCTCCAATAGCATTCCCCCGCCGATAACTTTCTTAGATAGCATATGGCCGCTCATGGGGTCCGCAGTACCACCGTGGAGTTGGTCCATAATTTGCTCCGCTTTGGCCTCGATCGACGCATAAAAGATTGAGGCCTCGATAGTGTTTATATATGTTAGGCGCCCCTGGCGAATACAAATTGCGATGCCCACCTTCACAGGGAAATTCTCCTCTTTTGTCTAGGCAGGGGGTAGATTCCTTTACGAGCGCATTTTGGATATCAACATACCGGGGCTCGTGATTTCTTGGTGCGCATTAATTTTGAAGCAATATGCCGACATGACCTTTTCCCGACTACTGAGGGTTTGGACTTGGGTTTCTGCGAGAATTTGGACTAATGATGCTAGAGTGGCGATCTTTCGTCGGCAAATTGATTTACGTCATGACAAGTAGTGGAATGAGATGGAATCAAATCGAGCGGCAAGTCTTTGTTAATTTGGCATGATAAAGTTGCAGACCGAGGATCTTGGGTCTTCCATTTTCCTCCAACTTGGTTTATGGTTAGAGTCTCAGTCAGACTTGAGATTTTTGGCCTTCCTTTGGAGAGCTTCTTTAGCCGCAATGCAACTTAGGTACTCAGGCTGTGTTGTTTGAGCATTCAAATTCAATCTTATGGCCGTGGAGTGTGAGAATCGGCCAGGATCGATGAGCAAGATTCCTATGCCAAAGCCTCTTTGGTGTCGTGGTTGGTGATTTCAAGACACCTTAGATGCAGGAAGGCCAAACGGTGCATCTTCGGTTTTAAGGTAGATCGGCTAAGTGATGCTGCAATTCTTTTGCCTTTGATAGATTTGAGCGTGACATATGTTATGTCAAGCTCGTTGAAGAAGGAAGGACCACTTGGCTTAAATTTGAAAGTGATGGTTGCGAAAATGTACTTTATAAGGTCCATCTGGATATGAGCTTGATGGGTGATCGCTTGCGAGATAAGTTTTGAGCCTTTGGGTTGTCCGGACTAGGCCGGCACAACTTTTCTCCAATGCTTAGAATAATTCGGCTCGCTTCTTTGCAAACTTACTTATGAAGTATATGACATTTCGATGTAGGAGTCTTTCTTTTCTTGGGCGGCATAGCCCTGCTTGGCGATGTCTGTGACAGATTAAGTATATGAGGGAGAGGTTTATATGTATGGGGCGAGCTAGCCTTGCAGGGGGATTGGTGAGGTAAGTTTTATTTTTTTCGAAGGCTAGTGGCATTTCTCGTCAGACTTGGTCGGTATTTTTCTTTAGGAGCTTGAAGAGGGCCAGCATATGGTTGTCGGTTGTCGATGAAGCCGATATCTTGATATCGGCCTAGGAAGCCTTTGACTTACGTTGGAGTTTTTGGATGCGCATCTACATAATGGCCTTGATCTTTCTTGCCGGCTCGATCTCGATGCCTTGCACTTGAGTGGGGTTAAGTTTCATCGTGCTTTCTTAACCTTCGAAGAACTTCGAAGGTCTCGATATGGGCACCGTTGGCGTCATTGGAATCACGATCATGTCGCCGACGTACCTCCATTTCTTTATGGATCGTATAGGTGAAAGAGGGTGGTGGCGGCCCTTTGATAAGTAGCCCGACATTTTTTAGTCCGAATGGCATGACAGTGTATGAATAGGTCCCAGAGTAGTGAATGAGGTCTTCTCTTGATCATCTGCTGCCATTTAATTTGATTGTAACCCAGCATGCGGTCGGCGAAGGATCGATTTTGTGAGCAGACAACGGCGTCTACCACAATATCAATATTGGGTAGCGGAAGTCATCTTTGGGCGGCGCTTTATTGAGGTCGCGAAGTCTCAGCAGAATCCGGACTTTCCCGTTGGGCTTAGGAGCGATCACTATGTTGGGCTGACCGGATCGGGGTATTCAACTACCGAATAAAGTTGACATGGAGCTGCTTCATAATTTCTTCCTTGACTTGTAGTGACCATTACGGTTTGATTCGGCTTTTGCTTTTTGGCGAGAGCATGGGATATGGGAATCCGGTGTTCGATATTTGGATCTAGCGGCATATCTTCATAGGACCATGCGAAGATATCTCACGAACTCTAAAAGTCAACAGCGCCCTTTCGAGCCTTGCGGTGGTTGCCGATTTTGATTTCTTTGACTTGGTTGTTCACCCAGTTGATGATGGATAAGTCTTCAAAGCTGGCGAGTGATGTTCTGTTCTTTCAGCTGACTTTACAAGCTCAAGCAAATATTTTTATCTTTTGGGTCCATTTCATCAAATGACTCATTATTATGATTATTTAATGTGTCTTTTAATGAAGGTGCAACTAAGGAATAAGCAAAGACATTCATATTATCATTAATAACAACTGCGGAGCTTATTACATGTTGAGGACTGGGTTTGAGATCCTCACTTTAGGGAGGCGGATCGGTAGATGACCAATCCAAGTAAAGCTAGGGAAGGGGGGATGAGTATATCAGAAGCGGTCCACCCGGTCTGTCAAGAGCGGCAGGTTGTAGGATCAGCATGGCTTATTAGCTTCGAACTCGGTGAGGGCTTTCCATAATCGGTGCCTCCGTCTATCATACCCAAGCTGTCTCCCGAGCGTCATCATCAAATAAGATCGAGAGAATAGTCGATCACGATCTATACACCAAGTGTTTTCAAAGTGGCGATTTTATATGCGGTACTTCTGGGGCTCGAGGTGACATGTTCCATGCATGCGTGAGAAGGCCGACATCTTCAAAGATTTCCCAACCATGGCATCTTTTCCCATTTCGGTCTATCCATGGCTTAGGAAACATGAGATAGGCTTACATTTCCCACCTTACCAAGTAACCATTTAAGGTTTTATGTATGGTTGGAGAGGATGTTTCATAAGGGCGCTTTCTTTTTACCTTTCTTTTTCACGTTTTTTGCTTCATGGCGGTACCTCATTAGGTAGGCGTGTATCGAGGCAAAGGGAGGATACATTCCTTAAGTTCATCTGGACTAAATTGATAAGTCCTTGTTGGTTTACGCCAAGACCAGGCCGAGCATATAATTCATTTTTTCGGAACATGTTTAAGGGGACCATGTTTTCCCAGGATGTGGTTTTCTTTCGGTGATGTGGGTTTCTCGGCCGTATTCGAGGCATTGACCGGCAAGGGGATAACCTCAAAACCGAGGAAGATGCCTATGTCTTCATGCTCACATCTGAGGGATTAGGATATCCTCGCTTTCCTTGTTTTCCACGACCTTGTCGGCGAGGAATAATTACTATGTGGTCATCATGGATGAATTTGACACGTTGGTACAATGATGAAGAGGCTATCCCACTTTACAATCGAGGCGTCCCGATACTGGTTGAATGTGGGTGGTATGTCGAAAACTTGGAATTGGCATAGTTAGTGGCCCGATAGTCGGCATCGGTGACCACCCACAAGACACATCGGTGGTGTTTGTCATATGCCTTCTTGTTTGTGAAGAAGGAGTGAGTTACGATATTTTCATCCCAATTTGGCTAAGGTCTTTGGCGGGACATACATTCGAAGAGGACCCGTTGTCTATCGAGAACTTCGGGGAACCCGTTTTCCATTATTCCCACCGGTGATATGAAGAGCATCAGTAATGGTGGCTCTTCCTTGGGCGGATCTAGATCGGTAAACATTATGACATTTCTAAAATGAATGTTTAGATCATACGAGTGAAGCTCATTCGAGGGAGGTTTCGATAGGAATAGTTGCTGGCTTAGAGATTTGGCCGGCGTATCGGTGGGTCTTTGAAGCCAAAGTAAGCCTCAGATGGAAATGTTGGCACGAGTTTTCTTCATTTGAGCTAAAGAGTATCCTCCACTTTTTGCCCGAGTATCACGTCTCTCGGTCTTTGCACGAGTGGTCACCTTTTTCGAGGTTTGGTTGGTAGGCTCGGCGAGTCTAGTAAGGTGGCTAACATCCCACCAACCCAGTGGCTCGGATGTTGCAAGTATTTTGGCTACCCGAGATAGTGTCCCGAGAGAGCATATTGCGACTAGGCTCTTTTTATGGATGTAGATGGAGAGAAGAGAATGAGGATATATGGTAGTGGGTGGTTAATTTTTTCGAACTTGGGCATGATGATTTTTCATCAACCTCAATCATGTTGATTTGAGGTAGAGGGTTATTGATTGTATTTGGTCGGGAGGAGGTTTTTCAATCACCTTATCATCTATCAAATCTGGATAATTTTTTGAGCGTGTAGCATGCAGCCGGTGAGGTGACCCGCTGCAGCGATGGTATTCACAATGC